>OX596246.1:8316179-8639126 GCA_951394255.1 Polyploca ridens | reverse complement strand
TTTCTAAAAGTTTTAATACACGACATGAAAGATCGTTTCAATTATTATCTAATAAACGAGCTACTTTTTTAATTTTGATTAATCGACCTCAAACAGGCGGCTGTTTTTGAGTTTTTGCTATAAGAGGTTTAGAATATCACATGTTTACGAATCATTTTGTCGTCTAAACGGTATGAAAAAAATACAGTGTATTGTTATGAAAGTCATCTATAAAATAAACGGATCACTTTTTACCACTTCAATATAATAATTTTGAGTAAAAAAATATTTAACTTAGTAAATTTTTAGAGAAAATGGGCGAAGAATTGCTTTTGATTTCGGCTACTTAGAACTCTCGTTCATTAAAATTATAACAACATAAATAAACTTCAGTTAATAAACAATCCACTTCCTGAAAAAAAAATTGAAAAAGTTCAATAGTTTGGCAATAAAAAATCTTTTAAAACAACCTAAATTTCGCAATAAATAAAATGATAAAAATGAAAAGGTAGCTCATTCATTAGATCATAATTAAAATGATATTTTAGGTTGTGAATTAAAACTTGTAGAAATACAGCATTTTAACTGTAAAATCACGATTGTTAAATCACGTAAATCAGCGAAATCGGCAAAATTTGGCATACGGCCTCTTAAACTTCTGTGTGTTGTTCAATTTAGTTACAACTGTTTTTAACAATTTTATATCGGTACTCGCAAAAAATACTGTATGGATGATATACTTACTTGCATACCCCTAATATTAACAGTTTGTCGTGTCGAGCAGACTGCCACCACGGAGGTGTATCGGGTGAGCGTTCACAAAGCGCCAACCGCGCGTCTAGCGCAGGGTTTGGTGCCACTTCCTCGCGTAATACCCGTAACAAGTCTATTCTGTAAATATAAGAAACATGTGTTACAGATAATAGTACATTCATCACCATTAGCATCATATCATTTCTGTATTCAAATCCTGAGAGGTTTCAAGTATTACGTAAGCCCCTCCCCCCTTCCATTCTTACGTAAACATACATATGCATTTTTCTTTTAAGTATTCTGTTTTTTGTATTGATTCATGAGCAGCAGTTATAATACTAGAAAAACAGACAAGATTAGACACGTGATAATTCCCCTAGTCGGTTCTAAGCGAGAACCTAAACGTATTCATTCAGGATGTAACAATAGGGTGGCAGGGCTGGCAAAATGCCACGGGCCCCCGACCCAAGACGGCCCCGGCCGAAGAGGCCGCGAGCTCAAAATTATTTTTTACATTGTACCTGAGTTACAGACCTCACGATGCACATAGGTCGATTTCTAGGATTTAGGCGGCCATAAGTCAATTTTCCAAAGATAACTTACAACAAATTTAATTTATTTTTTGATTAGCAGGTACCCCGATAAACAATATTCGCTCATAGTAATGCGCTTGGGGTTCTTCACAGGTCGGAAATTTAAAGTCGCAGTCGCGTCTCGCAAGCTGTACACGTTTAGTTATCGGGCCGCTCATAGCGAAACAAACATTTCACAGTTAAATATTTCATATTACACAGTGCAGTTTATAAGTTATAGTTATAGTGCAGTTTATATGGATATGGATAAACCAGGTATATATCTTATAATATGATATAAAACTTAATTAGAAATGTTAAAATTTAGTACAGTAATAGCATTTTAAAGACTAGTCTTTTTTTACGGATATTTTTTTGCAATTCTTAGTTTTCAATAGCAAAAATGTTATACTTCCGGGTCTTTCCGAGTAACATTTCTTATTTTTTCCTATAATATAACTCTTTGGCTTGATAACCTGAAATTTTTAGCCACCACTTTTCACCTCTTTACGAAATAGATCCATTTTTAGTCAGAAAGTGATAAATTATTATTTTTTTCTTTTTTTTTTTTTATTCTAAACGATTTTGTTGTTGTTGTAGGGTCATTGGGCTGCTTGGAATTGAAAGTAGTGACTCGTAGATATCTATTTGATAAGATGATAGAGCAAAAATTTCCATCAATAAACGAAAAATTGGAATACTTAGAAAATTATTTGTTAGCGTATTACGGGGACTCATATAATACTAAAAAATACCTAAAGCATACATTTATAATTTTAAGACAGAAGTAAAAAAGAGATGGTCTAAAGCACACAACACTCTTGAAAATTTTCTTAAAAGTAATAAGTCGTGGTTAGAAGGAACATTCGAAATACCCATAAAAGGCTTCTAGGGCGACCTACTAAAACATTCAGTGAATGTAGTGACAGATCATAAAGGCGGAAAACAGAAGAAGTTCGTTCTTCTGTAAGCGAAGAAGTGATAGTACACGCAGCTCAAGTGATTTTACAAAAAGAAGGACAAAGAAACGCCTCGCGAGATTTGAAAGATATAACAAATTCGTCTGAATATGCAAGTAAAAAAACTACATTCCAAGTCAAAAGAGCTAGAACCCCTCACTCCTCAGGAGGCACTGCAAATATTCGTGGATATTTCTTATCACAGATAACTTCTGACTTCCGATCCCCTTATCAGCTCAATGAGAAAAATAAAGAAATCCTACTCAAAATCATTTTTACAGGAAACTTTACAGCTTTTGCTTCCTGCAGAGCCGAATGAAAAGGATACATTTGATGAATGCATGGAAATTGAGAGTGAGGAGGATAAAGAGGAATAAAATAATGTAAAATAGAATATAATAAAAAAAAGACTTTCCCTTATACACGTAAAACCAGTGACAGAAACGATTTTTGTATTGAAAATGACCATTTAAATTAGATATCTTGGAAAATTAAAATTATTTTGGGTTTAAAATACCCTATTATTCATTGTAGTATTATTTATTAGCGAAATAAACCATAAAATAATTTTGGCCGCCTAATTCCTAGAAATCGACCTATGTGCGATGTTGTTCCTTCACCGAAAAGCTAGCAAATAGATGATGAATGCATTGAGATATTATGTTCTATGGATATGGATATGAAGCCTCCAGACCATTATGGCCATTAGTGGGACATATACAACGTGTAATTGAGTACGCTGAAAATCTAGAAGTTTATTAAAATTACAGACCATTCCCTCTCGCCTAAGAGAGGAGGCCTATGGCCATTAGTGGGACATATACAACGTGTAATTGAGTACGCTGAAAATCTAGAAGTTTATTAAAATTAAACTAAGTACAACGTGACGATTTTTACTGATAGGGCCCCATCAAAAGAATTTTCCACGGGCCCCAGATGGTATAGTTACGCCACTGATCTGGATAGTGTTAAAGAATGGTGTCTATTAAACGGCATGCTACTGAATACTTCTAAATGCTATCATATCAAGTTATCAAAAAAGAAAATACCAATACTATCCAATTATCATCTTGACGGGGTAGAATTGCAAGAAGTTGATGAAATCCGAGACCTAGGTGTTGTTATTAAATTTTAATTCACAGATTGACTCAGTGGTAAGAAAAGCATCACAGATGATAGGCTTCATAAAGCGAAACACGAAAGGTTTTGAACGAGCTCAGACTAAAATAATACTCTTCAATTCACTAGTGCGTAGTTTACTCGAACATGCCTGTACGGTATGGAGCCCTCATTACGCTGTGAATTCCCAACGTGTTGAGAATGTACAGCATAGTTTTACTAGACATCTCGCCTTCATCTCAAGTGGTATTTCTCACAGGTGCCCTTATGATCAGCGGCTAAAGTTCTTCGATATGAACACCTTACTTTACCGTCGGAAGAAACTTGGTTTGGTCTTTCTTTATAAAATTATAAACGGTCAAATTAATTGTTCATCGCTACTTAATACCATCCATCTGACTGTTCCTTACAATACGCCCAGATATTGTATGAACAATACATTTACATAATTAGTAGAGTTCGAAAATTACTGTGGGTTTTTATGAAGTTAAGACATATTGCTAAAAATGACATAATTGTGTTGGTCTATAAAGCGATATGTCATTCAATTATTCAGTACTGTATATCTGTTTGGGAAGGTACATATAAAACATATCTTTTACCTTTAGAAAGAGCCCAAAGGTGCATCTTGAAGGTTATGTCATTTAAGCCATTTAGATACTCAACCACTCAGTTATATGCCGACTATAAATTACTTACTATACGACAGACTTACATACTACATACAGTTCTAAGGAAACACAAAGTTACGCCTTATGATTTGACCTTACTTACTAAAAGGCGTAAACATACAATTTGCGTGAATTCCTTGCCACGTACTTCTTACATAAAATATCAGTCCACGTATATGGCAAACTATTTATATAATAAAGTCAACAAATTTCTTAATATTCATGAGGTTATGTATTTTGAAAGTAAATTTAAAATAACGAACTGGCTATTGACACTAGATTACGAGAACACGGAAAAATTCATTACTATATGTGATTGATGAAGACTACTCATAAAATGTTTACATTCTCACCTCACACACTCGAGTACACTTACTTATACAAATACTTAAGTTACACATACGTATGTTAAATATACACGCATACAAACATATATATATACTATCATTTAGATGAAACAATATACCATGTAGATAAAATATCACTCATCCCACACATACACACACCTACACTACAAACCTCAACACTACACAGTACACACCTCCACATTACACATCTCCACACAATCAATAACTAAATTTAAATCTATAAATAAATAAAAATAAATGAATAACCTTATAAAATAGTAAATAAATAAATGTTTGTAAATTCGAAATTATAACGTAATTATTTGAAATGAATGAACTGTATCAATAAGGAAGGTGGTTCCCAAGATACAGGTTTTACCTAGTTTGGGAACCAATGATGCATGCTCTGTAATCTATTGTTTTACTCAATAAACGTTATTATTATTACGTTATTATTTAGTTTGCCCCTTGCGAGAACTAATCTAGGTCTATCTTCCCCAATGAGTAGAGTCATGCGGAACTATAATGAATGCAACAAACAGGTTGAGAACTTGGATATCTTTTTCGACACACTATTTAGGTATAAAGTCAAAATTGATGGTAAATAAGTTAGATTAACAACTATATTGTGCTTAATTGTGTTATTGTTATTTTCTTTTCTTTTAATTTTATGTTGGTATTCTAAGCTGGGTTTTTGTATTTATTTGTAGTTTTCTTTTGTTTTTTTTTTGTATTTTATGTTGTGAATTTTGTTAATGATGTGTATATCTATATTTGGCACCCACATCAGTCTATCTATTTTTATATCTGAGTTACTTCGTATTTGTTTTAATGTGTGTGCTGTTGATGTACCTTTTTTGAAAATAAAATAAATAAATATTCAAAAATCGTACAGATATATGTAGTCATTCTGTGGAGCGCGTCTGTGAGGTGGCATGTGCAGAGATTGAAAGCTCCATCATCGTTTGTGTGTATAGACCTCCGGCTTCTGACTTTTCAATGTTTTATTCTATAATGGAAGAAATTTTTTGTATCTTTTTACCCGACTGACCTGGAAGAAGGCTTATGTTTTTCGAGTGTATGTATGTATTATTATTCTATTTCTTTGGCACGCTCTGCAGCCTTAACGGCTTGATGGATTTAAACATATGAGGTGTCGTTAGATTCGTCTTAACTGTGGGATTGAAAAATAATATACCCTGTGAGGGTATATTATTTTTATATGGCGTTTATAAAAAATAAAACTAATATTATAAAGAGGAAAGATTTGATTGTTTGTTTGTTTGTTTGCATTGAATAGGCTCCGAATCTACTGAACCGATTTGAAAAATTCTTTCACTGTTGGGAAGCTACACTAGCCGCGGTTGACATAGGCTACTTTTTATGACGGGAACGCGGGTGAAACCGCGCGAGACAGCTAGTAAAAAATAAAATAACATAAATAAACTTCAGCTCAAAATCAAACCATTTCCTGAAAAAAAAGTTCAAAGAACTAAAAAATTTCGGCTTTAAAAAATATTTTAAAACTACCAAAATCGCGCAATATAATACTCGACGCAAGCCTCGAGTCAGCAGACCGCACCGAGCGCTTCTAGAGGGTGGACGTATCGCTCTGCGCACCGAGTTGACACTCTACGTACGACGTGCTGACATCGTCAGGTTACAGACGAAAATAGTACGACCGTGAGTTCTTGATTCTTTGGTAATTTATACAGTTTTGGTCAGCGACGAGCGACTCAGGGTGGATAATACAAATGATACTGGTGCTAAAAAAAAAAAAAAAAAAGTACTTAATTTTTTTTAATAATAAAAAATAAAAAAATTTGAAAATCATGTAATAAGCTAAAGTGTAGACATAATAACGGGAGTACGAGGGAGTAAAGGGGTGGGGCAATGGCGGCTTGCGCCTAGCTCTAGTCTGTGCACGTGCCTAGTAACCATACTTTGCGGTAATTTTATTTCAAATTGAATAAGGTATTTCTCAACATATTTACAGTATTTAATGGAATTAAGTAAATTTTTGGGGACCCTGTATACAGGATGTTGTTTTGGTCGGCGACAAGCGACCCAGGAGCGGTAGTACAAAATATATATTCCCCAAAAATGGACTTAATTCCATTAAATACTGTAAATATGTTGAGAAATACCTTATTCAATTTCACCCCGAGGACTCTCAAATATCGATTTTGAGAGCAATCGGACCAGTATCTAAAAAGTTCAACATGGCGGACACTTTTTCAAAATTCTGAGAAAATATTCTTGTTTTGTGACCCCGAGGACTCTCAAATATCGATTTTGAGAGCAATCGAACCAGTATCAAAAAGTTCAACATGGCGGACACTTTTTCAATATTTTGAGAATAGATTCTTGTTTTGTGACCTGGTGCAAAAAAAATATAAAAAAAATAAAGTATTTTTTTTATATTTTTTTTGCACCAGTATCATTTGTATTATCGACCCTGAGTCGCTCGTCGCTGACCAAAACAACGACCTGTATATAGTTATGTAATAAAATGTTTTTGAAAATAGTCATTGCTGAGTTTATTACCGGCATTTCTCAGCGAATGCAACCTTCCAAACCGGTATCGATGATTTTAATTTGATTTACTACCATGACTTTTTATTTCAATAGAAAAAAACAAAAGTAAAAGACACGTAAATAATATCAATGGATCAAAACCATTTAATCGCCATACTGACCATCAATGACTCCCGGACTCACACACACGCGACCGAGCGTTCCCGCGTGTGCGTGGACGTGTCAAATACCTAATTCGGCCCGTTTCGATATTGATTACGGCCTCTTAATAAGGTGTACTTCAAATCCGTGTCAGATTAGAGTTATTTCATACTTTTTAGTGTAGTATTTTTTTAATTACTTTTTTATTTGTAGTCGATTAAAAAATAGGCGTAAACTGTAGGGATCATAATATAAATTCATCATATTAATTAGTTACCTTTCCAACGTTGCGATGGCTCTTTCTTCACCTATAGGTTCAGCTTTCAAGTCAGCTCTAGTCGGCAATTCAGCTTCGCCCACAGACAAACCGCACTGACGCTTACACATTGCCATAAATGCTTTGAGATAATCAGTCAGGGCATCATCACTCTTTGAGTCTAGTCGTGCTAATGTTCTGAATCGACTCCAACGTAGGCTCTTCGTTGCAGGATCAAATTCAACTCCGTAAGAAGCAACTGTACGTCTGAAAGCTTCTTCGTCTGCACGCGTCCACCGCCATTGTGACACTTCATCTCTGGCAAGCTGATCCATACGCTCTCGTCGCTCCATCTTCTGGTTGAAAGTTACACTTAAACAGGCATATCTCAAAAATGCAATTTAACATAAAATTATTTACGACCATTATTTTAATTAACTATAAACTGATGACCTTTTTTTTACGTATGTGTGACCAATATTTATAAATAAGAATATATTATGTAATCCTAGTTTATAAATTAGAATGTATAAATTGAATGTAGTCCTAGGAATGGACCTCTACGTCTAAGGTTTTTTTTTTTTGTTTCAACATAGATCAATAACAATTTTACGCACCTTAGCCCTTTGCTGCATTTTTAGCTCCTCGCGTTTATAATTCCTTTGATATGCAGTGATAAGTCTCCGAAGCCTCGTATTCAAATCTTGCATGGAGGGCCATAGGTGTCCACCGCTGCTGCCTTGCGTGCTATCATCATCTGGTCGTGGAGAGGCTGTGGGTGACGTAGCCCCTGCTCCACTGGACACGTCATCAGTACAGTCTTCGTCACCTACTCCACTACCTCTTACTTTCCTTTCCTCACTCCTGTTAAAATAATCCAATGAGTTGCAACACAGAGAAAAGTCACTATTGTTTATCGGCGTATTTTATCGACAAGATTTCAACTTCTCCGGCGCAGGGGGGAAAAGCAGTCACATCGCCTTTGCGTCTTTCGTTACTACAAACATGTATTAAAAGCGGCCGAGTGCGAGTCGGACTCACCCATAAAGGGTTCCGTAGCAGCAAGTAACATTTTATGACGTATTAAAAAAACTACTTATAGATCTCATTCAAACCAATTTTCGGTGTAAGTTTGCATGCATCATATATTTTTTTTAGTTTTATCATTCTCTTATTTTAGAAGTTACAGGGGGTGGGGGGGACACACATTTTACCACTTTGGAAGTGTCTCTCGCGCAAACTATTCAGTTTAGAAAAATAATAATATTAGAAACCTCAATATCACTTTTGAAGACCTATACATAGATATCCCACACATATGGGTTTGATGAAAAAATTTTTTTGAGTGACAGTTCTAAGTATGGGGAACCCCCAAAAGTTATTGTTTTTTTTTTTATTTTTATGTGAAAATCTTAATGCGGTTCACTGAATACATCTACTCACTTTAACTGTCATATCATTTATCTAATGAAACAAAAAAAAATAAGTTAAACGTGAGTGAGCATATTATTTTGAATTAAAATCTTTTGATTTTATTATATTCCCACCGGAAATACTAGGGGTACGGGAAGCCATGATTACATGCGACTGGTAACACAAGAACGCGCTGTATGATTGACATTTTGACGTGTATTGTTATCTTTGTCGAACATGTATATTTGTGATTTTCGCTCTCGCTCAGTTTCAGTGTACAGAGAGTTTCTCAAACTTTTAAGGTCGCATCTTGTTTTTCTATTTAAAATGGTTTGTTGTTCTATGAGGAATTATTGTAAGAGTAAAAGTGTAAAGGGCGGTCCAATAAGGTTATCTACATTTTCATTACATTTTCCATAATGGAATCTATAGCCAATGAATGGCTTCGCCCTTGTGGACCTAAGACTAGAAATTCAAATTCAAAAAGCATTTATTCAATTTAGGACCTTGATAAGGCACTTGTGAACGTGAAAGAAAGAAAGAAAGGCACCTTATATTTGTAGGTAGTAGGGTTATAATTATCCATAATTTCTATAGTTGTGTTGTATTTATCCTTGTTTTAAAGGTTAATGGGCAAAAATGTATGGAGCGTATAGAGTTGTTGGTTTTGCATGGAACATTTATCATACAGCCAATTCTTTTATTTTGCAGGGAGAATAATGAGTATGTTCAAATATATTTTTATTTTCTGACTATTTCAAGCCGCTACAGCACATTTTATTCATGTATCGCCACGTTTTCTTCTATATTTAAGAGCTGTGCTCGGTGTAGCTTCTATTCTACTCTATCATTTGCACCTCCTTATACGACACGACGTCTATTTTTGCCTTCAATTGATCTATGTTACTTATTCTTGGTCTTCCTCTTCCTCGCTTTCCCTCTATCTTTCCTTCTATTATGTTGTTGATAAATTCGTCGTGTCGTATAATATGGCCAAACATCTTCCCCCTCCTATTCTCTATCGGCTCCATAATGTTCCTTTTGCCATAAAATTTGCTTTAGACAATAATAAATAAATTACCAATAATCTTATAAACAAAATACACCCAGACAGGAGGAATTGACATTATTTATTGAATTATAAAATTGAAAGTAGAAAATTCTAAAATATCAAATAGACATTATGAAACTACTCAGGGAGGAGGTCATCTTCAATCCCCACCCCATCTCATGACCTGGAATAAATTCCCAAAGCACTTCTCAAGTACATATATCAGACGATCCTTCACACCTGCCTTCGTAAGCAAGTCCGCATATTGTTCAGAATTTGAAATATACTACTTTATGTCATTGCAAACAAACTTTATCGTGTATCAATGTGTTTAGTTTTTTAGTGGAACTGCGGATTCTTAATTAACTTGATTGTACGCAGATTATCATATAGACTACATACAGAGTCGGGCAATTGTCCTTTCCAGTAATTGCGGTAATAATTCTAGATAGCCATACAGCGTCTTACCAAGCTTGAAAAGCCGCAATGAATTCGGCTTCCGTAGGAAACAGACTGATACTTCTTTGTTTTCTACTCGTCCACTTAACTGCACCGCCAGCTATAATAAACACTGATCCAGATGTAGAGCGTCACGTCTTCTTATCTCCTGCATAATCAGCATCACTATATGCAGCAAATCCATTCGATTCCATTGCACATATTTTGATAATGTATTCACAGCAAAGGCAATAAACACTGATCCAGATGTAGAGCGTCACGTCTTCTTATCTCCTGCATAATCAGCATCACTATATGCAGCAAATCCATTCGATTCCATTGCACATATTTTGATAATGTATTCACAGCAAAGGCAATATCAGGGCTTACGATTGATAAATAAATTATGTTACCAATTGTTTCTCGATAAGGAAGTTGTTCATAAGTGACAAAACTGACTTTGACATTCTCGTTTTCTTTTTCTATAGAGGTCAACATATTTTTTTTATATCGGATTTAGAACATAGATCGCACCAATCATTTCGAACTTTTGAAATTTTCTCATTGCTTCTTGACACATGAAAGAACAATGGGTCAGGTTATATGGAACGCGTCCCCAGAATGTAGCACTATAAACTATGGTGCAGATTGTTGGCCACATCGAGGGCATCATTTCATTGTATGACACCAAGTCTGGATTCCATGGAAAAAAAAAGATATTCACGGTTAAAGCAAACAAAATACTGTGTAACTTTGTTACCGTCCCGCAGTATTATAAAATCTTTTCTGATTTTAAATCATTAGATATGCTAATCCAGAGTGTAATCTATCTATTTGCTAAGTTTCACCCACATCTGATTAGCCATTTTGGCGTAATTTAAAAATAAATATCGACAAAATCTTAAGCGTTTATTACTAACATTACTGGGGTCAAGATCAAATATTATTATTATTATTCTTTCTTTTTTAATTGGCACAACAAACAAGTAAACTTACATATTACCTACCTACTATATGACATTTTGTTACATTGCTGTTATATAAGAGTAATCAGTCCCGTTGTCCACGTATTGAATGAACTAACGGGTAACGTACTTTAAGGTTTATTAATTAAAAAGTTAGGCTGAATTATATTACATTTTCCAGCTAATTTACTGGACTGACATCAATAAAAATAGGCACACGCGGTAGCATAAAGCCTAGAGATGGACACGCAATACTTTTTTCTCAGGAACACAGGTGAAGCCACAAGGCACAGCTAGTAATTTAATATTTTAAACATGAAAGTGGGTTTCTCTGTTTGTTATTTTTCACAGCTAAGATACTGGATGGATATCGATAAAATTAGTTCCATGCTACTTTTCTGGTAGCATGGAACTTGGAGATGGAGCTGCAATACTTTTTTCATAGGAACATGGATGGAACCGCGATGCACAGCTAATACTTTAATATTGTCAATGCGAAAGTAGATCTGTCTGTTTGTAAAGTTTTCACAGCTATGTTACTGGACCGATATCGATAAAATATCAGCAGAAAGATAGCTAGGACCCTGGAGATAGCCATACATTTATTTTTTACCTGAAAACGCGATTGGGATCGCTGGTATTGAGTATTCTGTGCCGCAGGGCAAAGCTAATAATAACAAAAAACAATCATTACCAAAGGAACATTTTTGTAACTTCAAATGTTTATATCTTTTTTCTCCCATGGAATTCAGACTTGCTGTCATAGAATAAAATAATGTGCTCGACGAGACCTACAATTACCACTATAGCTCATCGTGCTACAGTCTGGGGACGTTTTTACCCATTATCCTTTGCATCTTTTTCTTTATGTATTTGCACTACATAGATTGACTTTCCCCAAACTTTAAAGTTTGAGAACCGTCGTCGGCGGAAATGATGTATATCGTGTCTCCCCGTGTCTCGGAATGCCATACCTGATTTAATTCCAGGTCAGGTTGGCTCAGTTCGGGTTGCACAGGGCGGTTCCACAATACTTCAGAAGCTCAAATACCGCGAGCCGCTAGGATACTGTAACTACGCGGCATTGCTCTGAATAATAAGAGTTGGTAGTAGCCCCCCCCTAAGTGGTACTTGGTGGAAACTTGGATTTCGAGAATATTTTATCTTATAAGGTTTTCGTTTTTACCTTTTACGGTACGAAACCCTACAAACCAAAAACCATTCACTGAATCACTGACTAATCAAGATATGTATCTCGAAAACTACTTGATCAATGAAGCTGGAATTTGGCAGGTAGCTAGTTTAAATAGGTAGGTACGGAAGACGACACAAAGGATTTTTCGAAATTCAACCCCCCTAGAAGGAGGAAATAAAAGTTTCTATGTAATTTTTTGTGAATAAAAACTGGAAACTAAACATGATATAAATATTGCTTGAAGCCGATAATCAAGTTTGCATTCCAAGATTGTTTCAACATTAATGGGTATAGATTCTATACCCATAATATCCACACCAAGTTATAGTAGAATACTATAGAAGTATATCTACAAAAAAAAAAGCTTTTCAGAAATACCCTTTCCTTTCGTTTGGCCATTGACCCGCCTATAAAGAACATTGACGAAGCCTACGATGGAACACGCTTACCCAGAAGAAACCTATTCACTATGCCTTGAAAGTTCTTAGATTGCAAGAGTCACGAAACAGACGCCGCGAACCGGAAACAAGTTTCACTTACTTGCTGTCCGTATTATAAATGAGGATGCAAAACGCTGTGTCAAAGTGTATGAGCAAATAATAGAATTTTCTAATTTAAGCTTACTTGATATCTGTACATTCAGCATCGTCAGGCGGGCCAAGTTTGTCTACGTAACAAAGTTGCGGATCAGAACGCATCGCCAGATAGTTCTCGTAGCCGTGCACATATGTTCCGACTAACAATGATACGTCGCATTCACTGTCCCACCACAGTCGAGGCGGCGTGCTGTCCACTCCCCTTGGTACCCGCATACCTAAGGAACTACAAACGCAAATATGTTTACAAGTGTCATGTGAGTCTTCTTTCAGATAGAAACTAGGAGGCTAATTTGCAGGCGACAAATTTTCTAGTTGGATTTGTCATGCAAGTTAAACAACTTTAAAATGGAACCAGCACTGAATCCACGCAGTATAAAATTATGCAATGCAAAATATGGTTTGGAGATTCATGGTTATTTAAAAATATGATAGAAATGTCTCATTTTATGAAAATTTATCGACCCCTCCACTTACATCGGATTGCCTCCCTGCTTGTCAATCTTCTGACATTAAAATAAATATTTCACTGTTATAAATTATGATGGTAAAAATTACCTGGCATGTAATCCATTTTCTATTTGCGTGGCATAATCCCCTATAACTTCATGTTTTATGTAATACATCATACGGACTCTGAGTAATACCCTGAAACATTAAATAAAGTGTAGTGTGTAAAGTAATATGATAAAGTGGTTTGTTTTTGTTTGTTTAAATGGACTAATCTCAGAAACTACCAGTTGGAATCGAAAAATTTCACTAATAGGATGCTACATTATCCCTGAGTATTATTTACTACTACTACTTTTTATCCCGGGAACGCGAGTGAAACCGCTAGTATAATTATATGTTTTCAAGATGTTATATGTATTACGAGGCAAAAGTTTCATCGTTATCCTGTGTCGTTATCTAACTGTACAATCCGCAATGTGTGTGCTTTAATATGGATTTAACTTTGGTTTCTTGAATTAAAAGCAAATTAGGGAGAAATACCTACTGTACAAATCTCGCCCGAAATAGCAATTAACGGACTCGTTTAATTTAATCAAAAAATATTACTCGGCCGTCAATTGTTTTATTTTAGGCCTAAACAATAAAGTACAATTGAAGGTTGGTCGGCCCAAAACGGCCACATTACTAAAATTTAAGACGGGTAAGTGAAATAATGTATTATAACTAATTTAGCAACAACTTCAAGGAATGATATCTTGAGATACCTACTACAAAATCATAACACATTCTGCTGACATTTAAATAACATATTATAAGCTGACTGTCCATTGTATGTTAGTTATCTAATATTGAATTTATTTACTAGGAATTATGTAAGTAAAAAAAAGAGAACTAAACAGGGCATATAAAAAACAATGTTCATGTTTTTTTTTTAGGATAGAATAGAATAGAAAACAATTATGTTCTGCCGATAGGCATACACATTTTCGTAACAATATTAATGGATCGTCAAACGATTATGTTAATGTATAGTTATAAAACACAGAACTTACTTGTTGGCATGTCGGAACAGATGTTTCTTGTAACTGCTTTCTAAATATGCATCACAATCGTATTTGTCAATAGAGCTCCAGTGGTTTGAATCTTCCCATTTTTGAGGGTCATTGGGTTTTGGTAAGTCTTTGGGTCTATTCTTTTTTTTTGCATTCCTTCCTCTAGGCACAGGGTTGTGAAGCCCACTGTGATTTCTAGAAATTGTTACTTCACCATTTTCACAGGGTTCAATCAAATCCCAAATAAAATTTCTTATTTTTTCATCGCCTTTATAATGACGCAAGCAAAACAAAACCTAAAACGATAGGAATAATACAATTAAATGACTATATAAGTTGTCATGTCCACTGAATTTTATAAAAAAAAATCAGAACAATAAGATGAACTCAATGAATGTCTAAAACATTCTCGGTATTAGCATGGCAAGTCATCATTTTGTTTTAAAAAGCTCCTTATCTCTTTCTGTATTAACACCCGTAGTATTTACGCTACAAAATGTTAAAATAGTTGGTAAAATCTCTTTTTATACTCTCTTACTCTCACACTAAACCATATTCACTGCTTATAAGTTTTACTTATAGGCAATTAACCAGACTTCATTCATGCAATATTATTTGCATTTGCATGCATAATAATTGGACTGTTTTACAAAAAACTTAAACCGACTTCAAAGTACACTAAGAAGTAATCAAATCCTGATCTGATGACAATGGGACCAAACGGGAAGTGTACCCTTTCAAATAAAAAAAGAATTTTCCAAATCGGTTTATAAACGACGGAGATATTCGAATTGAGAACCTCCTATTTCAACAAACCTTACATTTTATCCAGTTACCAACTCTATATGAGATGGGGACTAACTAAGTTCAGTCGCAGTGAGTTCAGAGTTACTCAGGTGTCAAAGGTACAAAAATCTGATGAACTTCAACAGTATTTCAACAAAGCTGACATTTGGATGTATATGTATACTGTTGCTATTGAAAAATAACAATGGCAGACGATTGTGGTGGTGGTAATATGACGGCAGACACGTTTGGCCGATGTGCATGTACACGATACATTTGCTCCGAGCTAAAATGTAGCGCAATAGTAGTGTAGCGTGTTGCGCCGGTGTGCGATTTGCCTAATTGGACACAATTTTAGCTTTGTTGAAATATGTACTATCTGCACTGGCTCTCTAGCTATCAGTTTCTTTATAAAAACCTTACGCTTGGCTGAACATGCCAACTTGGGGCAATGTTTAGTTGACCGTAAACATGTTGTTTTATTGGGTTTATTGATCTCATAAACCATGAGTGAGCGGCCCATGAGTTAGCGAGCTGACACTTATCTCATTCAAATTAAAAAAATGTATGTTGAGTTTTGTACGGTTGTTCTAGACTTTTTCGTCATAGAGATTGAAGATGGCACTAGGGGCCTGTTGATTATGTTAACTTTAATACGTGTACAATATTCTCATTAATAAAAGTAGTGCAAATTTATAACAAAATGACCCTCAGCTATGAAGATTCAGGTGGCACATGGGTCTGAAATCAAGCCGTTAGACCCATAAACATGCAAATAACTTTGAGACACTACATAAACAGAGCTCACTAGCTCATGGGCCTCAAGAGTTCTGAGATCTATCATTATTTTGGCAAATTTTATTCATAATCAATATAAAGTTTGCGGGATCACATATTAATTTAGGGATATTATTTCCCGCATTTACGGCCTTACTCACACTAATATACTATCTTTACGCCCGCGGTTTCACCCACCCCCTCCTTTACCCCCTTAGGAATGGAATTTCCACAGGTGTTATTTTTAGTGTTTCGATTTATATACGAGGTTGTTTCATATAATTTCTTTGCTCAGTAAATCTTTAAAATATACACACCGGCACAATTAGCGGAACAGAAAAAAAAGTGAGACTATGAGATAATAACGCATATATTTGACGAAAATGTAATTAGACACAAAATAACAAATTGATTAACATCTTTTAACAACGACTTTGAAAAGTCTTCGTTATTTTTTATTGAAAAATAAAGAAATTTGAAATAAGTGAAATTTTTAGATGATTATGAACCATCACAAAAAATAAAAAAAAGTAAGCATTAAATGATTTAACAATAAAATTAAAGCAAAATGAATAACGAGTGTTTCCCCCTCTTGCTCTGATTACGGTTTCCATTCGTCTGGGCATGCTACAGATTATGTTATCGATGATTTCTTGAGGCAACCGCTCCCACTCCTCAAGTAATGTGTTTCCAAGTTCATTCAGATTGTTGGGGGGTGGCATTCTGGATTTAACCCTTCTTTTTAGCAAGTCCCAGACATGCTCTATCGGATTCATATCGGGGGAATTTGCTGGCCACTGCATCACCGGTATACCTACGTGGCTCAGATATACCTGTACCGATTGTGCACTATGAGCACGAGCATTATCTTGCATTAGAATAAAGTCGTCACCAATAAATGGGGCAAATGGTACAACATGTTCTTCTAAAATGTCTCTGATGTATCGATCTGCTGTCATGGTCCCTCCTGTGACTATCACTAACTCCGTGCGAGCTCCCAAACATATCGCTCCCCAAACCATAATCGAGCCGCCACCATAAGCCACTGTGTGTTCAAAATTAGACTGTATGTGGCGTTCTCCTTTGCGTCTCCATATTCGCTGTCTCCCATCGATCTGTTTTAAAACTCTGCACTCATCAGTAAAGAGAACCTGCTGCCATTCGTTCAAATCCCAATGACGATGTTCTCGCGCATAGCTTAATCGGTTTACGCGGTGACGTCTCTCAAGTTTTGGGCCTTTGGCAGGTATATACGACCCTAAACCAACTTCTTCAAATCTGCGAACTGTACGCTCACTTACTCGTACTCCTCGAACGTCTTCCAGTTCATTTCGAGCTTGTACAGCCGTTAATCGCGTATTCCTACGAACTCCAAGTTGTAAAAAACTGTCATCTCGCCTCGATGTACATCTTTTTCTACCTTGACCCCTCCTCCTCACAAGAGAATTAGACGATCTGTACCGCTGGATGCTGCGATGAATCGTTGATACTGGTCGACGAAGCCTTGAGGCAATCGATCTGTAGGTATGGCCATTTCTTCTCATTTCATCAGCCCTAATGATTTCCAGTGATGTTAAGTCAGGCATAATAAAGAGCTTTTAATAAACAAAATTGCCTATAGAATAACAAATTTATAAAAAACAATTAAGTGCAATTTTTCAAAAAAATTACAATTACGTAGTTATTACTCGAACAAGTTGACAAAACGTATTGTTCGGGAAAATAAAACGAATGAATGAAAAAAGTGTATGTCATCTAATTTTCTATTTTCAAATTTGACAATAAATTAAAAAAATATCATCCCACCAAAAACATTTTCATGTAAAATGTTGCCGCCAAGACATATGGCTCGAAACGGCCAAGCCACAAATTTTGACTACGGTGTGTAGAGGTTGTGAAGTTAGGGCTTATATAGTAAGTGCATGTAGTTATAAGCTTGGCTCTACATGAGATCTGATAACTTTTTGACAGTACGAGCCATATGTCTTGGCGGCAACATTTTACATGAAAATGTTTTTGGTGGGATTTCACTTCTTTTTTTTTTGTTTGAAATTTCCAAGTTTTATAATTTTTTTGTTGTTTGTGTACTAATACAAGCTTAAATACCAAATTTCAGCATTCTAGGACTTCAGGAAGTACCCTATGAGTTTTGATGATCATCAGTGAGTCAGTGACGAAATCGGGGTTTTTTAGATATCAATAAAATCTAAAGTATAAGAGCTATGTTATTGAAACTTAATATGCTTAATAAGTTCACTATTGACATCATGTTCCGAGAATTTTGTTTATCTGGTATAATCCAAATCCAAGTTATGAGGGTTCAAAAAAACGACGAAGCGCTTCGAGAAAAGGTAGGTAGTGCCCTTTCGCTTCGCTTGGCTGTCTTGGCGGGGGGCACTCCCGTGCCCCCAGATAACTGGCCAGTTCCTCAAGTAAAAGATTTTAAAATCCTGCTTTTTTTGTTCTAATTGTGCCGGTGTGTATAGTTTCATGTATTGGAAAAATAGCAGTTTTTATGAGCGCGTATAAAATTTCAGTTCTGAGAACAAAACATTTTTTTAGATTAAGTTAGGATTTTGATTTGATATATTTATTGTTTATGGTTTTATTCATACGCTTCATATAGTACTTCTACTTGTTAATTTCAAGACTTTAGTTTTACCAGAACATACACAAATGAGACTTGTTCGAGCTGCTATTAAGTCATAACTTAGACCAGAACGATAAATAAAATCCTGATATCAAAATATTCAGCTGGATATGATTGTATGTATCACATGTCTGAGGTACTAAAATATCGTTTCTACATTAACATTTTTATTTAACCGCTCGTGCTGTTTGAATAAAGGTTTTCTTTTTATCTTTATAGCAACTGATACATTTTCTCAGAGCATTACTAAATTTTCTGTTCTGATACATTATATGAAAGTCACATAATGCATAATAGTACTAGGAACTTACTGAATAATCTCTCGCAAAGATAAACTTAAATAAAAAGCGATTCGTCAATAACCAAGCATATGCAATATATATATATATATACAGTCATAGACAGAAATAAGTGGACATCGAAAAAAAAAACGAAAATGAATAAACTTTTCAACATTTATTGACAGTAACTAATCATCTGTGGTATAAATAAATTCGTCATGGAAAAAACTGTTTAGATATAGGAAAAGTAGATTATTACAATATTAGGAAATAGTGAAAATTATCAGCTTATAAAAAACGAGACAGACAAAATTAAGTGGACACTACAAAAAAGTTTAATTAATATTTGGTAGAGCCTCCCTTAGCTGCTATGATGGCTTGTAGTCGTCGAGGTATACTTTCTACTAATTTATGTAAAATATCTTCATCCAGATTATTCCATGAATGTTTCAAATTCTTTAAAAAATCACATCTGTTGGTCCGATTGCATGTACTAGGTATATTTTTATCTAATATTGCCCATAAATTTTCGATGGGGTTAATGTCAGGTGACTGTGGAGGCCAGTCTAAAACGTTTATTTTACAATTTTTTAGAAACTGCTTCGTTTTTTTTGCAGTATGTTTGGGATCGTTGTCCATTTGAAATACGAAATCATCTGTAATATTCATTTTTAATAACGATTCTTCCAAATTTTCATTTAAAATATCAATATATGAATCGGCGGTCATTCTACCTTCTATTTCAACTAAGTTACCAACAGCACTCCACGAGAAACAACCCCATATCATAACTGAACCCCCACCATATTTAACAGTTTTTGCAATAAATTTATCTTCCAAAGCTTGGTTCGATTTTCTCCATACTTTTCTTCTTCTCTTGGTCCCAAATAATTCAAATTTACTCTCATCACTCCATACAACCTTTTTCCAAAATGATAACGGCATTTCTACATACTTTTTTGCAAATTGAAATCTCTTACGTTTGTTACACTTACTGATATAGGGTTTTTTCTTAGGTACATAAGCTTTCAAATCATTCTCGTGCAACCGACGCTGAACAGTTTTATAAGAAATATTCAATCCGAGTTCATCCACTATTTCCTGACATGTTAAAGTTGGTGATTTTTTAATAAGTCTCACAATTCGCCGATCATCATAATTTGTTGTAGAACGCTTTCTCCCTCTCCCACTTAAATTTTCAACAGTACCATGTTTTAAAAACTTTTTCCAGATTTTTTCTACTGCACTTTTCGAAATGCTATATTTTTGTGCAATATCACGATAAGAATCATTTTTTTTTCTGTCACGAATTATTAATTTTCGTACTTGAAGAGAAATTTTTTGCCGAGATGACATTTTACTTTAAATATAGAGAAGTATAATAATGAATATTTTTTTTAATGTTTAAAAAGAGCGAAAAAATAATTATCATTAACAGAATAACAGAAAAAAATTAGTATTTAATTACTTTAAAGCATATAACTTAGGTGTCCACTCAAATGTGTCCACTGGATTATACGACTATCGAAGAAACTTGTCTGATCCTGTCAAGACTATAGGTAATAAAATAAAATCTGCGTAGTGTCTGAATAGAGCGGATCGAGAGCATTCAACATAAACACATGATTGTTTTGTTTATGCGAGAGAAATGAGGTAGGGGGAAGTTATTTCCTTTTAGTCAAGAGTGTCCACTTATTTCTGTCTTTGACTGTATATATAAAATCTTATATCCTAACTAATACGCTTTCACAGCTTAACCGCTGAACTGATCGCGATGAAATTTGGCACGCAGATAGCCTATAGTATGGAGAAGGATATAAGCAACTTTTTATCCTGGGAACGCAGGTGAAACCGCGGGGGACAGCTAGTTTGGAGATAAATAAGCGACATACTCAGAATCCAAATCCGTAATATGGCATCCCTGTCAGGATGGGTAATGGGTATGATATAATTAAGTGTATATTAAAGTATGAAGTAAGTCGGATCGTCGAGAGGGGGTGACTAGCCATTTTGTATTTTGTGCCCGAACATCTATAATATATATCATATTATCTATAGTCTATACCATAATTGATTTTTTCAAGTGGGCTTGACAGCAAGCTAATTCCGAAGTAACGACACCCAAAAAAGCTAAAAAGGTCTAAATTGTAGAATATTTATATAAAAAAAACTGTTTTCTTAGCTGGAAATCGAATCCAAATCTTGAAAATTCACCAGTAAATTTTGAAAAAAAAAAAAAAAAAAATTATGTTTATTGTATTGTGTAGTTTTAATATTGTATGCCTAATAGACTAGGAGGGCACGACAGAAATGGTAACGATAAGGTAAATGGATGAAATCGGGTTCATCGGATAGAGGATACCTCTCTGATGCCAAATAAGTCGGTCTGCCTGCGCCAATTGGTTGCGTTATCTAGATATGGCGCCTGAAAAACGGTTTATCGTGACCGAAAAAAAATGATAAGGTAAATGGCTGAGCTCGACGTAGAAAGTAAGTAGTAGTTGTACTGATGTCATTATAAAAAAAACTGACCAAATATTCGGTTGCGTTATCTAGATATGGCGGCTGAAAAACTGTTTATCGTGACCGAAAAAAAATGATAAGGTAAATGGCTGAGCTCGATGAATCATGGAAGTATTAGTGCATACTAGCTTAGTAATAAAAAAACTGACAAACATTTTGGTTGCGTTTCGTAGTTATAAGCGATCTACGTAATAATTATCAATATGGATAATTTTAGTGTTTTACGGTTTCGCGGAATTTACATTGTCAAAAATATGAAAATGTTATTAGTGCCACCCCCTTCCATTATATCCCCCGCTATTCCGCCTGCACTGAGCGGCATTTACGAGTCAACAGACATAGTATAAGATCATTGTTGTGAAAGATATTTTGCACTAGTTACCTGCACGAGCTTACAGGCAAGTTCAGGCAACGCTTACTCGAGCTGTTCACGAGTTGACAAAAGTGTTTTATTATAAATATGTCAGAATTAATGTACCAGATTAGTGAAAATAGTGTAAAAATGAAAAAGTTGTGTTGTTTAATGAGAACTCTTTAAAAAAATTATCATCATCATCAGCCTATCCCACTGCTGACCCTCCTTTCACAAATGAGGGTGAAAGGGACTGGGCAATACTCCATTACGCATGCCTACTGCGAATTGGTGGAGGTAGGCTAGTGGTCAAACTACTGTTGGAATTTTTCAAGCCGCCTAGGAGGCATCCTACTAGCTTAACGACTATCATAATTATGTTATAACCGGGACCAACGGCTTGACGTGCCTTCCGAAGCACAGAAACGCTCGATTCGAAATACCACTAGGTCCATCTAGGTACTAACCACGACGGTGGTAGCCGATCGATTAAAAACGGCTAATCATACTATACCACGAGCGCATTAAAAAAAGTGTTACAAATTCGGGGTAATCGTATCTGAAGTACGCAAACATATAATTACCAAATAACATAGATTGTCATTGTAGTTATCATTTATCATGTTATAAAAAGTTTACAGCAGTTAAAAGTACGTCCACTTTATTTCATAAGTTTACTAAGAAAAACGCAGTACCAGATACACATAATTGATTACCAGATACACAGTTGAAGAAATTCTACTTACAGTGCCTAATATACCGAGCACACCTTAATATTTATATTATATAATATTCTTGCTAAAAACAAAGATTATCAAGATGCACTAATGATGCAACGAAGATGAAACGATGAGCCATTGAACAATAAAACATGAGAAAAATTAGAACAATTTGTTTGCAACATGGATTATGATCCTATGTCCCCTAGATGGGGCAGAGGGCGTCTACAGAAACTCTGGAAACTTCCCGATCTTCTTCGCTTCGTCAAGCACAGTGTGTCGCCAGGTTTGTTTGGGACGGCCACGCTTTCGTTTCCCCTGCGGATTCCAGTCCATTGCCTGTTTGGGTATATGGTCGGGGTCCCTTCGGAGAGTGTAGCCAATCCAGTTCCATTTGCGACGCTTGATCTGTTGGTCGATCGGTGTTTCGTGGATGCGTTCTCGGAGCTCTACGTTCTAAATTTTCTCGGGCCAGTGGATAACGAGAATTTGGCGAAGGCATCGGTTGACAAAAACCTGGAGCTGGTGCCAGATGGCCTTGGTTACTTTCCATGATTCACACCCGTACAGAAGAAGTACAGACTTCACATTGGACCCGAATATCTTGAGCTTAACTCTGGGTCAGCTTCCGAGACTGCCATAAGGGGCGCAAATGCACGAAAGTTGCTCGGGCCTTGGCAATCCGATTGTTTGCGACTTGTATGGCTGCAAAACTATGTCAATTCAGTCAACGAAGATCGCCATAAGATGCTTTAACACGTTCTATGCCGAGAAAAAAAACGCAGTTTCCTGTTCAGGCCGTGTCGGTCAGTGATGGTTGACATATAGACTTTCAGTTCAAGCCGCGTCACTCAGTGATGACCACATTTTACGAGGGTTTTCATTTCGTTCTTACAGGCCGTTGGGCAGTGCTGTCAAACTACGAGTAAATCTCATATTAACATTTGAGTAAAAGATAAAGGCATATAAGTAAAAAAACAATTTAGTAAATTTTAAACTGATTTATGATTTTTAATAGGCCTAAAGGGAAACTTCGCTGTCGGTCAGCACTGACCGCGTTGGCAGAGAACGTGTTAAAAAAAAACAAACCTAATAATTCCATTATTGCATGTACCTCAAGCATATACTAATTATGCTCAAAATTCGATGCTCTGTCGTGCAGCTCGGAACTATAATAAATTTTACCAGAGCCTTGATTTGTTTCATTTAAATAAACCTGCCCTAAAACGAGAAATCATTAAACTACATAGGTCCCAGTAATTCTAGATGAATAAATATCACTTGTTATACACACACACACACACACACACACACACACCCACACATACACACACACACACCCCCCTACACAGCAGTACAAATACTTACTCTTATTCGTTGCTTGTTTTGTTTTTTGTTTTGTATTACCTATGTATCAGTTGTGTTTAAGTTGTATTCCAAATTCTAGAGGGTTTTTTTTTAGATAAACTTTTTTTTTAATAACTTTTTTAAATTTGTTTTTGATAGCTTAACTTCAATGTATGATATTAATTAGTAATTCGTGTAACCCTTTCTTGGCCTTATTGTATATACCAATTGTTTTGAATTTTTGTCTTAAGAACGCTGTTGGATTACCTAATAAAATATAAATAAAAAAAATAAAAAAATAAAGAAAATGAGAAATTTTACAAGAGTCTTATGAATTTTGATGCTTCTTCAATGCCACCTTCAAAAGTAGAATTGGATCAGCATATTACGCGCAAGATATGTATGGAACATATGGAGCAGTGCCTGTTGATAAACTCCCAATAGTCTTTCGCCAGTCAATAAATTAAAGTAAATTGTTGATTCTATAATAATTGTAAAACTATCGACACGTTACAATAAAAATCTAAATTCATAAATGTTATGGGAAAGTCCGTATAAAATTTTTGCAACTAACTTTAATGTCTTACATAACTAATATATTGATTTCAAAATTCCAAACAGCAGTTATTTTTTGCGTACGGTAGATGGAAAATAATTGTTGGCATGTTGCCGCCAACAACATCACTATAGGTTCATGCCTACCAGACAACTAAGCATTTATTTCATATAATACTCAAACTATAAAAGAAGATGAATATAACCGCTCACTGCTGGCGAGGCGGCGGGAGGTATAAAGGGAGGGCGCCCCCCTCCCTCACCGATATCATTTTCATATTTTTGACAATGCAAATTCCGATAAAACCGTAAAACACTCAAATTATCCATAGTAATAACTGTTACGTAGATTGCTTATAACTACAAAACGCAACCAAAATTTTTGTCAGTTTTTTTATTACTAAGCTAGTATGCACTAATACTTCCATGATTCATCGAGCTCAGCCATTTACCTTATCATTTTTTTTCGGTCACGATAAACAGTTTTTCAGCCGCCATATCTAGATAACGCAACCGAATATTTGGTCAGTTTTTTTTAAATTGACATCAGTACAACTAGTACTTACTTTCTACGTCGAGTTCAGCCATTTACCTTATCGTTTTTTTTTGGTCACGATAAACAGTTTTTCAGGCGCCATATCTAGACAACGCAACCACTTGGTGCAGGCAGACCGACTTATATGGCATCAGAGAGGTATCCTCTATCCGATGAACCAGAGTTCACCCATTTACCTTATCGTTACCATTTTTGTCGTCACCTCCTAGTATATAAGAGGTGGGACATAGTTGAGCCTTAAAAATGCCTAATATCTGTACCTAGACCATAATAAAATACTTTCGACTGACTTTATTATTGCAAAAGCCGATAATGATCGTAAAGGGTCAAATTCTGGGAAGTAATGCTTAATGGTAATCCACAGGATAGGGTTTTTTTTTTAATAAAATGCTATTTTATGCTAATGGTAATCCACAGGATAGGGTTTTTTTTAAAAAATAAAATGCTATTTTATATTTCTAACATCCGCAATTGGTTTTGCGGGGTATATACTTGGTCTTGTTTGTATTAATATAACAATTAATTTAGTTCGCGTAAGCTTAAAAATTATAGTATCTATGGTATTTAAAACATAAAAATTATGTAGCGTATAAGCTTGAACGATTTAACCTCTGGACCTGCCCTAATACTGACCGCGCCTACACCCCTTTCGCCACGAACCATGCATTTTAGGCATGGTAATGAAAAAAAAAATAATGACAGTTGTCGCAGTATAACATTCAATGTCATCGAGAAAACATTAGGAGAGAATGACGAAATGTGCAGTGAAATCATGTAGAAATTATAGTGGTGGAACGAGCAATATTTAATTTCACAAGTATTTTTTTATTTCAGTTTTACAGGTAATTTACATTTAAATCATTTTAATTCAAATCATGTACAAATATTATACAACCATATTAAATAAACCAAAACTTCCATGTGATAATACCGAAAACTAGTACTTTCATACATAGTCGGCTTATATCCTTCATTCATAATTATTGACATGACATTATTGCTTAACGCTGTCGAGAACAATATCGATAATAATAAAAACGAATGACTGATTTCGCGTACCAAATTTATTACTTGATTACGTCTTATGTTAAACTTTACCATAGGTAAGTTATAAACCATCCTAATATATATGATAATTAGCACAGACAATTCTTAATTATTTATTGACGAACAAAATTTCGTTTTATTTTAACAATAATGCTTTTATGAGTAACGAACATTACAAAATTGTGTGCACTATTTTACTTTTATTTCAATTATAATAAAAGTCATATTTTCTGAATGGGTCAACAGTCAACCTAGATTTTATCTAACCCTCCTCACACCCTGTTGTATATTAATTTTGATTGGAATAGTTGTTTTATTTCGCGATTTCAGAGATAGTACCAAAGTAGAAGATTTTTATATTGATGAGTTCCCTGCATATAATAATTTAACTTACAATAATACGTGCACAATCTTCAATCACAGGTATCGTCCAACCTTTCCTAAATTGATTTTTATCGACAATTTCTTCCCATCTCGCCCATCTGTAAAATAAGGATAGTAATCGGGATGACAAATTCCTACTCAAAATCTATGGGTATTCGTTAAAAGTACAAGATGATCCGTAAAGTGAAATATGGCATATAACTTAACAACTTTTGTAGTAGTTAGGGTCGGCAACGCGCGAGTGATACCCCTGGTTTTGCAAGCGTCCATAGGCTACGGTAACTGCTTACCATCAGGCGGGCCATATGCCACCTTAGTGGCACCTTAGTGGTTTTATATATATAAAAAAGGTAACTTTTTAATAAAAGTACAATACGTTAGATCGAAGGAAAAAAAAACTTGATGTTCATGTTTGTTATCTGATAGGCTAGATTCCTGAAAAGGTTCTATATAGTCCGTCTGTCGTTCTTTGATGACATAACTAACGGACTAATTAGTTTTTTTTTTTTCATCTAGGAAACATCCCTATTATAGTCAAGCCCCGCAGTTACATTTAAATAAAAAGCGACACTTGCAACGAAAAAATAAAATGCATCCTGGTTAGTATTTAAGCAGCCAAATGCGATGCAGTGTGTTTGTTCCCGGGAATAAACCCAACTTCGAGTAAATTTCCAATTTGGTGGGAAAAAACCCGGGAATTTTCCCATTGGCTGGGAAAATACTCAAATGGTCACATTTAGTAGATTTTGCGTAAATAGCGAGAGAGACCTTTACAAAACCGTTTGAATAAAATTTAACAAGATTTCTATTAGGGTCACACATACAATCATTTATTTTTGTGACGAAGAAAGGCGTTGTTTTTAAAAAAGTCACGTTTGGGGTGTAGATTAAAGAGCTTGTTTTACTCTTTTCAGTAAATTTTTATTTTACGCAGTCGGGTTTTTTGTTTCTTTTAATAATTTAATTTATTTCAGACTTTTTAATTTTATACAGAATGAGTTGTATGTAAGTAAATGAGCGGTACGGTAAACTAACGCTAGCAACAACCATCGCAACTCTGTGAGTAACATACGGTAACCGCTCAGTACCTACTGTCCTTGCATTAAACGTGGTTTTTTGCAGTTTACGTCGAAATGGTTGCATAAAAGTATTATAATATATACATATATGTAAAGGGCTATTTACAAGCTTTCATTCGATACCCATATTGTTATAATAACGACATTTTTGTTTTTAATACCCCTCCCCCTCTTTTTTATTCGTAGACGCCATATAAAAATAATATACCCTATGACACTCCCCCAGTTAAGACAAGTCTAACGACACCTCATATGTTTAAATCTATCAAGCCGTTTAGGCTGCAGAGCGTGCCAAAGAAATAGACATACATACACTCGAAAAACAACCCTCCTTCCGGGTCAGTCGGATAAAAAAGAAAAAGGTTTCTTTCAGCGGCACACCCTTCCACGTCTACAGTAATATCAACGCCGTCCATCACGTTCTTGAGAGAGATAAAGATAACCTGCCCGAGCGATACATCGTATCTTCACTATCCCAGCTAAGCTACAATCTCAAATATTTGTTCGTTCCAAAGGCCGGGATGTGCATGTTCATCCGGGAGGGCATCTGTTGTCGTCGTCTGAATAGCCTAAAAGACAGAGACCTGTCTACTCTCTAGTTGCGCGTGGACTACGGTGAGTAGGTATATACGGGTAAACTGGCGTGCCTCTACAAGTCTCATCGCGGCGACACTGAGACAACTCACTTCTTTGAACGCGTCCAAGAAGCGAACGACACTACTGTGCTGAAACGATACCCCATAACCGAGGTGATTGTCCTCGGAGTCTTTAACGCCCACCATAGCGAGTTCGGTTCTTCGCGGACTTACCACGCGGGGAAAACCTTTTATGACTTCGCTTTCGTTACGACTACGCGAGCACTACCCTTATTCATTGCCACTGGATCACTCAGTCGTGTCACGATAAATAACGTGTGAAACCACAAAGCAAAATGCTAGTACCAGCGAAGAAGAGTTTGTAGCGATGAAATTTATTGGAGAAGTGGATTGAGGTCAAAGATGTAAATATAATTTTTGAATTACAGGTCGAAAAGAAAAACTTTTGGGGATGCAACTTCATGTGGTCTTGAATATCAAAAGAACCCGGTGGAAGGCCATATGCGGTGGTTCTAGTACATGCAAAGTCCTTTCTCTCTGACTCCTACTTTCCAGAATATGTTCTTGCAGATCAACGACCAGCGTGATCTTCTGGGGTATGGCTTTATCAACCAAAATTCTTCAATTTCGGCTGATCTATTGAGTCAAAAGCAGAAACTATTGCTAGAAAAATAAATGGAATCCTGTTTAGAGTTAAGTGGTACTTCACACCATGCATCGGAGCAGTTTCTAAAACAGCAAAGAACAACGTTCGGTTGTGGGTGGACTACTAATTCTACCTTCGGATCTGCCAAGTACCGATGATAGACTTATCGGCGATGAGGAGTTGGTGAAGGCAAGGTTACAAGACTAACTCATTAGCGAAAGGTTGCTATAAAATTAATACTGTAACCGTTTTTATCGAACCGCAGGGCGTAGGGAAAATCCACACAACCAGAGTGAGCGGACAGGTTATGCCGGGCTTGTACCCAAAACGCCACAATGGTTATCATCTGCAGTAATCTGCACTGTAGAGGGGTTGGGCTCTCGTGCAGGACGAGCACACGTGACGCTTACGTAGCCCGTCCCGGGTCCCGGGGGAAGTGTGATACCTCTAAGGTCCGCGTGGGTCCACGCGTAAGTAATGTAGGTACATACAACAGCGAGTATGGTTAAAATAACAATCAAAAGCATCAACAAATATTTGCAGCGTTTTTGCACAAATTTTACCTGAACTTTGGCCATCTCTAATGTACCTATAAATTGTAAAAGTAAAGAAAACACATATCCCCTTACTCATAAAACGTTATTTAACTAATAAGCTGATTAAGTGGTCACCTAAATAACGTCAAATTGTTTGACAATGAGAGCAAGGTGACGTTATTTATTTGACCATTTATTCATTAGATATAGTTAAATAGCGTTTATTAGTAAGGCCGCTAGGTTCCAGGCTTGCAAATGTATTGGAAATTCCAAATAACTATAATTTTTTTCACAAACTAGTAAGATTTTTTCACAGGAACTATGGGCCTGGAACAAGTTTTATGATATTTTCGCGCACAAATTTTCGT
Organism: Polyploca ridens; assembly: GCA_951394255.1. Taxonomy (NCBI): domain Eukaryota; kingdom Metazoa; phylum Arthropoda; class Insecta; order Lepidoptera; family Drepanidae; genus Polyploca; species Polyploca ridens. Next base: position 8,609,426 of record OX596246.1, on the reverse strand, counting down.
TCGATGATATTGCGTTCTCACTTGCTTGTTGGTGTGTAATACGCGGGAGACGAGTCAAGCGGGGGTCGGGGCGAGTGGGACTGGGGGGGTTGAATGAAGAACTAAAGACAAAAAAATTAGCAGATTCATGTTATAAAAACCGGTCAAGTGCGAGTCGGACTCGCACACGCTCTGGCGCTATCTCTCTTTTTTCGCAGTGCCTCTTTATCAAAAATTACGTTGGATGAAACAACAAGCTTTTAGACCCTTGAGGCCATGGAGGGTCGCCTTAATACAGTTGCTCAAAAAGTGGCGTATTGCAGGGACGTATAGCGTTCGGGTGTGGGCTATTACATACTCGAGCTTTTTCTTTACCATTTCCGAACTCGTGCGTTCTCTTTCCCAACTGTCAAAATAATGTCTATTAAAAAGAATAAACAAACCACGAAGTTTTTACTAAAAAAAACTCATAGAAGTTTTTATGATTCATGCAAATATTTCTAAAAAGAATTTCTAATTTGATTCAATATCAGATTTAATGATTTGATTCAATGAGTTAGGTTAGGTTTCATTTCATTTCATCTCTTTAAATTTCATTTTCATTTCATATCAATAAAAAAAATCTACTGAAGACTTGGCTGTATGGGCATAGTTCCCTTTGCCTATCCAGAATGGGTGAAGAAAACAAAAAATCTCTGCTTATCACAGACATATAATTGCTGCTTATATTCATTTACGGTTGGCGCCATTTTCCATAAATGTTCTTTGACTAGGAGGTTGGAAGTCAGACAAAGTTGCAGAAGGCTATATTGCCGATTCATTAAACAAGAAACTGGGAAAAAAATCACACAATCCATTAATTTAAAGTCCAGTCCGTCTCTTTCACATGAGAATACTGAAGAGAACGTTCGTCCATCTGCCTTCGTTGATAATGATAATTCATCAGATCCAATTCCATCAACTACCAAACGCCATTGTATAACACCTTTGACAAATATACATGAACAATCATACGAAATTAATAACAGTTTGTCTCAAATCTCAGTTAGTATAAAAAACTGTACCAATTTAAATGTATATGTGAATTATAACTTTTATAAGAAATAAATGATTAGTTAGTTGAGTTTATTGTGTTTTTATTATTTTATTAAATGGCTTCATTTTTTCGCAACAGTATTAAAAATAGTTGTTCAGTACACGTGCGGAACCGTCATTGCAACTTGTTCCGGTAGACATTTGTCGGAACTCTTTGCAATGACAGGCTTTCCGCACTCGTAACATATATATAGGTCGTTGTTTTGGTCAGCGACGAGCGACTCAGGGTCGATAAGACAAATGATACTGGTGCTAAAAAAAATATAAAAAAATACTTTATTTTTTTTTAATAATAAAAATAAAAAAAATTTTTTTTTTGAAAATCATGTAATAAGCTAAAGTGTAGACATAATACTCAACGGGAGTACGAGGGAGTAAAGGGGTGGGGCGATGGCGGCTTGCGCCTAGCTCTAGTCTGTGCACGTGCCTGGTAACCATACTTTGCGGTAATTTTATTTCAAATTGAATAAGGTATTTCTCAACATATTTACAGTATTTAATGGAATTAAGTCCATTTTTGGGGAATATATATTTTGTACTACCGCTCCTGGGTCGCTTGTCGCCGACCAATACAACACCCTGTATATACTATTTTAGGTACAAAAAGCCATTTGAGTATTTTCCCGCCGTTCGGGAATATGCCCGTATTTTTCCATTATTTCCCGAATTATTCTTTTCGTCCCAATATTTTTCTTTCCCTGCCCATCTCTAAACACGATCTATCTTCGCCTTCAAATAATAAACAGTATCTATTTATAAATGGCTGTATCCTGACAACAGCAGCCTTTAATGCACACTGAAATAAAACATGCTTTATTTGTTTTTATATGGCCAGGGATAAACTTCTACTAGTGGACACGAGATTTATTATAACCTTCTACTGTCGGACAACAAGTTGCAAAATAAATCTGAGAAAGTTACTGATTCTGTTATTTACAACTGAACTAATTTTAGTCTCACATGTCTCTTTCTAACAAAGAACATAAGAAAAGGATGTTAGACATTTAGTTCTGTTATTCCAATGCAATGCTTGTTTTCAATAATGTTCGTAAGAAAGAGATGTGATGAGACTAAAATTAGTTTAGTGCGATGTACTATAGAATCGGCACTAGTGTGTTTTTTTTTTTTAAATAAAATTATATCATGAAACTTACCCGAACGTAAGTAATCCCCTTTCTATTTTAAAACATTCCGATCTAGTCCATGATCCGTATACCACTTCTTCATCAACTGGCACTCCTTCGTGTCTAGGTATATAGTCATCGCTTGCATATCTTCTACCTTTTTTGCAGAGTTTTTCTTTTTTTCTTTTACTTCTTAAACTTATACCTAAAAAAAAGTTTTAACAAGATTAAGTAGGTAATAGAGCTTCAATTATATGTACTACCAAAAATAATATCATTACGAACGGTCTTTAAAAGGAAACCAAAGCATAGTTCTATTCATAGCCCGCGGAGGCTTGTGGATCAGTACCTCTAGACAAAGTACTTTACGTTGCGTTTGCACGAATAGAAACGCTACAAAAATGTATGAGATTGACATAAGGATTCGCTAGATCCTAGCGTAATAGCCCAAGAGCCCACGACGATCTGACCTTCGTCATTTTATTAAACCTGGAAGTTTCTCTGTGTATGTCCCTAATAGAGGTAAAAACGATCCCCGAATATGAAGTTTGGATCGCGGTGGCTTTGGAAGTTATCAGGTAGCAAAGGTGTCAAAAATTGCACCTCAAATTCGTTAAAGTATAAAGGTCAGTTTTTATATATTTTATTTGGACTAATATTAGAAATCTCGTCGACCATTGTCAGACACTTTGAACGGTGGAAACCCCCGTCAGACACCCTTAAAGTTTTAAATAATAATGCTCATCTATTCGTTTTTTTCATTGTTTCTTTTTACGTAATCGGTGTATTTTGTTCAAAGTAGTGTCATTTGAAAGCTAGAAAGTTTATCTAGTTGATAAGATAAAATAAAATAAAAATATGGACCAAAAACTTAATAAAAATAACGACAATTATAAAAAAAAAAAACAAAATAATTGTGTATTTTTAGATTTTTGATCTGTAACTCTAAAACTGGGTCATTGATGTAGAATTTTTTGCATGATTTATTAAATTTCATGACTTAATCTAAAAACTCTCTAAAATAACTATGGGTCTATCTCTTTTCGTTAGTGAAAAAAATCACATTGAATATACCACGCGCTCGCACCTACGGTAGACCTTTCATGTGTCTGACACGGCAAACCCACCATGGAAAGTGTCTGACTATTGAGAAATCATCTTTTGATAGTTCGTCAAGTAACATATATAAATTTCAGCTTATATAAAATGACGAAAGTTGAGTAATATTTTTTAATACATTAAGTTGTCTGACAGGGAGTTTCCACCGTTCAAAGTGTTTGACAATGGACGACGTGATTTCTAATATTAGTCCAAACAAAATATATAAAAGCTGACTTTTATACTTTAACGAATTTGAGGTGAAATTTTTGAAACCTTTGCTATCTGATAACTTCCAAAGCCACCGCGATCCAAACATCATATTCGGGGATCGTTTTTACCTCTATTAGGGACATACACAGAGAAACTTTCAGGTTTTATAAAATGACGAAGGTCAGATCATCGTGGGCTCTTACGGCCTTACTCATAAACGCTATTTAAAGTTAAGTCATACTTAAAACAGTTATTTAAAAAAATCTTCACTCATAAACGGTATTTATCCCTATTCACTGCTTAAAAACGTTATTTAAAGAGCTGTCAAATTAAACAACCTACGACCCTTGTTTAACGGGCTAAATAGCAAAATGGCCGCCAAATAAACAGCTGTTGCTTGATTGCTGTAAAATATTTTTCATTGATTTCCGTAAATAAGCTGGATATATGATGTTAGATTACATAGAAACACCATAAATTATATAAATTACTTAAACTTGTACCTCGATGATCGTTTTTTTTATTTGGTAAATCATATTAGTTTTTCTCACAAAAGAACTTGAAAAAAAAAAGCGAAAAATATTATCATCTGGACTTGAACAGGGTGTTCTGGTTTCGGGACCGCCCGATTTCCCACCTGGCTATGATAACCTTGTAAATGGTGGCGAAATTTACCTTCGTATTCTAATGATATTGAAGCAGTTTTTCATTGCCTGAAAACACGGATAAAACGACGTTTTCTAAAAATGAAACCTAGCTCGATCGATTTATCGCCCCCGAAACCCGAGATTCAGATCATATACAATATAATATTATCATAAAACACATAATAAAACTTTTCAAATAGTTGCTGTTACTTTTTTTTAAAACCTCCATAACTGTCAAATTTATTGTCTTGACGTTGGTGTCGCCATATATAATATTATTTTTGCTCTTTAAATCCTTCAATAACTAAATCATGATTAAAATGCATTTATGAGTAAAGAAAAGTTAAACACTGAATAACATTTTAAATAGTATTTAGCTATATACTATTTAATCCGTTATTTAAGAGATTTTTATGAGTAAGACCGTTAGTGTCTAAACACACTATGCCGAACGTACGCGATCGAAGTTCCGCGGCTGATTTTACGTTCCAACGTATTCGGCTGATATGACACACCATAAGTGCTGAACTTACGCGGCAGAAATCCAGTTGCGCAATTTTGTGTGTATATTCAGTGTTTCGAGCGCTGTCGTGGCGTCGTGTCGTGTTATCTAAACAGCCGGACTGACAAATGCAAAATCAAGTGATCCTGTTAGGGTTCCGTTATTACTTTTGAGGTGCGAAACCCGAAAAATGAACTTACGCTCGACCGAAGTTCGGCTGTACGCTATAACGCAACGTAATGTCGGCGTAATGTGTCGCCGGTAATTCAAATAGCATTGCAGGCGTAATCATGCCGAACTTCGGTCGCGTATCCTCGGCATAGTGTGTTTAGACACTAACTCTATAACTAACTGTCAATCTCATACATTTTGTAGAGTTTCTATTCGCGCAAACGCAACGAAAATTACTTTGTCTAGGGGTACAGGCCAACTGTCCAAGGGCGGAAACCAAAACAGAGTGTAACAGTCTCATAATAATTGTAAGAGAAAATTATCAATTTTTAAACTTAAGTGTTCGTAATATTGTCAATGGAAAAAATCCAAATTCTGCCAAATTGTTTATGATTTTATACTCATGGCAACATTTGTTACTATAACGGTCATTAGTTATCGGAACGCTATGGTGCGATTATGAATAAAGAATTTTAAAATACCTCGGTTATGTTCTATGTAGAAACATGTTCCCCCTTATTAAAAAAGTTGATTTAGAGCAAGTTTAGTAAAACCAGTTACTAAGTCACTTTCTTATGTCATATAACAAAAAGAGACGAGGCTATTTTAAAACCTGGGTTTGCTTTAAACCATGTTTTGAGAGTTAAGTTTGCGTTCAAAAGGATCAAAACCTGCTGTGCTATTTGTAATTCTAGGGCTTCACCTGCGTGTAATCCATTAATTAGCGCGTTATTTGACATAGCGCGCTAATCTGCTAATGGCATTTATTTTTTATGTTGTTAGACGTTAGGCGATAGCTCTTTATTACACGTTAGTTGTTCCGATGATTGGACGTTAACCGTCAGGCAGAAGAAGCCCTACCATTAAAGTAAATTTAAGATTTCCTTGTATCCCCCGCCCCCTGATTTCCAAACTTCGTAAAGCGAAAATGCACAAATCGGGGGGCACGACAGTGCCCCCGCCGAGTCGAGCGCGAAGCAAACACTGCCGTACCATCCTTTACTGGAACCATTTCGCCGCATTTCCATGCCCCTATTTGAGAACCTCTGGATAAGACCCGAACGCAGAAATTTTCGTCATCCAGTAAGCTATAATCACATACTTAAAATCCAAAATTTCAAGTCTGTAGGTCATTTAGTTCCGAAGTTAAGCAAAGTTTCACATTTATGACACTCACTCACTCATTCACTCATGATCATCAAAATAGAACTAGTACTTCCCATAAACTCAGAGAGCTGAAATTTGGTACAGAGTTAGGGTTTAATGACCACATAAAGGTAAAACTATAAAAACTAGGATAATCGAAGATCTGGAGTACCTGGTGACCCTGATTAGAAAACACAAGAGCCCAAACAATCTATTAGAGATCGACATACCGCCTTTACAAAAAATATTCAACTTGGTGGGCCGCTTTATTTTCTACAAAAAGAAGTGAAATCCCATCAAAAACATTCTGTAAAAAACTAGCCAAGTCTCGATGGAGCTGCTTGTTTATCTCTAAAAAGTAATGAAATCTAGACAAAGTCGTGCCAAGTCTAAGGTTCTTTACTGCAATTTCTTTATTATTATAGTTAATGTTGTGTGACTTGGCCGTTGAAGGGAACACAAGGGTACAAAGCCAGGTGTTCCATGACACCATTGCACCAATCTGTACTTGTACCCACTAACGTGTAAAGAATATTCAACGACCAAGTCACACAACATTAACTATAATAATAAAGAAATCGCAGTAAGGAACCTTAGACTTGGCACGACTTTGACTAGATTTCATTACTTTTTAGAGATAAACAAGCAGCTCCATCGAGACTTGGCTAGTTTTTTACAGAATGTTTTTGATGGGATAGGTAATTACTGTTGTTATAGGCAGATGGTGCTGCAGTCGGTATCTAGGTTATATTATCGACTGCAGCGCCCTCTACCGGGCTGATTTGTGAATCTAAACTATCCAGGGAACCACCCAAACGCATACAAAAAAATTAATTCAAATCGGTCCAGCCTTTTAGGAGTAATTCGGTGACATACACACGTGCAGTAGAATTTTATATATAAAGATAGATGCGGGTGGGTGTCCATTTAATATTTCTCTAGGCTCTCTAGGCTGAGCATTTGCAGGGACGCAAGTTAAACGCTACGACAGAGGCAGTTGTATTCTAACGCAGAAGTGCTACTGACCTTGATTTACAAAATTTATCCTGCGCTGCGCACTGGCTGATTTAGGTTTAATTACTGCTAATTAATGCCGTAGAGAAAAGTGAGCAAAATTGCTTACCCTCTTCATCTTCATCGGAATCAGGTGTCACTTCCATATCAGACATTTCCATTGGGCCTTCATCATGTCCATATCTTTTGATAACTGTTCTTTTCCTCGGCTCTGTAACAATAAGATCCTCATCTTCTTTTTTCTCCGTAGTGTCAATTTCAGCTTTCTTAGCCCACTTATTCCAAAAATCTGGATCTCTTATATCAATATCTGATCTTTGATCATTAGCAGCAAAACTAGCTTTTGAAAATGTTGAACCTTTTTCTGATTCCATCTGTATAACTTGAGTTCTTCTAGCTAAAATCATTTCTATATCTTCTTCACAAAACTTGTCTCCTGCATTATCTTCATCCATAACAGCTCCATATGCACCCCTCTTGAGTAGGTCTTCAATTTCTTTTTTTGATAATTGTTTTAAACCTGGCTCTTTTCCTTGAGTTGTATTCATACTTTGTAATATTGCCTTATCTAAACCTAGCTTTAAAGAAGCTTTGTCGAACATTTCTCTTTCATAAGTGTTTCGACATATTAATCGATATATTTTCACCATTTTTTGTTGACCAATACGATGACACCGAGCTTGAGCTTGAAGATCATTTTGTGGGTTCCAATCGCTATCATAAATTATGACGGTATCAGCAGCTGTTAAATTTATACCTAAACCGCCTGCTTTAGTGCATAGTAAAAACACGAATCTGTCTGAATCCGGTTTTGAAAATCTATCTATTGCTTCCTGTCTTAAATTACCTCTTATACGACCATCAATCCTTTCAAAAGGATATTTTCTGTATAAAAGATAATCTTCCAATATATCCAAACATCTTACCATTTGACTGAATATTAAAACGCGATGGCCACCAGCTTTCAATTTGGGCAATAATTTGTCAACTAAGACCATTTTACCTGATGATTGTATAAGAGCCTTATAATAAGCCTCTTTATCTTCTCCATTTGCTTGTTTATAATCGAATTGGATTTGATCTTCGGCGCCGTTCAATAAATACGCATGAATACAGCATTTTCTTAGTTCCATCATTGTATTCATTAAATTAGGAATATTTGCCGCAGATGCAGTTCCTTTCTGCAAAAAACTGAAATTTCTTTCTAGTATGGCTCTGTAATACTTCTTCTGTATATTTGTTAATTCAACCTCAATAATAGTTTCTTCTTTAGGTGCTAAAGTCTTTTCGACATCTTCTTTTAATCTTCTAAGCATCATTGGCTTTAGTAAAGCTTGCAATTTAACAACTTCTGATTCAGTCTTTAATTGACCAAATTCATTCAGAAATGCATCACTGCTAGAAAATTGAGATGGCTCTAAAAAGTTTAACAGTGAAAACAATTCATTGACATTATTCTGCAAAGGAGTTCCAGATAAAAGAACTCTATGTTCTAAATGCAGCTGCCGCAATCCTTCTAATAACTTACAATTTCGGTTTTTAAGTCTGTGGGCTTCATCAATTACACATATACGCCAATTAAACGATTTCAGTTCCTGAAAGTCGGTGACTATTATTTCAAAGGTGGTAATAAGGACATTCATTTTAGTAAGATCTCTTATCGGTTCTCCGTTTTCATTTTTGTAATAGAATTCATACTCTTGTAACATACTTTTACTTTGTTGCGAGCCATGATAAACTACAACATTCATATCTGTCCATGCTTCAAATTCCCTTTGCCAATTAGGTATGGTCGATAGGGGAGCTATAATTAGAAAAGGACCTCGAATGCCATACTCCCAAACTGAATTGACGAAAGTTAAGCTTTGGATTGTTTTTCCAAGCCCCATTTCGTCAGCCAAAATGCAATTGCGATTATTATGCCATGAAAATAACAACCAATTAAGTCCTTCAAGTTGATAAGGTCTCAGCGTATTCCCCCCTTTATACAATGGGGATTCTTTCAGTTGAGTCCAAAGATCTGCAGATGGCTTCTTTTTATATTTCCACTTTTCTTTAGGTGGTATTTCACTAAATACTTTATACTGCTTTATCTTATCAACGTCAACATCTTCTTCTAATTCCCAAGTGCTGTCTTCATATTGTAGGCTCTTCCACTTAACTAAATAATGTTTCACTACCGTATTATTAGCTGGATCTTGATTCTCAGACATGTCTAAAATCCTCTCTACTTCAACATAATCTGGATTAAAAGGTTCATCATCCAAAAGTTCAAAAATATTCATTTGCTGGGCTTGTTTCTGCTTAAAACGCTTTATTTTCGAAAATATCCGTTTATCACCCTTATACAGTTCTTCTTCAGTTTTCCATTCACAATGTAGATAAGAGAAATTTCTATATTTAACAAAATATTCTTCAACATCAACCATAACAGTTTTTTTATTAGCCTTTGCATCTAAATTATCTTTATCAGAAATAACAATATTACTTTCTTGTTTCTGAGATAATGAAGGTTGTTGTGAGGATTCAATTGTATCTTTTACTATTTCTTCTTTGATTACCTTGCTAATGTCATCATTTGTTTTAATAATATCAGCACAACTTGCAATTTGGACAGGAGCTAGTTCATTTAAGGAATCGCTGGAAGCAGAAGGTTCCTCTATTTCTAATTTCGGAACAGTGATTTCAGTAACAGGTGGCTCTTTTTTGAACTCTCGTTTGCCCATCCGACAAGCAAGTACATGTTGAACTATCATGGCATCTTCTTCTGTGGTATTAACATAAATATAATTTGGTTTAGGCGTACCCTCCAGTCTAATGCAGTCTTTGGTTTCAGTAATTAGTTCTTCACACTTTAGATCTTTTTCAGATTTAGACGTTTGTATAGCGAATTCATCATCAGACAAACGCAACATAGCATCGTCAGTATATTTCTTACGCTGAGTATTTCTAGCGGATCGCCGTTTCAAGCTATCATCACCTTCAGGTGGCGGCGATGGGGGTGGCGTAGACATCAGATCATCTGGCTCCCCATCCGAATCTGGTATTAGTCCACCGCGCCTCTTTTTTCGACCACCTATTGTTCTTTTTAATGTAATTTTTTTACAACTACTAGTAATTGATGATCTTTTCTTAGATTTTTTCTTTTGATTCAGTAAATCTAAATCATCATCTTTTTCACATTGTTCACGCTTAGCTTCCGCTTCTTCTAACAGATCTTTGATGGCAATTTTAGATACAGGAATGTCGTCAAAGTCAGTTACGTTTGATTCATCTAATGCAAGATCCGATGTATTTTTCACAGCATTGATAGATTCTGAGTTGCTAAAACTTTTATTGATAGATAGTTCACTCGATGTATCCTTATTATCAGTATCCAAAAAGTCATAAGCAGTTGTTGTATCTGCTTGAATTTCAGCTCCATCTTTTTTGATATTTCTCTTACGTTTTGGAGCATTTGGATCCTTCGGCTCGCGTTTTTTGCGTTCTTTCACTGGCTTATCTCCCAATTCCTTAGGGGTTTTTGGTTCTTTTGGAATACGTGGCTTTCTTTCTTTATTTTTTCTTGGACCCCTCGGTTTTTTAGTTTTGCCTCTATTGAGATCGTCTATTGAAAGTGCACTACTATCTAAATTTACAACTTCCTCATTTAATTCCAAATCAAGTTCTGAATTACTATGTAAACCTGTACCAGCCGTCACGTAATCTTCAGAAACAGGTAACTGATCTAAAGTCTGAGCAGTAGGAATATTCTTATCCTTTTTAACCCTTGGTTTTCGAGGCTTAGCGGGTCCCCTACCACGACCGCGCCCTGTTGTACTAGTTACCTGAGGACTTTCAACCATCTTTGACCCATAAACAGGATTTTGCAAAACACAATTGGGACCCCCACTACATTTGTCATTCGTTTCATGCTGCTGTAATAAAGCAAGTCTGTCTTGCAGACATCTTACTTTTTCCTGGTTTTCGTTAGATGGAGGTAAGCAATATATCTCTTGTATTTGCTGTTGTAATGATATTCTTTCTTGGTGATGAGAAGCTGCATATACACTTGGCATATTAGGATGACTGATAGCATTTGGCCCAAGCATTATCATATTTGGGTGTATATTATGAGGCAAAATGTTTGTCTGATTAGTTTGGATTGCAGGATGCAAATTTTGGATGTTTAAAGGTAATCCTGCTGTTACATTAGGTAAGGATCCGGCGGTACTCGGTTGACCTATCGATACATTACTAGGGACGTTAGGTATTGTTGGCGGTATACTCGCTTGCATACTTGGAATAGTTATTGGCAAGCAATTCAAATTACTTGGTGCATTATGAACTGGTACGCTTGATGATACTGTATTAGTGATATTTGTATGTTGCATCGTAAGTGTTTGAATATTTGCTTGAGCATTAGGTATAGTTTGGGTTCCAGGTGTGCATCCACTTTGAAAAGTAGCAGTAGAATTTGTAGTTCCAGTTTGTACTGTTGATGGTCCATTGGCTGGTAGTCCTGGAGAAATACCTTGTTGCATAAGAATCGGGATATTCGTAGCTATATTTTGCACGTTATTAGTTTGATAACTTTGATTTCTACTAATATTTTCGTATTGGTTTGTTGAAGTGTTAGTGTTTATCGGAGTAGATCGGTTTAATGTCAAATGTATTTGCGAATGATCTCCAGAGGATATTCCTATATTTGCAATTGCAGCCGAGGGTGAGATCGTAGTCTGAACTTGAAGATGTTCTTGCATATTAGATTTTTCACCGGGTTTGGTTTGTTCGATTTTTTGCTCGTTATCAAATGAATCATCATCTTTTTTGACGATATTTTCTTCTTCTTCTTTAGAAGATAAGGATTCTATGATATTTTCATTGGTTTGAATACATATAGGTAATTTTTCAGACGACTCTGAATTTTCACTAACAGCACTAGGCAAATTGACATTACTTGAAGGATTTAATGAACTGTTTGAAGGATTTAATGAACTGTTTGAAGAATTACTCAAATTAGCAGGAGGCACAAAAGTATGGCTCGAACTTAGTTTGTCTTTAGATCTATCGACTTCAGAATCAGATTTCTCAATACTTTTTGTTTCAATATTTGTGACGGACATGGAAGAGTTTTTGGCTACCTCTGGTTTTAATGTCGATAAGGGTGCAGCAGGTTCTGAAGTTTGAGGTTGATCATTGCTTTCCATCTGTGGGACGTTATTAACAGCTGTTGGTATTTTACTTTGGTTCCATTGGGATGGCGTAATATGCGCAACAACCGGTGATGCCGGATTCCGTTGGTAGGGATATTCTGAACCCGCTGGCAGAACCATCTGCTCCAATGCTTGTAATGTATTTTGCGAGGGAAACGAACTAGGTGTCGATGTAGGACCCGACGAAACCGGCGACTGAACTAAATTTCGAGCGCTGTGCGGGGATGCACTGGGTCCTTTAACCGGAGACATCACAGGTCGTGGAGATAACTGAGATTGTGATTGCTGACGTGGAGATATTTGTGCTCTAGGCGACATCTGTGGAGAAAGTTGTGGAAAAGGTGGGCGGTACTGAGGGCCCCCTGTTTCAATGTGAGTAGGCTTTACTCCTCCGTATTGATTAGTTACATTAACATCGAGTGGGTGTTGTATTTGATGTGTTTGATAATTCATTGAAACTGCATGATGAGGTGATGCATACGGCATCTGCGTCGGTACAGAGTGTGAAGGTGCAACGGAAGATGGCGGTGCTGGAGATTGTCGCGGCACATGGTGAAGAGGAGGTGCACCAGGATGATGAATATGGACACTTGGATGATTTTGAATTCCAGAACTTATGCCACCGGCGTGGCTCGCCATATTTTGATGAGGCTGATGTTGAGGCAAAGGTCCATGAGTCTGCTGGCTATGCGGCAATCCATATTGATGAGGGTCCATTTGCTGATGATAAGTTGGATGCTGACTAATTCTAGATGCAGCTGGAGGATGCATCTGTGTGTAATTAGGATAGTTCTGTAAATAAGAAAATATATTATTGTTAAATATCAGACATCATGTAATCAGAACTTTGACTTATTCAGAAGTGCATCTTTATTTACCTGCTGTTGCCCATAAATTTGTTGCGATGTTGGTTGTGAAAAATGAGGCTGCCTGGGTAAATAAGCTCCATTTTGAGCTTGCAAAGTCTACAAATAATAAAAATACAAATAAGTTGTGTAATTTTTTTGATATATCCTCTTAATAATCATATAGTCTATGTAAACTGCCACTGTGTGTGTGTGTGCCACATTTGATATATCCTTCACGTTTAGCAAATTTATTTTTTAAACATGCAATATAATATAATATAATAATATATCATAATCAATTGGTACACAAGTTACGCCTTCTTCTAGAATGAATAGGATTAGTCCGTTTCTGGCTATGCAAACTAAGATTTACGCGTTATTATCGTTAGAGATTGCAATCCGACACCAATTTCATCCGGATGGATCCGGATGGATTCCAGTCAATCCAATCGTTTCCGCCCGAATAAGCGCCACATCATCAATGTTATACTTTATCCGGCGAACTCGGGCCGGCTCCGTTAACGTTAAATAATGCCGGATCTGCCGCATTACCGGATCCGGTTTTCTGGATTGCAATCCCTAGTTATCGTGGTTAAACTATACGTTAAAGTACTGCGTGCAATACCTGCTGTGGAGAATATTGATGCATTTTTTGTTGGTGTTCGTAAGAATGTCTGTAGCTAGGAGTAATAGGAGAATATCTATTAGCACTTGGTGCACCAGGCCACACGCTCATGTCACCAATACCTGAAAAAATATAAATGTTATAAATAATGAATGTTATATCTAAAAATAAAAGCACAGCCAAATGAAAAAACCTAATATAGTGTCCCTGCGCGTAAGTAAGGGACACGTAAGTAAGGGACACGTAAGTAAGGGACACGTAAGTAAGTGAGGGGCGGGAGGTGTTGGAAACGCGCGAGTGATGGTGTTTGCAAGCGTACATATATAGGGCAGGACAGCAGTAACTGCTCAAACCAGGCAGGCCGAGTGCTTGTTTGCCGACCGAACCCTAAAAAGGGATTTTTTGACCATTTATCTAAAATTAGATATTATTATTGATTTTTACGACTTTATTAAAATCTTTGTAATTTATATTTGTAGCCGGTTCAATAGCGTTCATGAGAAATAAGTCTGTTATTTTTTTTCTTACGTAAAGTGTTACTTGTATATAAAACTACAGAGAAATAAGAGTAAATTGAAATCCTCATTCTTACCTACCTAAATATTTAGTATGAAAATATGAGGTTAAAGTATGAAATTGCCGATTTGTACCTACTGAAAAATTTAAATAAGTTTATTTATTATTTAACATATTTATAACGAAACGGGGTGCGCGGGACGGGATGTCAGAGAGTCACAACAGAGTGGGCAATAGTTACAGTAGTACCCAATTAATATGGCTTACCGATGTACCTGCGCAGAAGATACATTTTCAAAGCGCGGGAAACGCTATTGGCCGACAGCTGCCGTCATGTTAGCGCGCGCCATGCGAAGGGGCTTGACTTGCGAGTGAGACGGAACTAACAGCTGCAGTGTATTATGAACCTTATAGTAGTGATCTAAGGTTGATTGTAACTTTTAAGCATTCTTTCGTTAATCTTCGGGGCCATACTTTCTATTCTGTGCGAACGAAGATTCACGACGCGCCATATAAGTTGGGTAATACTGTACAGTAGTACCCAACTAATATGGCTTACCGATGTACCTGCGCAGAAGATACATTTTCAAAGCGCGGAAAATGCTATTGACCAATCGGCACGCTCCACGCACCGCGCTTCTTTTTCCTGTACCGCTATTGGTCGGCAGCTGCCGCCATGTTAGCGCGCGCCGCGTGGCATGTCAGTCAGCCGCAGGGTTGGATTTCGTAGTATAAATTATACTATTTGTACCATTATTTTATGATGCGTAGTAGGTATATTTTTTTAAAACCTCACAAAATTAATATGTATCGGTAATAGAACCCTCCCTTAAAATTTGTCAAATGTTTTCAATTTCACCCTGTAGTATCGTAGTGCCGGGATACTACGCGAAAATACCATAATTTTACCTTCAGGTCGATTGACTACTGTAATTTAAATATTTTTAATAATATAGATCAAAATGGCGACATTTAAAAAAAATAGAAAAGATTCTTATTTTGGAAATCCTAGTTACTTAATTTTTCAACCAATATAATGAAACATATTTTGTACATAGGTACAAACTTCACATGATGGGAAATTAAACATGTCATGACGACAATAATTTTCTGAGGGTCTGAATCCAACCCTGGTCAGCCGCCATACTTCTCGGGCAAAAATACACTTAGAGGTAACAAAAGTGTTTTCTTTTTTATGGTTTAAACAAAGATGTTCATAGGGCATCGTGCCTCTACCCAGTGGATATGGATAGTCCGCTTTACTAAAGCATGACATTTAATATCACTCCGCTTGAGGGGCTCCTGAGCAAATTGCTCTCACTTCGTATTGCGCACGGCTGTTACCACGTCATACTCGCTGTACTGATTAAATAAAAATGCCGACTTGTGTATTGAAATACTGTCACAATACCTAAAAAAACCAAGGAAAAACCAAAAAACTAACCTTTCATGTGTAAGTATTGCGATTTCGTCACTTTTAATGACCTAAACTTATTCTAGAAATATACATTTTGGTGGCGCCAGTTTTTATTTTTTAAATCTTTTCCGGCCATGTTTTATGGAAGGTTGCCTGCCACTACATGAAAATTATTTTTCCACATTTTGGTTAAGGATGATTAAAAAATTATATCGAGTATAGTACCTACTGATTATTTTTGTTCTAATGAAGAGTTTTCTTATGATACCTCTATGCTCAAAATACCGAACAAATTAACAAAAAAAATACACAGACTGTCAAATACTGTCAATTCTGGCTTGTTTATTTCATGTTCCCATAGAGACGACTATTCTTTTGGCCGTTTTAAATTCTTTGGGTTTAAAATGAGTTTTTAAAAAAGGCACCAACGAAGATACATCATCCTCAATTACATCCTCAATTATTGTAGCGACGCTCAGTGATATTGGGATAGCAGGAGTCCGGCCTTTAGATTAAGGTTTTCTATTGTTTACTAAATAAATACCTATTTGTTTATTTAATAAATCGTACATTTTAATAACCTGTATTTCTAATTAAATATAATATTTGATGAAAACTGGTGGCCCGATAAAATTGCCACGAAGAGTAATGGTCAAGTCTCACCCTCCGCACGTGACTTGCGAGTGAGACGGAACTAACAGCTGCAGTGTATTATGAACCTTATAGTAGTGTTATAAGGTTGATTGTAAGTTTTAAGCATTCATTCGTTAATCTTCGGAGCCATACTTTCTTTTCTGTGCGAACGAAGATTCACGACGCGCCATATAAGTTGGGTAATACTGTACTACGCTACAGATGATTACTTATTAATAGTTACCTATTGTTTTAATATTTTTAAAGACATAATTTTTACATGCACGTCAAAAATCTTATCAGCCGTCAATTTGTTTATTTTTAATTAATATGCCAGCGGCCGGTGAGCGCTAGATCCAAGTTTCTGTGTAAAAAGGATGTAATATTCGATAATTATATGTATAGGTAATATCCCATACAAAACCTCAAAATTAAGTAGCGCTACTAATCATTAGAGATATAGAGATTCATTTTAATAAAGCTTTAATCTATACATATAAAATGCTTTGTCCTGAATGACTGACTGACAATCAACGCACAGCCTAAACCGCTGATCGTAGAGACCTGAAACATGGAGGGTGTGTTCTTTGTATGACGTAGGCATCCGATAAGAAAGGATTTTCCGAACTTCTACCCCTTAGGGTGTGAAAAACGGGGGCAAAGTTTGTATGGGACAACGTGATTCCTTGGTCCGATTTACTAAACATTCCTTAACAAAATTGATGCAAGACGTGTTGCGTATTTTATTGAAACTCATCGCCAAACGGGGTCAAAAAGGGGTAGAAAGTTTTTTTAGGGGTGTTTTGCATCGAAGTTGATATCAATACTTCTTAGTGCTTTTAATTTAAATCTTCTTTTATATTTGACATTCAATTTTAATTGCATTGCACCAAGGATGTTAAAAAATTCGGATATATTCTCGCTAACAAAAAAACTGTGTCGCTCAAGTCGGCCACCACGCTGTACGTACAAGCCGGCACGCACGCATTCACACATTAGTCGAGCGCGGGCAAACAAACGGTAATTTAAAAATTTAGTAAATAACGGCGACAGAGTATCGTTTCCCGCGGAATAGCCAACTAATGCGTGAGAGGTGGCCGACTCTCATAGACACAGTTCTTTGTTAGCTAGAATATGTCCTACGTAGTCTGTGCATTGCACCAACCTTATATGTGAGTTCAACTTTTTTTTTTATAAAATCGGATTGTTTTTAAACATTTTTGTATGTCTGTTCCGGTTCATAGCTGATATTATAAGGAGTAACTTAACTACTTTTATTTTTGAAAAATAGTGTTCCGCGGAAAAAAAAACAAACCGTCGCGGGTGAAACCGCGGGGGTCTGCTAGTTTTAAATAAAAAGCGTTGCGTTACAGACTAAAATTGCTGCTAAAAAAATAATAATAATATTTAGATTCTCCAAAAAAAGTAATAAACATCTTTACTAATAGGAACTTTGATGTGCCTTCAAGCCAATATGAATATTAGATATAGGTAGGGACATCCTACCTACCGACGCATGGAAGGGCTAGTAACTATTAACTAATCTGTGTCACAAGTACGTACTGTTGCACCGCGTCACAGTATATGTAAGAAGAACAGTATGTTGGCTCTTCAGTGTTCTTGAGATGATTACCTATTTATGCTCGGTGGGCAAACGTTCGAAAGGGCTGCCTACTGACTGTGGTTCCAATGTAATGTATTTGAGAATTCTACATCCAATTGTTACTCCTTTTTTAATTTTTAATATAGCTGCTAATTTAGAATTAGAAAGAAAATGGAACTTTAATTAGTTCTAGGACACAATTTTATTTAATAAAAATACAAGCTAGATTTCCATAGAAACTGGTCTGCGTTTTTGATATTCACTATACTAAACATATATAGGTACTTTTTATTTTTATTTTATTTTATTTATTACCAATACATATAATTATCGAGTATTACATCCTTTTTACACAGAAACTTGAATCTAGCGCTCACCGGCCGCTGGCATATTAAAAATGAACAAATTGACGGCTGATAAGATTTTTGACGTGCATGTAAACATTATCGGCCTTACTCATAAACGCTATTTAACTAAATCTACTGAATAAATGGTCAAATAAATAACGTCACCTTGCTGTCATTGTCAAACAATTTGACGTTATTTAGGTGACCACTTAATCAGCTTATTAGTTAAATAACGTTTTATGAGTAAGGGGGTTTGTCTTTAAAAATATTAAAACGATATAGGTAATAAGTATTAGTAAGTAAGTATCTGTAGCGTAGTAACTATTGCCCACTCTGTTGTGACTCTCTGACATCCCGTCCCGCGCACCCCATTTCGGCCTCTTACTTGCGCGATAGCCATATTAGTCGTTCAGAATAAATTTGTTCGTGTTCCGTAATACCAAAAATTATGAATGATAACTTAATGTATTTTTGATAAAGTGTTGTTATTCTGTAACTTGACAAGGTAATCTATGTTATGTGAATCTATAGTATGTAATTATTGTTGTTAGTATATGAAACAAATAAGAAGAATACATGTCATAAAACTCGTCAAAAAATGCAAAATGCAATTAGATTACAAATCGCTTCAGGTCAGTGTTTTTGAATAAAATATACTCATTAGCCTAGATAAATACTATCCGAACCCGAATAATAGTACAATATGTTGGAAATTTGCTCGAATTTCAAATGATTTTGGTATTACGTTTGTATGGGCTATTCATCCTCCGCCTGGGTCTATTGTTATTTTTTAACCGCAAGTCAAGGGGACTTGCGGTTAAAAAATAACAATAGATTTCTATTGTTTTCCTCAGTCAAAAATAACAGTCAAAAATAGGGAATGCAAACCGGTTTCACCGAAAATCGAAAAACCGGTTATTCGGTACGGTTTTGACCAACAAAAAAACCGGTTTTACATAAAACCAAAACCGGTTTTTCGGTTATTTTCGGTTTTTATTTTAATGTTTGGAAATACTAAAAAAAGGAAGATTTGCCGCCGTTTTGTAAACTGAGTGCAAAACAGTGAGTATTTTTGTGATGAACTGAAGTGTATTGATGTGTAGTGTGTTGAGCTGGTAAGAAAATAACTTATAATGATTATTGTTTTTATGATATAAAATATGTTAAACTTTGTTTTACAATACATATGCAAACTAGCGTACGGCCCGCGCCTGATGATAACCAGTTACCGTAGCCTATGGATGCTTGCACTGGCAACATAACGGTTATAACTCGCACGTTGCCAACCCTCAACCTTTTTGAAGCGGGGAGCTCATTCCACAGCCTGAGCGTCCACGATAGGAAGCTTCTTTGAAACCGCACAGTACGAGACCATTTTGGTTCCAATGTGTGTGGATGGACTCCCCGTCGGTGACTACGATGGTAGAAGGTATCTGGGCCTGATGGTCAAACAATTCTTCAGACCACTGCCCGTTGGAAAAGTGGTATAACACACATAAGAAGGCAGTGTCTCCTCAGACTAAGGGGCTTTAAAACACTTGTGAGCGCGGGATCGTCGACAATTCTAACGGCACGTCGCTGAACTGAGTTTAAATACCCAAGCTGGTATCCAGGTGCCCACAGAAGTCAGAAATACTCCATTTGGGCCAGACTTGCGACTTATATAGTTGCTGTCTTTGTCTCGATAAGAAGTACTGCTTCGCTCTATTAATCACACCGAGTTTTTTGGATACCTTGTAGATGACTTTGGAACAGAACGTCTCGCTATAAATATTAATGCGAAGGATCCCAATGCTTTTCGTGACATGTTCTAGAAATGAAGAGCCACAGAAAATGGACTTTTCTAAACGGTGAATGCGCAGGCTTGTGTGTGACTTAGTGGTGTTGAAATAGACTAGGTTTAGTCGACCCCAATCGAATCCACTAGTTTGTGTACTCTCGTTTTAAGACGTAAGTTCTTCGCGCCTTTTCTCCAATATAGAACGAGGGATATTTGCACGGCTCGTGTAATGAGCTTCCCCTGTAATTTCATCTGCATAGCAATTAATGCTGGCAATCGAGAGTATATCATTGATATGCTGGAGGAATAGTGTTGGGGATAATTCAGAGCCTTGCGGGACGCCAGCATTAATGTCATGCTATCGGAGCAACTACTGTCAATGAAGGTTCTTATGTATCTGCCAGAAAGCAAGCTGATTGATTGGTGTTATTTTTTACCCGTCTGCACGACAACAAAGAATGGGTAGTGTTTTTATTTTATCTAAAGACAACATTCGTATAGTAATATACACGTTTTTGTGTACACGCAAGTTGCTGTGCCGCTATAATAAGCCATGTTCATAATATTACGTGTGAAATGAATATTATAACGTACGAAACATAATTTAATAAATGTTTAAATAAGTACTTCTTAATTACTGATCTATTTTTTAACATAAAGTCATCATATCTCATAGCAATTAAAAACCAAGCAAACGTGATATGTTTTTATGATTTCATTCGTATAAAATAAAATCAAAAGCAACGAACCGAGTAGTCTATATAAACGAGTCTCTGATGAAAACGAATCTACAGAGTTAAATAAACTATTATGTCCATCAGTTTGATGAAAAAGAGATGGATGAATTGTATGAAAGATGATAATGGATAGAAGGGACGAATGGAAGAAGCGTACATATTGCGCCGATCCCAAATGATTGGAAACAGGGCAGGCAGATGGTGATGATGTTTCTTTTATACCCACTTCATTACCTTTAACTGATAATAATTCCTCAGTTTGCGATTTTTACATCTTAAGCACGGTTAGTATCTATAATTCAAGCTATAGAAATAACGTCCCGAGCTCACAAGCGGTTTAGAGTCACTCAGTCTGAGGAGAGACTTTGCCTCGTTATGTGTGTTCTACCGCTTGTACAACGGAGAGTGTTCTAAGGAATTATTCGACTTGATGCCCACAGCTACCTTTCACCATCGCAACTCTCGCCATCGACAGGGAGTCCATTCACACACATTGAAACCAGAATTGTTTCGAACTGTGCGGGCTAAAAGGAGTTTTCTTCCGCGGACGCTCGGACTGTGGAATGAGCTCCCTGCCGTGGTTTTCCCAATGGAGTACAGCATGGGGTTCTTCAAAAAGGGTGTGAAGTGGTTTCTTCAGGGTCGGCAACGCGCGAGTGCGATACCCTTGGTGTTGCAAGCGTCCATAGGCTACGGTAACTGTTTACCATCAGGCGGGCCGTATGCTTGTTTGCCACCTAAGTGGTATAAAAGAAAAAAAAAAAAACGTGAAAGAAAAAAACGAGCGAACATTTAAAAAACCGGTTTAAAACCGGTTAACCGGTTTTTGCATCTCATAACCGAAATAAAAACCGGTTTTCATTTTGCCACGGTTTTGCATTCCCTACCCAGGATATTATTATTTAATATTATAACAATTTTTTCTTCTGTTCTTAATATTAAAATATAAATAGACCTATAGTTTCATACGAGTACAATCATGTATCTAAATGTCGTTAATTACCAGTCGCCCTATATAGATGTTTTATTCTTATTCAAAATCCTAAATAATCATATTGACTCCTCTAATATTTATAACAAATTAAAATTACTGTAACCCATCCCTCCTCACGTTTTAAATCAAAATCTTATATTAAACAATGTAAAAAAGGGATGCACAAAATTAATTTTTCAGGCATTCGTTGAATTACTATAACAAAAATCTAACGAATATTGATATTAACAATCTATTCTTGAGCACTTACAAAAAAGTTGTGAGCACCAAATTATTCCCCTGTTAATACCTAAATTTATTATATTCGTTCGTAACTGTTTGTAATTGTTATTATTAGTATTTAATAGTATTTATCAATGCGTCTATTGCTTATATTCTTTTCTTTACTTATTTGTGTAGCTACTTATGTGGAACTTTAGGTCTATCTGTGACTATTTTTAATGTATATATGTCACCGTAGTTTTGTGAAAACCGTTAGTTTATAATCTAACTAGCGAGATTATAAACTCCCCGATATATTGTGAACTGTACCATACTGTTTACAATATAACATATTCATTTTCGATAGTTATAGATTACCATCAGGCGGGCCGTATGCTTGTTTGACACCTAAGTGGTATAAAAGAAAAAAAAAAAAACGTGAAAAAAAAAACGAGCGAACATTTAAAAAACCGGTTTAAAACCGGTTAACCGGTTTTTACATCTCATAACCGAAATAAAAACCGGTTTTCATTTTGCCACGGTTTTGCATTCCCTAATACATACATGAAAAAGTGGACTATACTGGCCAGAGAAAGAAAAAGGATTGATGCATTCGAGATGTGGTGCTGGAGACGGATGTTGAAAATACCTTGGAACGCTAAACGCAACAATGCATCAATCCTATCACAGCTCCAAATTAAAACCCGATTGTCCACCATATGCCACCAACGCATTCTATCGTTTTTCGGCCACATGGTGTGCAAAGGCGATGAAAGTTTGGAAAAACTGATCATAGTTGGGAACACGGAAGGAAAACGACTACGTGGTCGTTCACCAACTAGAAGGTCCGATCAAGTAAAAGACTCATCATCCTCCAAGTTTTACACGGTCTTAAGGGACGGGTTGGACAGAAACCGGTAGATGCAGATCATCCGCTCTAGAAGAAAACCCTATGCTGACCACGATCCTCAGACATGAGGGAAAGACTATAGAGAGAAAGAGAGATAAGGCCTCCAAAATTGTGATTTGGAACTAGACTATAACAGCTCTCCGCCGCAATGTTATGGAGGCCAAAATATTTACTGGTTCTGCCAGAGGAGAAACAGTCTTCTTGCCGCGTATACCATTGATCCCAAATCACCTTCCGTTTGAATTTAAAAGATAACTGTTCCTAATTAAAGTTTGTTTCGCGATGGCTATTAATAAATCACAGGGAAAAACTGAAATTTGTTAGAGTTGATTTGCGGCAGGACTGTTTCAGTTTTATGTGGCATCCTCGCATGTAAGCTCTCAATCTGCCTGAACTTTTGTGAATATCACACGTAGTGGCGGACAATAGCCATGAAAAAAGCTCTATATTGTTACAATGATTCATATCTAGAAAAAGAAATAATCTACGCGGACGAAGTCGCGGGCTATAAAGCTAGTACTTAATAATTCAGACACTTACCAGGTTGCTCTGGCATGCCATACATAGGGTCGGGTCCGGGATGGTATCCTGGATATGAATGTGATGGATGCACGTGATGTGATGGATGTAGTGGAGCATGCGGCGGTTGTGGTAGTCGCGGCCGCGGGGGATAAACTCCATAGTCGTGATAGTCAGGCGCCGGAGGTCCTGATCCCTGCGATGGAACTGGTTGTGCATTGCTACTTATCCCAGCGGTGGTTCCCCCAAACGAAGCCAGCTTTTGTATCGAGCCTTCCTGTGGTACGCTGCTTTGGTTATAAGGTTGTCTGTAACTAAATACATACTTTTATTTTTATATGTTTGGATTTTTACTAATTTTAAATATAGTTGTTCTAAATTACCTATTGTCTGTAGTATCTTTACTGTCCCCAGCTACTCCAGATGGAGCGCCACCAGTAAAGCTGTCTGTTCCACCCAGATCCGTTAGTCCTTCCAACATACCGCTTCCATCATCCCCAAATAAATTATATGAGTCCATCACCTATTACGAGTGAATATATATAATATTGTTTTCAAGAAGAGTCCAGTAAAATTTTGTATTGCCCATTTTGTTCTGTAAAATCAAAGTAAACCGTAATTAACTATTTGCGTTACATTACGAAGTCGTACAGTAGTACCCAACTAGAGGATTCGAATTTCGGGAATAAAATATGAGCCTACAATATTTGCAGAGCACTACGTTCATTCAATATTACACCTTAACGTTACGTGCAATAGAGCGCAATTCCTTTGTATTTAGGCTTAAGGTGGCCCTCTGTGGCCGGCGCAACTTCAACGCAAGCATAGTCTAAAAGCTTGTTGTTTCATCCAACGTAATGTTTGACTGCGAAAAAAGAGAGACAGCATCAGAGCCGTCGGTTATCAGTCGGTAAATTCCGCTGATCACTCGCGGCCGCTTCGCTAGGTCGTCATTCATGATTTCGAATTCATAAAACTTGTTCCAGGCGTGTACTTCTTGTGTAAAAATCTTACAAGTTTGTGAAAAAAAAGTTAGTTATTTAGAATCTCCAATACATTTGCAAGCCTGGTATCTAAATGTTTTCTTTATTTTTACAATTTATAGGTACATTAGATATGGCCAAAGTTCAGGCAAAAACGCTGTTTTTCGGAGGCTTTGACTGCATTTGTTTCACACTTTTTTTAAATTACGCCTAGATACACGGCTAGATATAGTGCACAAGATACTAATTTGTTCAAAACATCTAACGAAAAATGTTTAATAACGCCATAATAAGTACAGGGGTTTTGTATAAAAAGTATGACGAATTGAGTCCTCTTAACCGAAAGTATCTTACGAGCGTCAGGGCTACCTATACAAACTACACCTAATTAATTAGGATACTGATTAAAACACCGTGTAAAATAAACAAAATATATATATTTCTTACATTTCCGAGTCTTGCAGTAATTTTAAAATCGACAACTTTTATATTTTCTGTTTATTGCGACAGCCGTCCACTCAAATTATTATTAGTGTTACGGCTTTCCATTATGCAGTGATAATTGATAAATAAATATAGTTTGTAGGTAAACATCGCACAAGAAAACAAATAAACACGCATTCTTATTTTCGTTCCGAAACAACATAGTATCATGTGCTCGCAAGCGCGCGGCAGCCCAGACTGTTTAGTCGAGCCCGGCTCGAAGCAAGCTGTAGGTGCTTATCGCGTTAGGTATAGGCGAGTGACGGAGGCCTGTCGTAGGTATATACCGAGACGTATTTTTTGCGCCTACCTGAAATCTACGTATCGATCGAGAGATCGAAGGTTTTAGTAGATTTGTCCTTCTTATGTGCCCATTGCCACTGCCCATTGTGAAGCTGATATTAGTGTTATAACGCTCGCTAAATTCAGTTTATAATTATAGACCGACAAGCTGTCCCCCGCGGTCTCACCCGCGTTCCCGTGATAAAAAGTACGAACGAAGAACGAAGATCACGACGCGCCTTATCAGTTGGGTATAGAGGATTCCCGGTCGATTTTTATGATCTCGGGATTTCGGGATTATCTACAGTTAATCTTGGGATCCCGGGATAGTCCCGAATTTTGGGGATCAAATTTAATGAATCCCGGGATTTTCGGGATTGATACATTTTTTAAATAAGTCAATAAAAATGTCTTTTTGAGGCTAGTTCCACTCGAGGTTATAATATGGAGAAGACTTATAAAAAATTATTGACGATTCCTCCAACTTCCATCGAGCCTTTTTAGTGTACTTTGAAGGCGGTTTATATTTTGTTAAAAAGTTAATTTTTATAATGGAATGTTAATAGTATACCTAAATATTAAAGTAATTTATTCGGTTTTAATAATTAATTGAATTGTTCAGTCGGAATTTGTGTTTTACGACTTCATTGAGACTGAACAAAATTTTTTTTCCTCGGTAATATTATACTTAAGAGGAAACGCTGATGGCGTTTGTTCCATACAAACGTAATCCTCAGTTTCCTCTCTGGTTAATGACCCTAGAGAAATGATTATTTTACCATGCAATCTGTAGGTGCCACTGTATGTCCCTCGGTTTTGTTTTTCTCCATAAATTAATTATTATAAAAACTAAAAATCTTCTAAAATCACAAAAACGTACCATTTTTAACTGCCCTTATCAGACGTCCAGAAAACAAATTTGAAGAATATAAAAAATAAAAGGAAAACCGACCGACATAGCCAAAGCCCTTCTTATTATTATTCTCAAAAAAAAATTAAAATCGATCCAATATTGGAGGAGGAAACTGGGGATTACGAAATAGCGATTTCGTCTATTTTAAATACGTATAATCGTATTCGGGCAGGGTTGAGGGAGGAGAGGGTTGGACAAATACATATACAGTCAAAGAAGTGTCGCGTAGTAGTCGATAATATATTATCGATACCTGCCCTAGTGTTGTTCGTCGATATCGATATAGTATAACGTCTTTGGTAACTTACATGTCATGTAAGGTATAGTGTGCCCTAACCAAGATTGTTCTTTTTTTTACTTTTGAGTGATGAACGATTAAAGAACATAAAATGTTATCGTTCAAAGGTTATCATAATATCTAATATTTAGTAACCTTTTTCAACATAAATGGACAAAATATCTATTTTAAATTGACTTAACAAAATGAGATTATCAAATCAACTCGTATGTATGTATTATTGGACTGCAATATATTCAAATGATAATCTATTAGGAATTCCAAACAAATATTCGAAATTTTATAGGTGTATGTATGTTAGTAAGTGTGTATGTTTATCCACGCATTTCTCCGAAACTATTAATCGGATTGTGACTATACTTTTTAGGGTTTCGTACCCGAAGGGTGCCAAACAAAACTCCGCTGTCCATCCGTTCGTCTGTCTATCAGCGCGCTGTATCTCATGAACGGTAATAGGTAGACAGCTGAAATTTTCAGAGAATATGTATTTCTATGGCCGCTATAACAACAAACAATAAAAATGAAAAAAAAAATAAAGGGCCGCCCATACAAGAAACGTCTTTTTTTTGTCATAGCAAGGATGAGTTATTCAATATTGTACGGAACCCTCCGTGTGTGAGTCTGACTCGCACTTGGCCGGTATATTTATTTAAAATCGACATGGTTTTTTTTCTGAAATTTTCGTGAATTTGGCCAGTTTTCAGATATTTTCCCTTTGACACAACCAACACACATAGCTCGTATCAATAAGCCAGCCCGACACTTTATTTATTCCATATCTTGAAAACTACTGAACTAATTTTGATGAAACTTCCTCACAAAATGTCAGGCTTCCAAACTAATATACAAAATTTCATAGGTGTATGTTTGTCCACGCATTTCTCTGAAACTATCAATCGGATTGTGACATTTTTTTAATGGTTTACATTTACTTCAACTCAGTGAGAGTTTAATTAAAATCGGTTCAGTTGTTTTCAAGATATGGACTAAGTAATTCGTGCGATGGCTTGGCTTGAGCTTGGTCAAATTCTAGTGCATATAAGAAAAACTAAAAATTACGAAATAAAAAAAATGGTAATTGAAATAAAAAAAGTAATTTAAAAAAACTAAATCGACTTCAAAATACATTAACAAGTATGAAATAACTCTAATCAGACACTGTCTTGATGTCAGCTAGGTATAATATTTTTAATTTTAATATATACGACGTGCTCTTTCGCTGACTTCAAGATATTTTCAGTTTACAGTTATTTCATATTTTTTTTTGTGTATTATGTTGTAGTTGTTAAATAGGAATAGATTATATCAATAATAAAAACCAACAACCTATTTACATAGATAAAGCAACAAGCACACTATTGAATGACGAGATAAACATACGTAAAAAACAAATAAACACAAAAGGAACTATACAGGAATCGTACAATGAAATCGAACAAATAATGAATGAAGTAAAAATCAAATATCTAAATAAACCACAAAATGGAAAAGCAAAACAATTTTCTAAACTAACAAGAGATCTCATGGAACAAAGAAACAAACTGAACCTCACCTGCAAAAGAAATAACATACAAAAATCTAAACTGATAGAACTTAACAAAAATGTAAAAAGAGCCATTAGAAGACATATACGTAAATATGAAAATGAAACTATAACTAGACACATAAAACTCAATGGTTCAATTCGAAAAATAGAGAGAGACCTCATGCAAGAAACTATATGGATACCAAAAATAAAAAGAATAACTAGTACTGAACTACACGCGACTCGAAGAGAGGACATACTCAAAGAGGCTACATTATTCTACTCAAACCTATACGCTAAGAAAAATTCTAATGAATATGCCAATTACAACCAACTAGAAACAGAGGAAGATGACTCACAAAACCTACTAATACTGAAGGAAGAAGTAGAGAATGCTATAGACTCACTTATGGATGGAAAATCAATTGGTACAGATAAGTGCTGAAATACTGAAAATTAGTAAGAACTCTTCCGTAGAAATATATATAGTATTACAAAACATATACAACCAAATATTAGTATCTAAATTTATACCGGAACAATGGAAAATTGCCAATATAAAATTAATATACAAAAAAGGAGACGCATCAGACATCGGGAACTATCGACCAATCAGTATTACCTCGAATCTATACAAAGTATTCTCCAAAATAATCCTTAATAGAATTACTAGAATACTAGACAGCAGGCAACCAAACGAACAGGCTGGCTTCCGAAGAGGGCTGTCTGTGTATGACCACCTACATGCAATGCAACAAATATTTGAGAAGGTGAATGAATACCCACAGACATTATACATAACCTTTATTGACTTCTGTAAAGCGTTCGACTCTATTGAACACGAAAGCCTTTGGAAAGCACTGAAAGAAGATGGAGTTCCTATATACCTAGTGAACATGTTAAAGGCTTATATACCACCACAGCTATGCAAAAATTATCCTAGAATCACCAGGACAACCATTTAAAATCGAAAGAGGTGTAAAGCAAGGAGACCCGATCTCTCCAAAACTGTTTAATTCGATTTTAGAATTTGCAATGAGACAAATACAATGGGAAAAATATGGAATAAATATAAATGGTCAACTATTATCTAATTTACGATTCGCAGACGACATTGCGCTTTTCGAATCATCGCCTTTACGAATGCAAGAACTGGTAACAGAACTGAACAATGTATGCACATCAGTGGGGCTTACAATAAATAAAACTAAAACAAAAATTATGTCAAATGACAAGGAATATTTTAGCATAAAGATCGAAAATGAGCCCATAGAACGAATCGAAAATTATATCTACCTTGGAAGACTGTTCTCATTTAAAGACTGTTTGTCAGAAGAAATAGATCGAAGAATAACAAATGCTTGGAAACGCTTCTGGCAACATAAATATATATTTAAAAATAAAAAAATATCAACAAAATCAAAAGTTAGAATATTCAACTGCTGTATAATCCCTATATTCACTTATGGTGCGCAAACATGGGCATTAACCGATACCTTAGCAAAAAAATTGAAAGTAGCCCAAAGAAAGATGGAAAGGTTAATACTTAGAAAGAGTCTAATACACAAGATTTCTAACTATAAGCTACGACACAAGAGCCACATGAGAGACGTTGTCCAAGTCGCTAAAAAACTTAAATGGGAATGGGCAGGACACGTAATTCGATGTACGGATAACCGATGGACCCAAATAAGTACAGCCTGGTGTCCAAGATACCTGAAAAGAGCGAAGGGACGACCGAAGATAAGATGGCGAGACGAATTGGAAAACAGTGCAGGAAAGACCTGGAACAGACTTGTCAAGGACAAAAAAAATTGGAATAGGATGGGGGAGGCCTTTGCCCAACAATGGGATGATTTGTAATATGTAGATTAATAAAATTGAAGCACGTTATTATATTATAAATTATATGTATTGCAAGGCTTAAATAAATAGATGAATAAATAATTATGTTGTAGTTTTTTTTACTAGTGAAAGAGCTTATTTATGCGTTTAAAACAAGCCCTTGACATAATATTATAGAATCATAATAAAACGTAGCTCGTATCAAGCTAGGCCGTCACACGTATTAGTCCATATCTTGAAAAAAACTGAACCGATTTTGATGAAACTTTTTCACAAAATTTCAAAAATTACGTAATTAAAAAGTATGGAATAACTCTAATCTGATACTGTCTTGAAGTCAGCGAAATATTTTCAATGGATTACGACGTCCTCTTTCGCACTGTTCCCTAAGTTGAAGTAAATATAAGGCATTAAAAAAGAATGGTCACAATTTGATAAATAGTTTCAAAGAAATGCGTGGACTGTGGACAAATATATATCAATAAAATGTTGTATAGGTATTTGTTTGGAAGCCCTAATAGATTATCATATGTGAATATAATGCAGTTCCAATAATATTACATACATACGTGTCGTATAGATAATCTATTTTTTTATATCGACTTCAAAATACAAACAACGTATGGTTAGGTATTTGTTCTAATTTCAAAATCCCTAATGTCACTTAGAACAACAGAACTGCAAGCGCTGAAAGGTATATCAACTCGCCAGTCGCCGGCCGAATAATATAATGCACAGAAATATAATATTACAAGTAAATGCGAAGTTGATGCGAAGTGAGGCATCGAGGAGCGGGCGGCGGGCGGCCGGTCGGTGAGAGCGGTGCGAGCTACGGCACGCACACTTGCACAGTCTGTTCACTCACACATTGATATCTGAGCCACAGCGCGACAGCAATAGACTTGTTAAATACCTATCATTCAAATTTCTTGCAGCCATCGTTTCGTCTTAAGGGGCGGCTACGGCTCGGGCGCGGGAGAAAATTAGGTATTGAAGCGCGATCGCCACTACTCATACAGCGATCGCGCTCACGCACACTACAGTCGCGTAACACAGTGGTTCTACTGACAGAAAGCGCGAACATAAGATGCATCGATGTACACACGGCAACACATCAAGCTATACATTTCCAGTATAAGCTGATATCGCATTGTATAGGATTTCCGTACAATGAGAGGTCAGCTTATATTGGAAATGTATAGCTTGATCTGTAGCCGTGTGTACGTACGGCGCGCCATACGTAAATTATTATTACGTTCGGTCGTCTGGTAATGCATTAACTTTGTTTAGAATTATTTTTTGGAACTACGTGTTCAAATCGACCAAATTAAAAAGGAATACATTTTGAACACGCCTTGTACAAACTTCACGTATCTATCTATTATAAAATCTATATAAAAATGAATTGATGTTCGTTAGTCTCGATAAAACTCGAGAACGGCTGGACCGATTTGGCTAACTTTGGTTATGAAATATTTGTGCAAGTCCAGGGAAGGTTTAAACAGTGAGACATAGATAATAAGTAACGGAAAATACTAAAAACAACAATTTAATGATCCAATACAATATAAATAAAAATAAATAAATATCCTGGGACATTCCTCACACACGGTCATCTGATCCCAAACTAAGCAAAGCTTGTACTATGGAAACCAGATAACTGATATAATACATATACTACTTTTTGTTTGTAAACACATACTTATTATACATAATTACATCCTATATAATATGTTCCTAGCTGTGAAACATTCGATGTCTTTTGTCTTTTTAGAAATATAAAACAGTTCTGTTTCAGAAATAAAATAAAAACCGGCCAAGTACGAGTCGGACTTGCACACGGAGGGTTCCGTACAATAATAATCATAATGTTACTCAAATTGACTGTGATATGAATAGTAGGCGCAAACTTTAAAAGTACCAAAATTTACATTAATTTTCAACTTTTTTATTTTTCAGACTTTTCCCTTTACTTGTGCTTTTTGCTTTTTGCCAAATTTCGTGATTCTAGGTCAACGGGAATTACCATATAGGTTTTTGACCCAAAACCTATAAGGTACTTCCTGTTGACCTAGAATTGTCTTCGGTAAGGTGTTACAGCACAAGTAAAGGAAAAATTCAGAAAAATAAAAAAGTTGAAAATTAAGATAAATCTTGGTACTTACAAGTTTTCGCGAAAATCTAAATTTGCCCCTCTTTATCGTGTTGACTGAGGACCTTGATTTTTATTCACCTAATAGGGACTATTAGAAGACCTCAGTATCTGGTATAAATTTCAACTAGCTAGTTCCACCCGTTCCTGAGAAAATCAGTGGTGACACACGGACAGACAGACAGACGGACAAGAGAGTGATCTTATAAGGGTTCCTTTTAGGGCATGAATATCGGAATCTCGGAATCTCGTAATATCGGAATCTCGGACGTTTTTTTCCGATATCGGAATTGAGTGATTCAATATCGTAATATCGGAATCAGATATTTTTATCTATTTGAGTTTTTAAATAAAGCTTTTAAGCGTTCCACAAGATATGGTCGCCTAGAGCTATAAAATTAACGTATCGTACATTAATTTTGCCTTCCAGTGTTCAAAAAAAGCGTATTTTTTCAATAAAATACGAAGTACATTACCCATAAAAATGCTTGACGCTTTGTTTTTAAGAAAATATTAGCAAGAAAAACGAGTGTTTAAAAAATAAACATACAATGGTGCTGATTCTGTTGTTTACAACTAAACTAATTTAGTCTCACGACGGCAAAGACTAATTTGACAGCTTTAAATATGTTCTATCCTTTAATAATGTTTGTAAGAAAGAAATGTGATGTAACTAAAATTAATTTAGTGCGATTTACAACAAAACCGGCACCATTATCTTCATATACACTAATATAATATTAATTATACTTAATATATTAATATCTATGCTAATAAAGGGGTCTTTGTTGTTTGTTTAAATGGTGAAACCGCGGGGGACAGCTAGTCTTAATATAATAAAGATGAAGTTTTGTGTTTGTTTGTTTAAAATGCATTTATTTTTAGAACTACCAGTCGGATTCGACTTTTTTTTACTAATATAAAGCTATATAATCCCCTAGTATTATAGGCTACTTATATAATCCCGGGTGAAATGGCGGGGAAAAGCTAGTTGTTCTATTGATAAGTATTGATTTTGCTTGCACATTTTAAGTTTTATTCATTTAGAATCTGAGGTAGTTTAATTAGTAATATAGGATAATAATACGAAATCTGTGATTTAGTAAATGCACGTAATAAAACAACTAAGTGGTGTACCAAATTAAAGAATTTGAAGTAAAACATATTCTTTTACTGACACTGATAAATAATTACGCTACGCTGATGATAATGACACTACTCTTCTTAACCAAACTAAAGAAGATATGGAGGACCTCTTGGCTCATAAAGAAACCACAAGTCTCCAATTGGGACTTGCAATCAACAGAGATAAGACGAAAAAGTTAATAATAGACTGGGCGTAACTTAATAGATTGGACGTACTACGAAAAAGCTACATCTACCTCGGCTCTAGCAATTCCGACACAGGAGACCGTGAAGATAAGATCAGACAGAAGACGATGTGCAATCACAAGATCAGCAGTAGGAAGATTTGGAAAGACAGAAGAATAACTAGGAAAACAAAGATTCGACTTATGAGATGCCAGGTATTTCCGAACTTTCTCTAAGGAGCTGAAACTTGGTCCTTAAGCCTACAAGATTGCCGGAAAATTGATGCACTGGAGATGTGTTGCTGAAGACGCTTCCTGAAAATTCCGTTGACAGCTTTTCGCACCAATAACGCGATCCTGAAGGAGATTTGAATAACAGATAGGCTTTCGTCAACTGTGCAGCTTCAAATTTTCAAGTTCTTTGGTAACATCTGCAGAAACGAACACTCGATGTAGAAACTTGTTGTCCAGGGTGGGAGGGTGTACTCGCAACGCTACAAACCGCAAAAAATGGAAAAGCATTGCGAAAGCTGTAACCCTAGTCAAGGAGAACATTGGAGTTGAAGACCCACCATATACACTATCTATTGCAACCACGACCCCTCTGACAAGAGTGCTTGACTGAGCAGAAAATGTTTTCAATCCAACTTTATAATGAACTAGTTGTCCCCCGAGGTTTCACCTGCGTTCCCGGGATCAAAAGTAGCCTATAATACTCGGGGATAACGCAGATTCCTATAAGTGAAAAAAAAATGAATCCGACCGGTCGTTCCGCAGATTATTCAGTTTAACCAAACAGAAAATCTCTTCCACTTTATAATATTAGTATAGATTGATAATTAGTGCAGTTTATAAGGAATATGTGCAATTTATAAGGAATTAGTGCAATTTAAAATAAAAATTTCCGATATTGAGATCCAATATCGGAAATCAATATCGGAATTGAAAAACCTTCCGATATTACATGCCCTAAGTTCCTTTTTTTACCTTTTGAGGTACGGGACCCTAAAAAGTGGTAGAACTCGAGAACGGCTGGACCGATTTAATTTTTTTTTGGTTTTTGAAATATATTTAGGGTAGGGTAGGAAGCGCCACGCGAACGAAGTCGCACCGGGCAGCTACGGTTATAACTATGTAGTATGGCAGTATGTTATAACTATGTAAATAAAATCTAGGAAGACAATTTTAAACTTTGCAAGTGTATTAGTTCGTTTGATCGATAATGATTTGGTACCATCACGCTGATCTGATGATGGATCCGAAGGTAGGAACTGGCTCTCTATAGCAGACCAACGTGTCCAAATCGTGTTTCGAGGTTATTGGAATTGTCGTGAGACGAACTTTGACTATATATTGTTTACAGGGTCTGATGATGGAGTAAAGGAGTAGGTACTGAAACTCCATAGCGGAGCATCCTATCCTAGCCGTGTTTGGGGTTGTTAGAGTTGTCGTGAGTGAGACGAAGGATGTCCACTGCTGAACATAGGCCTCCCCCATTAACTTCCACCTGGAACAGTTTTGGGCCGCTTGCATCCAGTGATGCCCAGCAACTCTGACCAGGTCGTCGGTCGACCTGGTGGGAGGTCGTCCCGCTCGGCGCTTTCCAGTACATGGTCGCCCGCCACTCGAAAACCTTTCTTCCTCATCGGTTATCGTTTCTTCAAGCGATGTGGCATTACCACTTCAGCTTGCTAACTCTACGAGCTATATCGGTAATTTTTGTTCTTCTACGAATGTCCTCGTTTCGGACCCTGTCTGTCACGTACAGAAATTCCGAGCATAGCTCGTTCCATTGCTCGCTGAGTGACTCTCGAGCTTATTTATGTGGCCAGCAGTAAAAGACCACGTCTCTGTTCTGTATGTTGTAACTGGTAACACGCACTGATATAAGACCTTTGTCACTCTGAGGTATTCTGGACGTAAAGATGTGCCGTAGCTTCCCGAACGCTGCTCAGCCGAGTTGGATTCTTCGATAGACCTAGGGCACCGAGAACCGGCCATATTTTGAGAACCGGTTTTTTCGGTTCTGGTTCTAATCCAGAACCGGGTACCCAGTTCTTTCGGTTCCATTAATTATTCGTTATAAACTTTTGTTCTTTTTATTAATTTAGATCCAAAAACATTATAGGTAGTATAATAATATCAATAAAATTGTTTTCTATGATCGAATATGTCGTAGAATGACAATCAAACAGTGAATTCGGAATCACAGCTTTTGATTAAAATAACATAAATGTAATTAAGTCTTTTAACAATCCAGTTTTTTTATTAATATTAGTTTTTTTTTAAATAAAAATGTACCTAACATAACAAATTACAGTATTACCCAACTGATATGGCGCGTCGTGAACCTTCGTTCGCACAGAAAAGAAAGTATGGCCCCGAAGATTAACGAAAGAATGCTTAAAAGATCCTTGTTTTGTGACTCCAAGGTCTCTCAAATATCGATTTTGAGAACAATCGGACTATTATCTAAAAAGTTCAACATGGCGGACACTTTTTTAAAATTTTGAGAAGTGATTCTTGTTTTGTGACCCCAAGGCTTCTTTAATATCGATTTTGAGAGCAATCGGACCAGTACCTAAGAAGTTCAAGATGGCGGACACTTTTTAAAAATTCTGAGAGAAGATTCTTGTTATGTGACACCAAGGACTCTCAAATATCGATTTTGAGAGCAATCGGACCTGTATCTAAAAAGTTGAACATGGCGGACACTTTTTGAATATTCTGAGAAAAGACTCTTGTTTTGTGACCCCAAGGTCTCTCAAATATCGATTTTGAGAGCAATCGGACCTGTATCTAAAAAGTTCAACATGGCGGACACTTTTTCAACATTCTGAGAAAAGTTTCTTGTTTTGTGACCCCAAGGTCTCTCAAATATCGATTTTGAGAACAATCGGACTAATATCTTAAAAGTTCAATATGGCGGACACTTTTATTTAAATTTTGAGAAGAGATTCTTGTTTTGTGACCCCAAGGTCTCTCAAATATCGATTTTGATAGCAATCGGACCGGTATCTAAAAAGTTCAACATGGCGGACCCTTTTTTCTAAATTTTGAGAAAAGATTCTTGTTTTGTGACCCCAAGGTCTCTCAAATATCGATTTTGAGAACAATCGGACTATTATCCAAAAAGTTCAATATGGCGGACACTTTTTTAAAATTTTGAGAAGAGATTCTTGTTTTGTGACCCCAAGGTTTCTCAAATATCGATTTTGATAGCAATCGGACCGGTATCTAAAAAGTTCAACATGGCGGACACTTTTTTCTAAATTTTGAGAAAAGATCCTTGTTTTGTGACCCCAAGGTCTCTCAAATATCGATTTTGAGAACAATCGGACTATTATCTAAAAAGTTCAATATGGCGGACACTTTTTTTAAAGTTTGAGAAGAGATTCTTGTTTTGTGACCCCAAGGTTTCTCAAATATCGATTTTGATAGCAATCGGACCGGTATCTAAAAAGTTCAACATGGCGGACACTTTTTTCTAAATTTTGAGAAAAGATCCTTGTTTTGTGACCCCAAGGTCTCTCAAATATCGATTTTGAGAACAATCGGACTATTATCTAAAAAGTTCAATATGGCGGACACTTTTTTTAAAGTTTGAGAAGAGATTCTTGTTTTGTGACCCCAAGGTTTCTTAAATATCGATTTTGAGAGCAATCGGACCAGTACCTAAGAAGTTCAAGTTGGCGGGCACTTTTTAAAAATTCTGAGAGAAGATTCTTGTTTTGTGACTCCAAGGACTCTCAAATATCGATTTTGAGAGCAATCGGACCTGTATCTAAAAAGTTCAACATGGCGGACACTTTTTGAACATTCTGAGAAAAGACTCTTGTGTTGTGACCCCAAGGTCTCTCAAATATAGATTTTGAGAGCAATCGGACCTGTATCTAAAAAGTTCAACATGGCGGACACTTTTTTCTAAATTTTGAGAAAAGATCCTTGTTTTGTGACCCCAAGGTCTCTCAAATATCGATTTTGAGAGCAATCGGACCGGTATCTAAAAAGTTCAACATGGCGGACACTTTTTTCTAAATTTTGAGAAAAGATCCTTGTTTTGTGACCCCAAGGTCTCTCAAATATCGATTTTGAGAACAATCGGACTAATATCTAAAAAGTTTAATATGGCGGAAACTTTTTCAAAATTTTGAGAAGAGATTCTTGTTTTGTGACCCCAAGGTTTCTAAAATATCGATTTTAATAGCAATCGGACCGGTATCTAAAAAGTTCAACATGGCGAACACTTTTTCAAAATTTAAAGAAGAGATTCTTGTTTTGTGATCCCAAGGTCACTCAAATATCGATTTTGAGAACAATCGGATTATTATCTTAAAAGTTCAATATGGCGGACACTTTTTTTAAATTTTGAGAAAAGATTCTTGTTTTGTGACCCCAAGGTTTCTCAAATATCAATTTTGATAGCAATCGGACCGGTCTCTAAAAAGTTCAACATGGCGGACACTTTTTTCTAAATTTTGAGAAAAGATCCTTGTTTTGTGACCCCAAGGTCTCTCAAATATCGATTTTGAGAGCAATCGGACCGGTATCTAAAAAGTTCAACATGGCGGACACTTTTTTCTAAATTTTGAGAAAAGATCCTTGTTTTGTGACCCCAAGGTCTCTCAAATATCGATTTTGAGAACAATCGGACTAATATCTAAAAAGTTTAATATGGCGGAAACTTTTTCAAAATTTTGAGAAGAGATTCTTGTTTTGTGACCCCAAGGTTTCTAAAATATCGATTTTAATAGCAATCGGACCGGTATCTAAAAAGTTCAACATGGCGAACACTTTTTCAAAATTTAAAGAAGAGATTCTTGTTTTGTGATCCCAAGGTCACTCAAATATCGATTTTGAGAACAATCGGACCTGTATCTAAAAAGTTCAATATGGCGGACACTTTTTCAAAATTTCGAGAAAAGATCCTTGTTTTGTGACCCCAAGGTCTCTCAAATATCGATTTTGAGAACAATCGGACTATTATCTAAAAAGTTCAAAATGGCGGACACTTTTTTAAAATTTTGAGAAGAGATTCTTGTTTTGTGACCCCAAGGTTTCTTAAATATCGATTTTGAGAGCAATCGGAACAGTACCTAAGAAGTTCAAGATGGCGGACACTTTTTAAAAATTCTGAGAGAAGATTCTTGTTTTGTGACTCCAAGGACTCTCAAATATCGATTTTGAGAGCAATAGGACCTGTATCTAAAAAGTTCAACATGGCGGACACTTTTTGAACATTCTGAGAAAAGTTTCTTGTTTTGTGACTCCAAGATCTCTCAAATATCGATTTTGAGAACAATCGGACTAATATCTAAAAAGTTTAATATGGCGGAAACTTTTTCAAAATTTTGAGAAGAGATTCTTGTTTTGTGACCCCAAGGTTTCTAAAATATCGATTTTAATAGCAATCGGACCGGTATCTAAAAAGTTCAACATGGCGAACACTTTTTCAAAATTTAAAGAAGAGATTCTTGTTTTGTGATCCCAAGGTCACTCAAATATCGATTTTGAGAACAATCGGACCTGTATCTAAAAAGTTCAATATGGCGGACACTTTTTCAAAATTTCGAGAAAAGATCCTTGTTTTGTGACCCCAAGGTCTCTCAAATATCGATTTTGAGAACAATCGGACTATTATCTAAAAAGTTCAATATGGCGGACACTTTTTTAAAATTTTGAGAAGGGATTCTTGTTTTGTGACCCCAAGGTTTCTCAAATATCGATTTTGATAGCATATAGCAATCGGACCGGTATCTAAAAAGTTCAACATGGCGGACACTTTTTTCTAAATTTTGAGAAAAGATCCTTGTTTTGTGACCCCAAGGTCTCTCAAATATCGATTTTGAGAACAATAGGACTATTATCTAAAAAGTTCAATATGGCGGACACTTTTTCAACATTCTGAGAAAAGTCTCTTGTTTTGTGACCCCAAGGTCTCTCAAATATCGATTTTGAGAACAATCGGACTAATATCTAAAAAGTTCAATATGGCGGACACTTTTTCAACATTCTGAGAAAAGTCTCTTGTTTTGTGACCCCAAGGTCTCTCAAATATCGATTTTGAGAACAATCGGACTAATATCTAAAAAGTTCAAAATGGCGGACACTTTTTCAAAATTTTGAGAAGAGATTCTTGTTTTGTGACCCCAAGGTCTCTCAAATATCGATTTTGAGAGCATTCGGACCAGTATCTAAAATGTTCAAAATGGCGGACACTATTTCAAAATTTTGAGAAAAGATTCTTGTTTTGTGACTCCAAGGACTTTCAAATATCGATTTTGAGAGCAATCGGACCAGTATCTAAAAAGTTCAACTATCCTCCTAAAATACGCTCCGACTCCATCATCAGACCCTGAAAATTAATTATGGCCAAAATACATATCAAGACCATCCCAACAAGACCAAACACGACTAGGACACGTTGTGCCGTTAAGAAGATCTAGTGCCTACATTTCGACTCCATCATCAGACCCTGAAAACTGATTATGGCCAAAGGAAGTTTCGAGATGATTCCAACAAGCCCAAACACGAGTAGGATACAATGTGCCGTTAAGGAGTTCCAGTGCCTACCTTCCGACTTCATCATCAGACCCTGACAACTGATTATGGCCAAAGAACGTTTCGAGACGGTTCTAATAAGCCCAAACACGACTAGGATACGTTGTGCCGTTATGTGGTTCCAGTGCATACCTTTTTTTTTATCCCACTAAAGTGGCAAACAAGCATACGGTCCGCCTGATGGTAAGCAGTTACCGTAGCCTATGGACGCTTGCAACACCAGGCACTATCAGTCGCCTATCACTCGCGTGTTGCAGACCCAGAAGAAATCTCTGCAAACCCTTTTGAAGAAACCCAACCTTCCGGTTCCATCATCAGATCAGCTCGATGGTACAAAATTATAGTATTGTACGGAGACCATTTTGCATGCCGGAAACTACATTATTGCAAAGATTCAAATGAGTACATCGTCTTACTAGATATGATTATTCTACTTATACATACAACCAAAGCTATAATAGAGGTGTTAAAAAATCAACATGTTTAGTAGAGGTATACCATCCTATGATGAAAAACACCTATGATGAAAAATACGTCATCATGAAATTCTTATACATTATCATTTTATTTTTATTACATAAATATTTACAAAAAACAATTATTATTTCGTAAGACTGAAAAAGCATTAGAAAGTAGGTAGGTATATACATAAAATATTCCACAAAAATAATTATTATATTATGTATAAAAATTGTTATTCATTAAAATTATCATTATAAACAAAAACACATAAGTTGTAAATATGTATGAAGTAAAAAATACTTCAAGTTTCAAAAATCAATGAAATAAAATTATAGAATTACTCAACTACCTTGTTTCTATTCATTACCAACGTTTACCTAAAGCCGACCACTGTGCGTGGATGTTGTGTATGTACACGCCGTCACCTACGGCTTATTTTTTTGCATAATGTGACGTGCTCTCACTTTGAAGACGTGGGGTGGACTGAGCTGCGGAGTTCACCGAGCGGCTATATATCGGGAAAGCGCGCCGCCATAGTAATTTTGTATGGAGATTTCGGGCGAAAAGTTTGCAAATTTTTTACTCAAAATATAAGTATGGTACTGTATAAAACAAAAATATTCGGCGGCTTCTCTGTTCTTTATTCTCCATGATTACGTACAGTTTATTAGGTTTAAGTTCTTAATTACGCCAAAGTTATGACAGTACGGGAGTCCCTTTTTCACGTTTTTAGCGATATTCTATATTTTTTTTACAGGAATCTAGAAAGTTTTTCTTGAATCGGTTTTTTTTGGCGGCTAGTTAAACTCTTCAGCTAGGCAGATGTTTTTTTTCGTGGCTACTACTTTACGTTTTCTATATAAACTTATGACAATACGGCAACATGTTTGGCTAGTACCGAGCCTTAAGGCGCGGACAGCTCACGATTTGAAACGACGAATGCACTCACACAACCTAGAATGTGTGAATGACTGATGTGTGTGTACTTATGGAAAATAGCATAGTATATGTAAGGAAATCAGAATAGATACGGATTTCTT
This sequence comes from Polyploca ridens, assembly GCA_951394255.1. Lineage (NCBI taxonomy): Eukaryota > Metazoa > Arthropoda > Insecta > Lepidoptera > Drepanidae > Polyploca > Polyploca ridens. The sequence goes on along the minus strand of OX596246.1, from coordinate 8,568,258 downwards.
AATGTATTGACATGTTGATACATAATATGAGACTATGAACAATTTTCAAAAAATATATCATTGATGTCTAATATAATAATCTATCTATTTATTTTCATAACAGTAGTATAAGTTATTTAGGTCCTTACATATGAAATTTGCGTTTTGTCGTACTGACCACTTTGATCTCAAATATCTCCTCTTTGATTAAGAATTCCAAATTCAAATTTATAAATTTATTTAGCTGGTACATTTGAGTTTTGAAAACAGCCATTTATTTGTATTTTCCTCATTATTTTTTTCTTTGGCGTCGCTTATTAACGCACAATGGAAAACATGAAATATCGGTATATTTACGAGTACGAGTTCTGCCGTGGGCGCCGTGGCACCAGTGCAGTGCTGCAGAAACAGCTCGAAAGATTAATTATGTGTACGGCTCTGGTGTCGCAAAAGAAAGCACGGTACGTTTTTGGTTTCAACGTTTTCATTCCGGAAAAGTCTACCTTCAGAACCAATCCAAAGTGGAAAATGAAGAATTAAAGGCTATTGTGGAAGCGGATCCATTACAAAGCACTTCAGAGATAGCTGCAGGCTTCGGGGTAAGTGATAAAACTGTATTAATCCACATGAAGCAAATCGGGAAAGTAAAAAAACTTGAACGATGGGTACCTCATGAATTGAGTGAATCGAACTTGCAAACACGCGTCGACTGCTGTGTTACTTTGCTCAACCGACTCAATAATGAAGGGATTTTAAACCGAATCATTACTTGTGATGAAAAGTGGATACTGTACGATAATCGGAAGCGCTCGTCGCAATGGCTGAACCTTGGAGACCCAGCCAAATCCTGCCTTAAACGAAAATTTACTCAGAAAAAGTTACTAGTGAGTGTTTGGTGGACTAGCGCCGTTGTCGTTCACTACAGCTTTCTAAAATCTGGCCAAAGGTTAAGGCAGATATCTATTGTCAGCAACTGCAAACCATGAAGAAAGAACTAGCTGCTAAACAACCGAGATTAGTCAATCGCTCTAGGCCACTGCTGCTTCACGACAACCCAAGACCACACACTGCACAACAAACAACCGCTAAGTTAGATGAGCTACAATTGGAATGTTTGCGACATCTACCGTACTCCCCGGACCTTGCTCCAACAGATTACCATTTTTTCCGGAATTTGGTAAACTTCTTACAAGGAAAAAAATTCAACCCCGATGCGGCAGTCCAAACCGCCTTTAAAGAGTTTATTAATTCTCGCCCCCATGGTTTTTTAGTAAAGGGATCAATAAACTACCTATGGAATGGCAAAAGTGCATAGATAACAACGGTGCATACTTTGATTAATTAAATTAATTAAATTTTGATTATTTTTGTATTAAAAAATAAAATAAAATCTCATTTTCTCAAAGCAGTTCAAAATTAAAATTCTTTTTTTTTTTAACTATGTAAAATATAGTAATAGTATAATAAGGTGTAGCAGTAAACTATTTAAAATGTATGTATTACCAATGTAATTAATTATAAGTATAAGTGAATGTGAGAGCTCACCTGCCAACAAACTGCTATGCAGTTTGGCAGATGTAACTATGTAATTATTTTGAAAAGTTAAACTAATAAACGTTTACATACATACATACATAAATATATTTTACAAAATAAAAATTGACTTTATATTCCTCCCGTACAAAACGCCAATTTCACATGTAACTTATACTGTTCACCACTACTGAGCAAACCCTCCGCTGAAATGTGCTCCCGGTTAAATATGATTGAAAATGACGTTTTGTCACAAAACGTGTAAAAAATAATGTTATAGATAAAAAGTATATAAACCAAAGGATATTGACGCGATGATCGCGTGTCTCAATTAGGGCATGTAATATCGGAAGATTTTTCAATTCCGATATTGATTTCCGATATTGGATCTCAATATCGGAATTAGACATTTTTATTATAAATTGCACATATTCCTTATAAATTGCACATATTCCTTATAAAATGCATTAATTATCTATCCATACTAATATTATAAAGTGGAAGAGTTTTTTTGTTTGGTTAAACTGGCTAATCTTTGGAACTACCGGTCTGATTCGTTTTTATTTTTTCACTTATAGGAAGCTACGTTATCCCCGAGTATTATTGGCTACTTTTAATCCCGGGAACGCGGGTGAAACCTCGGGAGTCAGCTAGTTCGTTATAAATTTGGATTGAAAACAGCTTCTGCTCAGCCAAGAACTCTTGTCAGAGGGGTCGTGGTTGCAATAGATAGTGTATATGGTGGGTCTTCAACGCCAATGTCTTCCATTTTTTGCGGATCGTAGCGTTGCGAGTACACCCTCCCACTCTGGACAACAAGTCTCTTCATCGAGTGTTCGTTTCTGCATATGTAACCAAAGAACTTGAGAATTTGAAGCTGCACAGTCGACGAAAGCCTATCTGTTATTCAAATCTCCTTCAGGATCGCGTCAAGGCTGTCAACGGCATTTTCGGGAAGCGTCTTCTGCAACACATCTCCAGTGCGTCAATTTTCCGGCTATCTTGTAGGCATAAGGACCAATTTTCAGCTCTTTAGAGAAAGATCGGAAAGACCAGGCATCTCATAAGACGAATCTTTGTTTTCCTATTTATACTTCTGTCTTTCCAAATCTTCCTACTGCTGATCTTGTGATCGCACATCGTCTTCTGTCTGATCTCATCTTCACAGTATTTTGTGTTGGAATTGGTAGAGCCGAGGCAGATGAAAAATTTTCTCAGTACGTCCAATCTATTAAGATACGCCCGGTCATTATTCAAATTTTCATTCTTATCTCTGTTGATTGCAAGTCCCAGTTGGAGACTAGTGGTTTCTTAATGAGCCGAAAGGTCCTCCATATCTTCTTTAGTTTGGTTAAGAAGAGAAGTGTCATCATCGAGAGTCAAGGTGAGGCATTGGCAGTGCGCCTAGATGTGGTGAAGGCATTCGATCGGGTCTGGCACAGGGGTCTTCTCACGAAGTTGCCAGCATACGGGCTTCCCGAGGGATTATGCAAATGGGTCGCCAGCTTTCTGTCCTGCAGATGCATAAAAGCCGTCGTCGACGGTAGCTGCTCCGATAGCATGGGCGTTAATGCCGGCGTCCCGCAAGGCTCTGTGCTGTTCCCAACACTGTTCCTTCTGCATATCAATGATATGCTGTCTATTAACGGCATTCATTGCTATGCGGACGATAGTACAGGGGACGCTCATTACACGGGCCGTGCAAATATCCTTCGTTCCGAGGTGGAGGAAAGCCGCGAACGGCTGGTGTCTGAAATCGAGAGTACACTAACTTGTGTCTCCGATTGGGCTCGACTAAACCTAGTCCATTTCAACCCCACCAAGACTCAAGCCTGCGCGTTCACCGCTAAGAAAACCCCATGGTCTGTGGCTCCACAATTCCAGAACACTTTCTTGAACATCAGTAAAAGCATCGGGATCCTTGGCGTCGACATTTCTAGCGACGTTTTGTTCCGAAGTCACTTGGAAGACAAGGTTAAGCTGGTATCCAAAAAGCTCGGATTGCACAACAGAGCGAGGCAGTACTTCGCATCGGGCAAAGCCTGCAACTTTACAAGTCGCAAGTCCGGCCTCATATGGAGTACTGCTGTCATCTATGGGCGGGAGCACCTGGATACTAACTTGGGCCTTTAGACTCGGTTCAGCGACGTGCCATCAACATTGTTGATGATCCCGAGCTCACAAGCGGCTTAGAACCCCTAAGTCTGAGGAGACTTTGCCTCCTTATGTGTGTTCTACTGCTTGTACAACGGAGAGTGTTCTAAAGAATTGTTCGACTGGATGCCCACGGCCACCTTCCACCATCGCAACTCTCGCCATCGACGGGGAGTCTATCCTCACACATTGAAACCAGAATTGTTTCGAACTGTGCGGGCTCAAAGGAGTTTTCTTCCGCGGACGCTCAGATTGTGGAATGAGCCATGGTTTTCCCAATGGACTACAGCATGGGGTAATTCAAAAAGGGTGTGAAGAGATTTCTTTAGGGTCGGCAACGCGCGAATGACACTCTTGGTATTGCAAGCGTTTAGCATAGATAAAAATATCTGATTCCGATATTACGATATTGGATCACTCAATTCCGATATTGTAATATCGGAAAAAAAGGTCCGAGATTCCGATATTACGAGATTCCGAGATTCCGATATTCATGCCCTAGTCTCAATCAAATATGATTCAAAAATCAAGTCTTATTTTATTATGTTCATTCACAAAATATTAATATTTTTCTATCCCGAGGATTAAAAACAGCATTAATAATATATTCGCTTGAACTCCTATACACTTGTAGGTACGCCTTCCGCACCATAGATATCTGAAACTGTACGCCATCCGAATCACAGTTTTATTAATATCGAATGTTGCCAGGTGTTAAATTAGGTTTGACGTAGTTAAAAACGGTCTATATAGCTTTATCTGTTGAATAACACTAGTAATGATGAAACGAATTTACGAGAGTGATATTAGATAATATTTGTCGGTTAAAGATAGCAGAAATGCCAAATACACATTTTATTTATAATTGTGTTTGATGACAATGATTATTTTCCAAACAGTATGTTATTACCTATTACAATAATATTATAGTTATAAAAAGTAACAAGTAACATAAAATAATTTCTTAAAAGTATTAATTTATTTTACGAAAAATAAAATCTTCTTAGTTTTAAGTTTGGCAACCAAATCCTTTTTATGGGGACTTATTTTTGCCACTGTCATGTTGTTTTATAAATAGGTGAGTTTGGCAACCGAATCTTTTTTATGAGGACTCATTTTTGCCAGTGTCGAGTTATATTATAAATAGGTAAGTTTGGCAGTGGCGTGGATTCCATATAGGCAAATAAGCAATGCTTACCTCATAAGATTCAATAATATGATGATATATTGATTCAATTAAACTACATAATCATTTTAAATAAAAATTCTAACCTAACATTCAATACAAAATTTCAAACTTTGCCGCGCAGGCACTCGCGAGTTCGTGTAACAAATTCACGCACACTAAAACGATTTCAGCATATGCATACACGCACACACACTTCTTTAGGATAATACGACGAAAGCATAAATCACTTTTTTACTATGCGTAGCACACTGAGTGATATGGAAGTACACTAAATTTATTATTTAAGCTTATGGTTATAAACTAACGCAACTAACATCGGTGTTGTTGGAATTTGAACCCTTAAGGAGTGAAAAGGGGGATTAAATTTAGCATATGAAGTTCTTTATTTTCACGGCATATCTTCACGTCCCGAATACCTCAGAGTCTGAAGACAAAGGTTTTCAATCAGTGCGTGTTACCAGTGATGACATACGGGACAGAGACGTGGTCTTTTACTGCTGGCCGCATAAATAAGCTTAGAGTCACTCAGCGAGCTATGGAACGAGCTATGCTCGGAATTTCTCTACGTGACAGGGTCCGTAATGAGGACATTCGTAGGAGAACGAAAACGACGGACATAGCTCGTAGAGTTAGTAAGCTGAAGTGGCAATGGGCAGGCCACATCGCTCGAAGAGCCGATAACCGATGGGGAAGAAAGGTTCTCGAGTGGCGACCACGTATTGGAAAGCGCCGAGCGGGACGACCTCCCACCAGGTGGAGCGGCGACCTGGTCAGAGTCGCTGGGCGCCGCTGGATGCCAGCGGCCCAGAACCGTTCGAAGTGGAAATCAATGGGGGAGGCCTATGTTCAGCAGTGGACATCCATTGGCTGATATGATGATTTTATACTATATACTTATACTATACTATATACTATATGATTATATACTTTATTTTCGGAGTGAAAAATTCAAAATTTATTATTTCGGCTTATGGTATTGGCGTATTGAAATGACTCGCCTAAACAACATCAGGAAAAAGAAAGGAATCGGTATTAAAACAAATATCCGGTTAATACGAGCATTGCTATTCCTCATTTTCATGTATGGAGTGGAAGCGTGGACTATACTGGCCCGAGAAAGAAAAAGGATTGATGCATTCAAAGTCAAAGTCAAAGTCAAAGCCATTTATTCAATTTAGGCCCCAGAAGGGCACTTATTCGAGATGTGGTGCTGGAGACGGATGTTGGAAATACCTTGGACCGCTAAACGCAACAATGCGTCAATCCTATCGCAGCTCCAAATTAAAACACGATTGTCCACCATATGCCACCAACGTATTTTTTCGTATTTCATCCACATGGTGCGCAAAGGCGATGAAAGTTTGGAAATCTGATCATAGTTGGGAACACGGAAGGAAAACGACTACGTGGTCGTTCACCAACAAGATGGTCCGATCAAGTAAAAGACTCATCGTCCTCCAAGTTTTACAGAAACTAGAAGACAGAAACCAGTGGAGGCAGATCATTCGCTCTAGAAGCAAACCCGATGTTGACCACGATCCTCAGACATGAGGGAAAGAGAGATAAGACCTCCAAAATTGTGCTGTGGAACTAGACTACAAGTAACAGCTCTCCGCCGCAATGTTATTGAGGCCAAAATATTTACTGGTTCTGCCAGAGGAGAAACAGTCTTTTTGCCGCGTATACCATTGATCCCAAATCACCTTCCGTTTGAATTTAAAAGATTACAGTTCCTAATTAAGGTTTGTAGTCACAGGGAAAAACTAAAATTTGCTAGAGTTGATTTGCGGCAGGACTGTTTCAGTTTTATGTGGCATCCTCGCATATGATCTCTTAATCTACCTGAACTTTTGTCAATATCACATGTAGTGGCAGACAATAGCCATGAACATAGCTCTATATTGTTACAATGATTCATATCTAGAAAAAATAAATAATCTACGCGGACGAAGTCGCGGGCTATAAAGCTAGTAATAATATATAAATCAAATGCAAGTTAAACCTAAACAAAATCGCACCGTAACTCTTAACAAATCTTACGTCACTTTACCTTAGAAATATAATAATGTACAAATGCTAAACCATATAATGTCAAGTAATATTAATAATATATTTTTTCTTGAATAATATCTTCTCATGTAGATATATGCTTGCACAACCAAGGGGAAAAGCTATACGCTTATGAAATTAAAGTAAAACATACAGCGATACAACTTTTCCCGATTAGCTATGTAGCCAACTCTTCCAAAGCATCTGTTAAAGAGAATAAAAAAGTAAGAATTGTGTAGAAGCTTAAGAGGACTCAATTCGTCATACTTTTCATACAAAACCTCTGTACTTATCATGGCGTTGTTAAAAAAATTTTGTTAGATGTTTTGAACAAATAAGTTTCTTGTGCACTATATCTAGCCTTGTATCTAGGCGTAATTTAAAAAAGTGTGAAACAAATTCAGTCAAAGCCTCCGAAAAACAGCGTTTTTGCCTGAACTTTGGCCATATCTAATGTACCTATAAATTGTAAAAGTAAAGAAAACATTTAGATACCAGGCTTGCAAATGTATTGGAGATTCTAAATAACTAACGTTTTTTTCACAAACTTGTAAGATTTTTTCACAAGAAGTATACTCCTGGAACAAGTTTTATGAATGCGAAATCATGAATGACGACCTAGCGAAGCGGCCGCGAGTGATCAGCGGAATTTACCGACTGATAACCGACGGCTCTGATGCTGTCTCTCTTTTTTCGCAGTCAAACATTACGTTGGATGAAACAACAAGCTTTTAGACTATGCTTGCGTTGAAGTTGCGCCGGTCACAGAGGGCCGCCTTAATCTTTTTTTCTGTAGGAAAAACACTTAATTAATAAAAAACATGATTAATGCATTAGACAAAATAATAATAATAATAATCATTTATTCACTCCCACGTAAAACAAAGAACATTTTTTAATTTGTAACTAGGCAGGTACATTTAACTGTGGGAGACAGGAGCTCAAACTAGGTTTCCCTGTGCTATGAGTCTCCTGGCTCCCCCTCTTGGTAGGATCTAGTTATACAGTTAGTTCAATATATTTAAAATGAGAGGAACCGACTTCCTAAAGTATGACGTTTTATACATGGTCAAAGGTCTAACATTTTCAATAATTGTTTCTATGAAGACGGTTTACACCAATGAATTCAAAAAAGTACAAGGATAATTAAACTGCGTGTGTTTGTGTTGGTGTGTGTGTTTGTTTTAAGTACCATCCGAGGACGTACGTATGAAATGAATACACAAGGCACGACCGAGGACCTTTTCAAAGCAAAGGACCTTTTCGAGGGTCCTCGGTTTGACTTGACCAATGATTCGTAATCTGCAAGCAATTTTGAGCCTTTCTATATTCTTAATACGAAAAAGTAGTCTGAACCTCGGTTTGATCAAGAAAATTCATAATCTAACGCACGCAGTGTGTATCTGTCGTCCGCATATAGTATGATTCGGCATTTTACAAACGGCGTCGGCATTTCACGAACGCTCGCTGTTTTGCGAAATGCCGAAGGCAAATTACAAAATGCCTCGTCATTTTGTAAAATGCCGTGTAACCTAAATGACGAAAAATGCCGCGGCAAACTGCTTCAACAAGTTATATTTTCTGCCACCAGTGGCGCTGTTAGTCAAAACAACAAAAATGGCGTCGAGTAGTGCAAATATTTGTGAAAAAAAAAGTTTTTTGAAGGAAACAAATGCCTTCAAACACATTTACTATACAAAATTAAATAACTTTTACGATTCTCAAGTGGGAACTGTGAAAAAGCCATGGACACGTGAAAAAGTTTTGGAGGTTATCCGGTACGTAAAAAGTGCTAGTGTCCATGGAAACTGACGTTCGATGGACTTCTATTTTATTACACGTAAATAACTGATATAGTAGTTAATGGCTTGTTTAACGAATCACCAGATTAAGTAAAATATTACGGTAAAAATCACTCTATAATGCCAAAAATAGTAATGACCGGGAATTCCCGGTTCTGACGGTACCAATAAGAACCGGTTCTTAAATATAAAGAACCGGTACTATCGGGTCTTTCGGTTCTTTCGATTAATTTTAAAAAGTCGTTTAGGATGGATCAGTAAATTTCGTAGAACAATCAAAACACACTATAGGTGGTTAGTGTCGCAGCATGAAGCTACTTGTAGCGATTAAATAATATTAATAAAGCAAAACGGCAGCTTGTGAAGAGCATGTTGGTGTGTAGCGACACCAAACTCCAGCTATTTAACTATTTTTAATTGATTATGTGTATAATTATTAACTATTATTAATAGATTATGTGAATTATTATAATTTATGCAATCTTTGAAATTCCTATTATGTTCCTAAAATTTAATAATACCTATAAGTAATTAATTGTTCATCATCTATATATCCTGTTCCCAGCTATTTGTGATCGATGCAATAGGTTCGCTTCTTCCATTCTGCCTTTCTAACCGTCATAACAGCATTCACTCCTTTCTTATTTACATTATCTTACTCACGATTTATCCATCTCTTTTTCGGTCTTCCACTTCCCGTGTATCCAACCACTTCCATATTCATAACTCTATTACTCACGTGGCTTACATTCCTCCTCATAACATGTCCAATACGCAACTTTCAAGCTTCCTCTTATGTTCTCATTATTTATCATATCCATTTTTGTCACTCCATATATCCAGCTGCATGTCTTTCATCCATCTTCTTTACCTAATGCCCAACATTCTGAACCATATATTAAGACGCCGCGCCGTGCGGAGGTGCGTGACTTGCGAGTGAGACGGAACTAACAGCTGCAGTGTATTGTGAACCTTATAGTAGTGATCTAAGGTTGATTGTAAGTTTAAAGAATTCTTTCGTTAATCTTCGGGGCCATACTTTCTTTTCTGTGCGAACGAAAAAAAACTAATATAAATAAAAAAACTGGATTGTTAAAAAACTTGATTGCATGAATGTTATTTTAATAAAAAGTTGTGATTCCGAATTCACTGTTTGATTGTCATTCTACGACATATTCGATCATAGAAAACAATTTTATTGTTATTATTATACTACCTATAATGTTTTTGATGATAAGTTAATAAAAAGAGCAAAACTTTATATCGAATAATTAATGGAACCGAAAGAACCGGGTACCCGATTCTGGATTAGAACCAGAACCGAAAACGGTTCTCAAAATATGGCCGGTTCTCGATGCCCTACTTACAGCCCAGCAATGATATTATAATAAAAAGAGGTAGATATCGCATTAACGCACTTTTATTGTTGCAGACAAATTCAGACAATTGTCGTAATTTTGCTTAGCGGCTGCATATAGCTATCTCTTTCTGTACCATACGTTCCGTATTATCTATCGCATTCAACTAATTCAACAATAACTGAACGCCGCTTAGTATGAGGGTAGCATATCTCTATTATAATATCATTGCAGCCCAGCGACAAAACTATCGGAACTACACACTCGCTTCCCGCTGCTAACCAACTCGTATCTAGTTGCTAGTTTTACTCGTTACTCGTTCATCGTCGGCGGTCGGACAACTGCCTAAATCTAGGTGTATATTTTACGTAGGTGAACTATAGTAGTTTTTTTTTATTTGGTTGGGTTATCTAGTAGGTAAATCTTAAGCTTAAGAGCCCTCAATTCGTCATACTTTTCATACAAAACCTCTGTACTTATTATGGCGTTGTTAAACATTTTTCGTTAGATTTTTTGAACAAATTAGTATCTTGTGCACTATATCTAGCATACACGGCTAGATATAGTGCACAAGATACTAGGCGTAATTTAAAAAAAAATTTAAACAAATTCAGTCAAAGCCTCCAAAAAACAGCGTTTTTGTACAAATTTTACCTGAACTTTGGCCATATCTAATGTACCTATAAATTGTAAAAGTAAAGAAAACATTTAGATACCAGGCTTGCAAATGTAGTGGAGATTCTAAATAACTAACTTTTTTTTCACCAACTTGTAAGAATTTTTCACAAGAAGTTTACTCCTGGAACAAGTTTTATGAATGCAAAATCATGAATGACGACCTAGCGAAGCGGCCGCGAGTGATCAGCGGAATTTACCGACTGATAACCGACGGCTCTGATGCAGTCTCTCTTTTTTCGCAGTCAAACATTACGTTGGATGAAACAACAAGATTTTAGACTATGTTTGCGTTGAAGTTGCGCCGGCTACAGAGGGCCGCCTTAAGCGTAAGCTTGACTACTTAGGTCGATTAAATTACAATTGTAAAAATTACAGTGTTACACATGGAAAAACCATGATTTATGCTTTCGCCATATTATCTTGAAGTGTGTGTGTATACAAATACGCAGAGGTTGTTTGACTGTGCGTGAATTTGATAGGCGGAGTTGCCTGCCCTACTGGTGGCACGGCATAGTTTGAAGTTTCGTATTGAATATTAGGTTATAATTTTTACTTAATTTAATTATGTAGTATAATTTAAAAAAATTAACTATTATTTTATTGAATCGTATGAGGTAGGCACTCCTTAATTGCCTGTATGTTATTAAAATTAATTGAATAATGTGTACCAATCATACAAACAAGAAAGCAAGAGTAAAAGCAATGTATAAGTAATAAAAATGGGGTAAAAATCTAAGATATGATATTTTTTTGTATCTATACTAATATAATAAAGTGGAAGAGTTTGTGGTTTTTTAAAAGGGCTAATCTCTGGAACTACCAATCAGATTCTCAAAATTCTGTCATTAATAGGAAGTTGCATTATCCCTGAGTGTTAATAGGCATAAACTAGGATATTGCTATGCTAAGCAGACATTCATAGCATGGAAAAAATAAGACAATCCTTATGACACTTTGCGAGAGAGAAAGAAATGCATACATAATATATTTGTGAATTAAAAAAAACTAGTATGAGCACAAAGCATCCTTATGTATGATTTTGTATATTACTGAAAAAAATTACGATCATGGAAATAAAACTAGAAATGTGTATTTTATTGACATTGCCACTTGTTCTGTTAGCAAATGTGATGAGAATAGAAAGAAATAACCCCCATAATTACTATGTTTCACAGGTAAAAACATGTTTTTACATTGGAATGTTTTCAACTATCTTTTATTCATAATATTATAATTAATCAGCTCCAAAATCAGTTTTTACAATAGGATATCTATATCTAAAAAAAGTTCCCATACAAATCCCTAACATTAATTTTCATTGCATTTCAATCTGTCTCTGTTTCTTAATCCGGGAATGGGGCTTGGGCGGTGGAACAACTAGTTAGAAATAAGTGAGAATGAGTTCCAGTGAATAATAATAAATGAGAAGAGTATAGTAATTTTATGAGACATTGGCCCTGATTCTGTTGTTCACAACTAAACTAATTTTAATGTCACTATGTCTCTTTCTAACAATGAACATAAGAAAAGGATGTAAGAAATTTAAGTCCTGTCAAATTAGTCCAATGCTTGTTTTCAATATAATTTTAGTCGCCATCTATCGTGGTTACGCCTAAATACACGCAAAATAAGACGGCAAAGATTAATTTGACAACTTAAAATATGTTCTATCCTTTTTCAATCATGTTCGTAAGAAAGAGATGAGATGTGACTAAAATTAGTTTAGTGCGATTTACAACAGAATCGACACCATTATTCACTAATTGTTCATATTAAAAAGACTCACATACAAAGGGGTTCTGTACAGATGTTTCATGTATAATAATTTAATTAACCCTTTGATTTTATTTCATTTTTATTATTTGTTATTGTAATGGTAATGGTAATAAACATACTGTGAAAATTTCAACGACCTACTTAATATGGTTCATGAGATACAGCCCACTGACAGAGACTGATGGACAGCAGAGGCTTAGTAATAAGTTAGGCAAGGTCCCATTGGCACCTTTTGGATACAGAACCCTAAAAAAGACATTTGGCTACCATTACACACAATTCTACTGTATGGCTGTTTGGAAGCTAGACTATGCCAACTTTAAAAAATGTTAGACGTGATCCAGTCCAGTAGTTCCATAAATGAATTAAAATACCGAAATAAAGAACTCAATTGACAGAGTACCTTTCCCAATCAATAATGCAGTGATTGTAACTTGATTTGCTATATTATTATTGAGTGTGGGAGAATATCGGCCAGCAGTTGAAAATACCTACATACGTATTGAACATAGGCATGGAAATAGAATTCTCAACTTGAAAGAGAGTAACCAAACTTAAATCTACTGAAATCTGAAAATGTTACGTTAATTCATTAAATATACTCAAATAACCATTCATTACGTTCATTACGAAAAGATAATGAAAGTTGGATACATACCAAAACGCCACACAACAACGTTGTTCACAAAATGGATACCATCATCTTCCCAAATTGAAGGTCCTTTGTAATAGTTTACTCAATACAATCACTAAAAAATTATTTTACCTATCAGCGGAGTCCAATTTATCGAACAATTAACTGTATTGATTTGATTCTGCGCCTTTAACTTAAATAATTCACATCACTAACAATTACGAGAAACGCCATTACGCTCCGTCCATTTTGTTTCTCAAATGATTAATGGAGGGTGGAGAGGAGGAAGGGAGGAAGGAAGGGAGGCAGGCAGGCAGTGTCATGCTGTGGTGTGGTGTCGAACGTCAACATGAAAAATCGGTATATTTGTAATCTGAATCGGTAAAGATGAGTTTCCGAGAAAAACATCCGATTTCTATTGTTTATTTAATGGATTGAAATAAATTAATTACTTGGGAGACTGCGGTCTAGAGGGAGTTAGCTGCTTGATAAAGAACATAGAACAAAGTCGCTACCCGATTTCTGTCACTTTGTACGCTTAGATCTTTAAAACAAACGAAACGATGGGCGCCGACGATTCTTTGTGTGTGCTCCATTGAACTCTGCTCTAGCGCTCACGCTCACATCAATAATTTACGTTCCGATTACTCGTTACCTTAGATGAAGGATTAGGTAGATTGGTCACTAAAATAATAATAAGTACGAAAACGAGATACGTATATGGCAAAACGTGTATGTGAGAGCAGGACTGAGCATATTTTTTGTCCCTATCTCGCGTATAGGTTTCTATTCTTGACATCAGTGTCAAAATCGGTGTCGTTGAACTCGTTGATGGCAAGCAAGTTTCTGGTTGCAAAATATATTTGTTGGTGAGAGCTGTGAAATGTGCTAATCGAATGTTATTTGTGACTTTTTTATATTCTCAAATATATTGTTTTGTGTGCAGTGATGCTGAATTGTTGTGTAATTGACTGTAAAAGCCGTAGTGAACGAAATTAACCAAACATAACCTTTCATCGGTATGTAGATTATTTTAACTGATACAGTAAGGAAATCAAAGGATTACTATACTCAAGTGTATTTTCTGTCAATATCATGCAAATTTAATAGATAATTTCGTCGAAATACGATGATCAACAAAATTTGTTTTTAGTGCTAACCGACCAAAGTGTGAGGTTTGTTATTGTGGGGTGGTTAACTATGGTACTATGTGTCATTCGTAAATAGTCGGATTATAAGTTGATGGGGATACCAACATTTTATAAATTTTACCACTTTAAATAGCGTGTTTTATTTTTTGTAGTTTTCATAAAGAACCATTCATAGTTATATTTATAGGTAAGTTTGATACATAAAAAGTAATTGTTTTGAATTCGCCTGACGCGGAAATAATAATTTACAAATAACGACGATTATGTCATGTCAAAATGTTGATTAATCAAATATTTTTTTGCATGAGTCATGCATGTATCATGAAATATATTATTTCTCTTTCAGATCCGCATGGCTCAACCATTCAATTTTCATATTTAGAGTTACTCTCTAAATGTGAAAATTTGCGAGTTTATATGGAAGCAAAGGATAATTAGGTATTAATGTGTCTTCAGAATACATCACCTATCAGTACAGTATATACAATCAATAAAAGAGGAGGTTGCGGTCAAAACGTGATAAGTCACAACTCATACAAAAAAATCTTCTAGCCTGTACGTACCTTTTTATTTTGTATAATTAGGTCTTAATTAAACTATACTTCTTCATTCCCGTGTTTTATTATGACTTCTATAAAGTTATAACCATGGAGGAAAGAAAGAATTCTTTCTTTCTTCTTTCTTTCCTCCATGGTTATAACAATATCACCTGCCACACCATTGATAAAATTACGACTCGTAGTAAAACCAAAATACCAGTTTACCCTAAAGACTACGGAAGACATATTCTCGCTAACGAAAAACTGTGTCTATGGAGTCGGCCACCTTTCACGCACACATATTGGCCATTCCGCTGGAAACTAGACTCTGTCGCCGTTTACACAGAGTCGATTACCCGTGCTCAACTAATGTGTGCGTGCCGGCTTGTACGTACAGCGTGGTGGCCGACTTGAGTGACACAGTTTTTTTGTTGGCGAGAATATATCCGACTTTTTTTAACATCCTTGGTTTACCCACATAATGGGGTGAAAGTGTAAGTATGGCACTATTAATTGTACGTAGCTGTATTATATGTAACTATGTCGAATTATCGCTATCTTCTTCGCCATTCGCTGACAGCCTATCTACCTAATCCTTAATCTAAGCTCGTTACAGATATCACGTCTATGACCACTGAGAGCTGTCAATGATTCAGAACGCTCGCGACGCGCTCACAGTATTTTTATAAGAGTATTTTTTTTTAAAGATATACCTAGGTAAATCTTTTTCATTTCTGAACTATATAATTTTATTTAGGTCGTATTTTCTTTTTTCCTTTTCTAGCAGGCAACCTTGAAAGTAAGTTGAAAAAAGAAAACATAAAAGGACATTATCGATAAATAAATAATTTTTAGGGCACAACTCTATCCCTTCGATAATGACAAGCATTTGACAGATGATTGACCAATGGCGAGTCGAGATAGCCCAAAGAACTTAGATATGCTTAGAAGGAGCTCCAATAAATGAAGCGACTTTTGAATAGCTGTACTCATTACTCTTATTGGGATTCGTTGTGCCAGAAAGAGATATTTATATATTTATCATATCCTAAAATAGTAAGGTTGTACACTGTTGCATGACTTTGTTGATCAAGTAAATTTACAATAGGGTTGTGAATACAAGAATATCGATATCGACAAAATTTGGTTTAAATAAAAAAATAGAAAGGGTGCGCTGAGTCGGTTTTTGAACCGTTTGAACCTACCAGTACAGAAATCGGTTTTGACAGACGACAGACCTTATCTAACCATAGCTGAAAAGTCACACGGCGCTAAATCAAATTGGCGTCATATTGCGTTTCGTTTTTGCACGATATTCCTTGTAAAATGTATAATTGCAAGTTTTTTTATACACATAAAATGGGTTTGGATAAAAAATAAACTATTAATTTGAATTAAATTGATTTTCAACATAAATACATTTAAAACTCATCTCATATGGCTGTATCGACTAAACTTTTGCCTAACGAAACGCAACTGTATATCAAAAGACGCAAGATTGTGATTTTATTAACACACTTCAATAATTTATATCTCAAAAACTATGAGGTTGCTTCAAGAAATTACTTCGCTGAAAGACTCCTTAGATCATCTACTATCTGTAAAAAAGAATTGAACACAAAGACCAACGTCCCGTCACATAAAGTTGATCCTATTGTTTTCGTGCTCCTTGGTTTTACTCTACTCTAATAAATATTTAAATCAACCACGTAATAAGTTAATCCTCACTATAATATTATAAATGCGAAAGTGAGTTTGTTTGTTACGCCTTCACGCCTCAACTACTCAACTCTAGAATGTATCTAAAATATTACTTCTCAACGGATCATCATGAAATTTGGCATGCAGATAGCCTATGATATGGAGAAGGACATAGGCTTTTTATCCCGGAAACGTGGGTGAAACCGCGGGGGATAGCTAGTTTCTAATAATTGTAAAATCTAAATGGCGGCGGGTGGCTATGCCAGCTCCCACACAAAAATGAATAGGTGCATACTTTCTTCAAGTACGTACTTATACTATAGACAGTTTACAGATAAGGTTTTAAAATAAAATAACAATCATTTACGCGTTTATTATTAAATTAAACATAAAACAATGTTTTTGTGTACCGTTTAGGCAGTTATTCTTTAAATAAATTATCAATAAACATGTTAATTTATATTTAAATAAAAATGACAAAAACACAAACAACGAAAAGCGACTAAAAACTAAAAAATCTTCACTTCTCTTTTAGCTATGCACTTCTGAAGACTGGAATGCATGCTCTCGATCATATGCCTCACGTTTTCAGCTGGAATCTATTCCCAAGCAATTTTCAAAGCGTCGCCTGATTGAAGCGTCATGTGCTTGCTCACTCTCTCTAACCCACCGTCATCGGGGAATCTAGAATAAACAATTTAATCTTAAAATTAAGACACTTTTAACATTGATGGTACTTTCATTGACTGGCCTTCAACTTGGTTCCCCCAAAACTTGAAGCAAAATCATCAAAATCATGGTTTCAGAGATATTCATTTTTTTTTTTTATACCACTATGGTGGCAAACAGGCATACGGCCTGCCTGATGGTTTCTTTCATAAGAGCGTTGTTGAATTCCATACCGGGGTCTGAACTAATTCTAACGGGTGTACCGTACATGGAAAAATACTTTATTAAGGCTCTTACTGCTTCCGGGGTGGATTTGGTACTTATTTCGATTGCCTGTCCTAATTTGCTGAAGGCATCTACGATTGTTAAATAATGTTTTCCTTCTATCGAAAATGTGTCTATGAATAGCTCTTGAAAAGATTTGTTTGTGTTTGAGATAATTGTAATTCCGGTTTCAAAGGTTTTCGATCATACTTCATCTTTTTACATATCTCGCATGCATTTATAATACTAGCTACTATTGTATCCATGTTATTCCAATAATAGGTCCGTCTAAGATGTACTAAAGTTTCTTTTATACCTCTGTGACTATTTTTGCCTGAATGATATTTAATTACAATTTCTCGTTGCACGTTTTCATCATCTACATAAATCACTCTCTCAGTACATTCGTAAAACTTCACAGTTCCTTTCTGAAAAAGTAATATTGTAGCTTCCGAAAATTGTTTGCGGTGTATTTCGTTTTCAAAATAAAAGAATTGTTTGACTTTAGGTCTAATATGTTCTTTTAGAAACCTTTTTACAAGATCTGGATTATCTACAGGTAAGTGTACTTCTAATATTGTTTGCTTGGCTCTAGATAAATCTTTAACTGTTAATTCATTTCTGTTCCAGGTATAAACAAGTATTTGATTTGGCTTTGTATCTATAGCTTCTTTTAATATGAGTATGCCGTCGGTATCTAAATCACGGGCTGAATGTATAGTACCTATACTTTCGCTATTCGATTTTTCTGAAGCGGTCATTGTACTACTATCTGACGGAATACTCCACGTTTTTTCTGAGTCTGATGAAATTACCATTGGAGATGGTGTGCTTTTATTTTTTTGACGAAGTTTCTGTTCTTTTGAATCTAAATTTACCTTCATCGAAATATCGTCTTTTTCATCTAAAGCATTAATCCTAATACGTGATAATGCATCTGCGTTACAATTTTGTTTACCGTTTTTATAGACAATATTGTAATCAAACTCTTCTAAACGTAATTTCCATCTAGTTAATTTACTGTTCGGTTCTTTAATTGAATTTATCCAAGCTAACGGTCTGTGATCTGTATACAGGTCGTTGTTTTAGTCAGCGACGAGCGACTCAGGGTCGATAATACAAATGATACTGGTGCTAAAAAAAATATAAAAAAAATACTTTATTTTTTTTAAATAACAAAAATTAAAAAATTATTTTTTTTTAAATCATGTAATATGCTAAAGTGTAGACATAATACTCAACGGGAGTACGAGGGAGTAAAGGGGTGGGGCGATGGCGGCTTGCGCCTAGCTCTAGTCTGTGCACGTGCCTAGTAACCGTACTTTGCGGTAATTTTATTTCAAATTGAATAAGGTATTTCTCATCATATTTACAGTATTTAATGGAATTAAGTCCATATTTGGGGAATATATATTTTGTACTACCGCTCCTGGGTCGCTTGTCGCCGACCAAAACAACACCCTGTATATTGTTAATTTCTTGCCGTACAAATAAGGTCGAAAATGCTTTGTGGCCCACACGATGGCTAAAAGTTCTTTTTCGATTGTACTATATCGCGTTTCCGCTTCATTTAACGTACGACTCGCGTATGCTATCGGTTTGTCACTACCTATGGGACCTTGAGACAGCACTGCGCCTATTGCATAATTCGATGCATCTGTCGTAAGTACAAATGGTTTGGAATAGTCAGGAAACTGTAAAACAGGGGCATTTGTTAAAAGCTCTTTACATTTTTCGAATGCATCTATGTATTCCTGTTTAGTAATATCTATCTTATTCCTTTTTTTTAAACATGATGTAAGTGGCTGTGTTAACTTTGCGAAATCTTTAATAAATTTACGGTAATAACCAACTAAACCAAGAAAGCTCTTAATTTCGGTAGTTGTTCGGGGTATTGGGAAATTTAATACTGCTTGTATTTTATCATTATTAGGCATAAGGCCATTTTTGGTGATAGTGTGACCTAAATAAAGAACCTCTTTCCTTAGAAATTCACATTTATCAAGTGTAACTTTCAGATTCGTTTCTCTAAGTCGATTAAAAATTGTACGGATGTGTTCCTGGAGACTTGAGGAGAATACTATAATATCATCAAGATATACAAGGCAATGTATACCCTGAAGTCCTCTGAGTACATTATCCATTGCTCGTTGGAACGTCACGGGTGCCGTTTTTAAGCCGAAGGGCATCCTTTTGAACTCGTAATGTCCCGATTGAGTTGTAAACGCGGTTTTCGCTCTATCAGCTTCGTTAACCTCAATTTGGTGAAAGCCACTTGCAAGGTCAAGTGTACTAAAATATTGGGATTTGCCTAATTTGTCAAAAAGGTCAGTGATATTTGGCAAGGGATACTTGTCATCTACTGTGATATCGTTTAATCGCCTATAGTCGGTTACCATCCTGTATTTCTTTTCACCTGTGGCATCTACTTTTATTGGGACTATATGTACCGGTGCACTCCAAGGTGAGTGTGAATTTTGTATGACGTTGTTTTCTAAAAGTTTATCTACTTGTTTTTGTATTTCGTCATTGAGGCAAGGTGGATGTCTATAGGGTCGAATGTAAATCGGATCTTCATTAGTAGTTCTGATATTATGTTTGACTTGGTTTGTAAAAGACAAAGGTATTTTATCACAATAAAATATATCGCGATATTCGTGACAAAGTTTCGCTATGCTATCACGCTCTTCTTTGTTCATGTGATCTAATCGTAATTTATTCAAATTTTCTTTCAATGCCTGATCTATCTCGCAGTTATCTTTCACAAAATTAACTTCACATTCATTACTATCAAACAATGATACATCAAACGGTTCGATGAATTTAATTGTAACTTTTTCGTCAGAGATATTTTGAATAATGGTTTCTGCAAAGAAATTATCGCATTTAACAATAGCGGTAGGCATACGTACGCCTTCTTTAAACTGTATAAAATCCAAAATTGCATCGCCATATTGTAAGTTAGTTGGAATTTTTACACGCGTTTCAGTTCGTGGCAAAACATTGATTTCATAAGGTGGACTATAAATTATAGGTATGGCCGCGTTGTGTGTCCGTAAAATTTGGTTATTCATGTCAATGTCAGCTGCTAATTTTTTTAGGAGGTCAGTTCCTATGATTCCGTCATATCTACCATCAACATTATAAATATAAAATTTATGCCAGAGTGTACTTTTGAATGTTTTTAGTAAAGGTATTTGTATCACTTCGTTATGCATACTCTGAGCATGCGTACTAACAACTGTAAATGGTTCATGGTATTTAAAGTCATAGAAAAATTCATTGGCTTTTTCAGGACTGATAAATGAACGACTGCTACGGGTGTCTATTAGAAATTTAGCATTAATTTCGGGTATCTCAATATGGGGTAATTTTAAGATACTGTCGCAATAATTAAGATTTATTAACTCGTTTTGTTTTCCGAGGCTGTTATCTGAAAATTTTCAGTAGAATTTTCGTGTTGAGTACAATCATTTTGGTAAGGATAATAAGTTGAGGGTTGTTCTGCGTATTCGTCATATGTTTCGTTATAGTCATAGTCATAGTTATAGTCATTGTCTGGGACATGATCTTGATAAGAGGATGGATCCTCCATATAATATAAGTTATTATTCGCAATCATATTTTGTCTAACAGGGGCTGTGCGCATTGATACGTCGGTATCTACAATTCGAGGAGCCTGTTTTTGATTAGGAACGCCGAATTTAAATTGATTGGAATTTGGCTGAGACTGATTCTGAATTCCGAATTTAAAATTTTGTTGTGGAGGGATACCAAATTTATATCCGCTATGTTGGAAAGGTGCGCGAGCTTGTTGGAAAGGTAAGCGAGGTTGAAAGGGTGCATGATTAAAATGACCTTGGTTTTGGTTTCCAAATTTATTACCTTGAGGAGGTAAATTTGGTTTGAAACCTTGAGTTTGGGGTATACCAAATTTAAATTGTTGTAAATTGGATGTAGGCTTAAAATTTTGCGCCATGGGTAATAATGGTTTGAATGGATTCGATGGTTGCGCAAGATTTTGTTTAGTTACTTTATTTTTAGCATTATATTGGAATTGGAAATTGACTTCCTCTGTAACGATACTAAGGGCATCTTCCATGTTAGTGCACTGTTTCAATCTCACTATACGGTAAATTAAATAGAAACACATTCATAGCTGTATTGTTGTAAATAATTAATTTAGCTGCTTTGATTCCTTCATCGGTAAGCCTATTAACTAGGGAATGCAAACCGGTTTCACCGAAAATCGAAAAACCGGTTATTCGGTACGGTTTTGACCAACAAAAAAACCGGTTTCACATAACACCAAAACCGGTTTAACGATTTTTTTCGGTTTTTCTCTCAATGTTTGGAAAAACTAAAAAAGGAAGATTTGCCGCCGTTTTGTAAACTGAGTGCAATGCAGTGAGTATTTTTGTGATGAACTGAAGTGTGTTGATGTGTAGTTTGTTGAGCTGGTAAGAAAATAACTTAAAATAATGATTGTTTTTATGATAGATATAAAACATGTAAAACTTTTTTTTTCAATACTTAGGCAGCAAACAAGCGTACGGCCCGCCTGATGATAACCAGTTACTCTAGCCTATGGATTCTTGTAACATAACGGTTATCACTCGCACGTTACCAACCCTCAACCTTTTTGAAGCGGGGAGCTCATTCCACAGCCTGAGCATCCACGATAGGAAGCTTCTTTAAAACCACACAGTATGAGAACATTTTGGTTCCAATGTGTGAGGATAGACTCCCCATCGGTGACTACGATGGATCAAGGTAACTGGGCATCAGGTCAATCAAACCTTCAGAACACTGTTGGAAAAGCGGTTTAACACACATAAGAAGGCAGTCTCTCCTCAGACTAAGGGGCTTTAAAACACTTGTGAGCTCGGGATCATTGACAATTCTAACGGCACGTCGCTGAACTGAGTCTAAATACCCAAGCTGGTATCCAGGTGCCCACAGAAGACAGCATTACTTCATTTGGGCCAGACTTGCGACTTATATAGTTGCAGTCTTTGTCTCGATAAGAAGTACTGCTTCGCTCTATTAATCACACCGAGTTTTTTGGATATCTGTAGATGACTTTGGAACAGAACGTCGCTACAAATATTAACGTGAAGGATCCCAATGCTTTTCGTGATGTTGAGGGACATGTTCTAGAAATGAGGAGCCACAGCAAATGGACTTCTCTCAACGGTGAATGCGCAGGCTTGCGTGTGATTTAGTGGGGTTGAAATAGACTAGGTTTAGTCGACCCTAATCGGAGTTACTAGTTTGTGTACTCTCGATTTAAGACAAGTCCTTCGCGCCTTTTCTCCAATATAGAACGTGAGACATTTGCACGGTTCGTGTAATGAGCGTCCCATGTAATTTCATCAGCATAGCAATGAATGCTGGCAATAGAGAGTATATCATTAATATGCTGGAGGAACAGTGTTGGGGATAATTCAGAGCCTTTCGGGACGCCAGCATTAATGTCATGCTATCGGAGCAACTACTGTCAACGAAGGCTCTTATGTATCTGCCAGACAGCAAGCGGACTGATTGGTGTTATTTTTTACCCGTCTGCACGACGGCAAAAACTGTTTTTTTTATCTAAGGAAACATTCGTATAATAATAAGCACGTTTAAGTGTACTCGCAAGTTGCTGTGCCGCTACAATATGCCATGTATATTACGTGTGAAATTAATATCATAACTTACGAAACATAATTTAATAAATGTTTAAATAATTACTTCTTTAATACTGATCTATTTTTTAACAGTCATAATATCTCATAGCAATTAAAAATAAAGCAAAAGTTATATGTTTTTATGATTTCATTCATTTAAAATAAAATCAAAAGCAACGAACCGTGTAGTCTATATAAACGAGTATCTGATCTAAAGAGTTAAATAAACGATTATTTCCATAAATTTTATGAAAAAGAGATGGATTGATTGTGTGAAAGATGATATTGGTAAGAAACGAGTGAATGTTGGTATAACGGATAGAAGAAGCGTACATATTGTGTCGATCCCAAATTATAGGGAACAGGACAGGCAGATGGTGATGGTGTCTTTGATGTTTCTTTTATACCCACTTCATTAACTTTAACTGACAATAATTCCTCTGTTTGCGATTTTTAAATCTTAGGCACGCTTATTATCTATAATTCGAACTATAGAAATAACGTGAAAAAAAACGAACATTAAAAAAACCGGTTTAAAACCTGTTAACCGGTTTTTTCCTCTCAAAACCGAAATAAAAACCGGTTTTCATTTTGCCACGGTTTTGCATTCCCTACTATTAACCTTCGCGATCAAGGAGCTTCTAATATTTTGGATTCTATGGCAAAATTGAATATATGTTTCCCCTTGTTTCAACTTCATATTTTCAAGTTCAATAGCTATGCAATCTTCCGAACGAGGGTCGCCGAAGTGTTGCGTAAGTATGTCCTTTAATAATTCCCAAGATGATATATTTGGGTGGTCACTAATAAGGGTTGCCGCTCTACCTATAAGTCGGCTGCTTAAGGCATGGAATAAATATAATTCCTGTACTGAATTACCTGGGATCCTAGACCCGCTAAGTACATATTCGCATTTAGAAATGTATAAATTCAGTAAGTTCTCATCACCATCATATTTGGGCACAAGTGCCACAATTTCTTTTGGAACTTGCTGAATTCCTTCCATTTTTAAATTAACACGAAAATTATTTTCGAGAGGTAGGGCAAACGGGCATAATTTCCCGTTCAAAATTCGGAGCAGCCCAACTGGGGAAGTACCTCCACCTTACAGAAGATCGCAGCCAAATAACATCACTTTAATGTGGTGTTGTGTTCCTGCGGTGAGTAAGGTCGCCAGAGCTCCATGAGGAGGCGCTGTGCTGGCAGTGTGTAGGGACCTGCGGTGTAGAACTGCCGTAGGACTGTGCAGGCGTGGCGTGTTGGTGCGGCGGTCAGGGAGACCCGGTGAAACGGCTGCCCGCTGGCCGCCCGCAGGTTGTAGGGGTCCCGAACCCAGGGAGCACCTAATCTCCGCCCTGGGAGGCTGGCCCGCCGCCTTGCACATAATCCCTGGTGCAGTTGGTCGTGCCGGAGGAGGAGACCGGAGTGGACTCGGCCGACTGTGTCAGGGGGGGACCGGGGGCCCTTCCGGCTGCCGCACCAGCAAACCACATCACCTGTACAGCACTCCGGTGAAATGACACTGCGCTTTGTCTCCTCCACTGCCCGCACAGCAACTTCTCCCAACCCCTCTTCAAACTCTTATCACATGGCCAGAAAAAGGAAAATAAATAGTTTATCAGCGGCCACCCCGTCCACATTTTCTGTGGACTTCTGCAACATAAGGGGACTTCACTCTAACCTCAGTGCAGTCCACCAACACCTTGAGACTGCACAGCCGACCCTGTTATTCCTTACCGAGACGCAAATATCCTCCCCTGACGATACATCATATCTACACTACCCCGGGTACAAGTTGGAGCACAACTTTGTGCGCCGTGCCGGGGTATGTATGTACGTCAGGGAGGATATTTGTTGTCGACGTCTTCATGGCCTTGAAGACCGGGACCTGTCAGTTTTGTGGGCGCGCGTAGACCACGGCGGTCACACCCGAATTTACGCGTGCCTTTACATGTCCCACAGCGGTGACGTGGACACGATTCGTCTATTTGAGCACCTGCAATTGACGACTGGCATAGTACTTGAGCGGTATCCTTCTGCGGAGTTGGTGGTTCTAGGAGACTTTAACGCTCACCACGTTGAGTGGCTTGGTTCTCGGATCACCGACTTCGCAGGGAAGACTGCTCACGACTTTGCCCTGGCCTATGGCTTCTCGCAACTGGTTCTTTCTCCTACGAGAATCCCAGATATTGAGAGCCATAGAAGCTCCTTACTGGACCTTCTGCTGACTACGCGACCGGACAGCTATGTAGTGACAGTGGATGCGCCACTCGGCTCATCGGACCACTGTCTCGTCCGGTCGCAGGTGCCTTGTGCGCGGCCCGTTTCGCTCCGGTCACCCGGGCGTCGTCGCGTGTGGCACTATAAGTCAGCAGACTGGGATGGATTGCGTGAATTCTACGCATCGTACCCGTGGAGGCAGCTTTGCTTCGCATCAGATAATCCTGACACCTGTGCAGCTGCCGTCGCTGAGGCGATACTGGCGGGAATGGAATGTTATATCCCAAACCCGCTAGTAGCTGCAGGGATGAAGAAACGACCGTGGTTTAATCGGCCCTGCAAAGATGCTAGACAAAATAAGCAGACTTTGTATGAGGCTTGGACCACGGCCCGAACTAATCAGGATACTAACATCTCTGATGCGAAACGCAAATTTAACGCTGCCTCGAGATCCAGTAAGCGAATGATTGCCAGGGCTAAGTTCGATTTCGTCGGCTGACTAGCCTTCCTTCTGGAAGTCGTGCTTTTTGGTCTCTTGCAAAAGCTGCTGAGGGGAACTTTTGCCAGTCGTCCTTGCCACCACTACGTAAGCCGGACGGAAACTTGGCCCATAGTGCTAAGGAGAAAGCTGATGTTTTAGGCTCTCTCTTTGCCTCGAACTCGACTTTGGATGATGGGGGCGCCACACCGCCTACCATCCCGCAGTGTGCCAGCTCCATGCCGGAGATAAGCATAACCCAACGGGAGGTCCGGCGGGAATTGCTTTCCCTGGACATCCATAAGTCGAGTGGGCCAGACGGCATACCGGCAGTGGTACTGAAGCGGTGTGCTCCTGAATTGTGTCCAGTATTGACGCGTCTTTTCGCACTTTCCTACACCAAACAGGAAGTCCCGTCTTCGTGGAAAACTGCCCACGTGCACCCAGTGCCCAAAAAGGGCGACAGATCAGACCCGACGAATTACAGGCCTATCGCTATCACCTCCCTTCTCTCCAAAGTCATGGAGCGTGTGATCAACACGCAGCTTTTGAGATACCTGGAGGATCACGAGTTGTTGAGCGACCGACAATATGGCTTCCGCCATAGTCGCTCAGCTGGTGACCTTCTTGTGTATCTCACGCACCGTTGGTCACTCGCCATCGAGAGTCAAGGTGAGGCATTGGCAGTGAGCCTAGATGTGGCGAAGGCGTTCGATCGGGTCTGGCACAGGGGTCTTCTCACGAAGTTACCAGCATACGGGCTTCCCGAGGGATTATGCAAATGGGTCGCCAGCTTTCTGTCCAGCAGATGCATAAAAGCCGTCGTCGACGGTAGTTGCTCCGATAGCATGGATATAAATGCCGGCGTCCCGCAAGGTTCTGTGCTGTCCCCAACACTGTTCCTTCTGCATATCAATGATATGCTGTCTATTGACGGCATTCATTGCTATGCGGACGACAGTACAGGAGACGCTCATTACACGGGCCGTGCAAATATCCCTCGTTTCGAGGTGGAGGAAAGCCGCGAATGGCTGGTGTCTGTAATCGAGAGTACACTAACTTGTGTCTCCGATTGGGGTCGACTAAACCTAGTCCATTTCAACCCCACCAAGACTCAAGCCAGCGCGTTCACCGCTAAGAAAACCCCATGGTCTGTGGCTCCAAAATTCCAGAACACTTCCTTGAACATCAGTCAAAGCATCGGGATCCTTGGCGTCGACATCTCTAGCGACGTTATGTTCCGAAGTCATTTGGAGGACAAGGTTAGGCTGGCATCCAAAAAGCTTGGAGTGCTCAACAGAGCGAGGCAGTACTTCACATCGGGGCAAAGGCTGCAACTTTATAAGTCGCAGGTCCGTCCTCATATGGAGTACTGCTGTCATCTATGGGCGGGAGCTCCTGGGTATCAGCTTGAGCCTTTAGACTCGGTTCAGCGACGTGCCATCAGAATTGTTGACGATCCCGAGCTCACAAGCGGTTTAGAACCACTCAGTCTGAGGAGAGACTTTGCCTCGTTATGTGTGTTCTACCGCTTGTACAACGGGGAGTGTTCTAAGGAATTATTCGACATGATGCCCACGGCTACCTTTCACCATCGCAACTCTCGCCATCGACAGGGAGTCCATCCACACACATTGAAACCAGAATTGTTTCGAACTGTGCGGGCTAAAAGGAGTTTTCTTCCGCGGACGCTCGGACTGTGGAATGAGCTCCCTGCCGTGGTTTTCCCAATGGAGTACAGCATGGGGTTCTTCAAAAAGGGAGTGAAGCGGTTTCTTCAGGGTCGGCAACGCGCGAGTGATACCCCTGGTGTTGCAAGCGTCCATAGGCTACGGTAACTGCTTACCATCAGGCGGGCCGTATGCTTGTTTGCCACCTAAGTGGTATAAAAAAAAAAAAAAAAAAAAAAAAAAAAAATTAATACACAAAAAATTAATACACGAAAATTAATATACAAAAATTTGACACAAAAATTTCAATACAAAATTAGCAAATACTTAAAATTATAATTGTGAAAATGAAAATGTCACCGATGTAAGTGCGAGCAAAATCAAATTACACAATTAATATACCCGACGATGTTTGTTCGAATATAAATTCCTAAAAACTATATACTTGACGATTTTAGTCCAAGTATAGATACTTATAATTATATACTCGACGATGTTAGTTCAAGTATAGACACTTATAATTATATACTCGACGATTTTTGTTCAAGTACATATATAGTGGAAAAGACTGGGAATATGAAAGGCAGGAAGTGAAAAGTTCTACTCACAATCTGCTCGATCCCATGTCCTCCTGAGCCGCATTAACCGCCACGCCAGTAGTTCACGCCAGACGAGTTTTCCACGGAGACGTATTTATTTGGTTCGTGTTTTCGCGATATCAGTCGAGATGCTACTCGCGAAACCGATTTTAGTGTTTACTTTGAGTAGTTAAAGAAATTTCGCGAAAAATCCACAAGGCTGCGCCAGTCAAAGTTGGGAAACCCGGGACGGCGTTTTAAAAAAGATTTAATTTGATTTAAAATTAAACTTTAATGAAACTACTTTACAAGTTGGTGGTTAAATACAGACTGACTTAATCCTAAGCTTACAGTACTACCTTAACTAATGCTGATGCGGCGGAACGGTCCGCCGCCAGAGTGGCTAGACGCAGCGTCAGCTGCGTGGGTGCGCTGATAAGCACCTGGTGCAAAACAATACTTGGAAATCATCGGATGTTTTTAACGTTCCGCTGACGGTGCTAAAAATATCGGATGACTCGGCAATGTTGACAACATAACTAGCTTTTCACAATTTTGAAGCTAAATAAACAATATATATTTTGAATCTTCGCGGCGTCGTCGTCCGTCTGCTGTATGACAACAAAATACAACTAAAATAAAAACAACATCTAAGGGCTAACACCATAGTTCACTTTTAGACCTATTCAATTTGGTAGCATAATGGAATGAAAAGTAACCACTGACAACTCAAATGTTGTACAGAGCGGTATAAACAGAAACACGCAACTATATCTCTTTCCTTTTTTTATCTTATGCAGTAATCGTATGAAAATTATCGAGACAGATATAAGTATAAAGTTTGCGTTTTTTTACATTACATCTTCGCATATCCTTAATCTATGAGATAGCCGGTGGTAAAAATGGCGAACCGGCCGCAAATAGGTATTTTGATGATACTCAGAACGAAGGGTTGCCATCATAGTAACTGCCAAAAATGCTGCTATCCTTTTTCACTTATGCAAAAATAATGAAGTTAAAAAGAGATAGCAGTATTTTTATGAACTAGGTGTCGAGATACCACATATATGTATAAATGATTATTTCTATAGACAAACGTTTCACCTGCATGTATATATCTCAATGATATTTCGAACCAATTTGAACCTTACGATTTGACAGGTATTTTGACCATAGAGATATCATAGGAAAACTCCTCATTCGATATTAGTAAGGATTTTATTAAATTTAAAGTAGGTACACAAAAAATACGATTATTCAGGGTAAAGTCACCATAAAGAAGGTAACCCTAATGTTTAATGTACCTCGATTTTCCGTCCCTGACAGCGGCACGCAGAGCAATATTCTATACCTTTCTCTTTCTACAATTTTGTTGGATATTTTGGCGGGAACTAGCAGAGTGACTTTGCATTTTCATATTAACTTTTAATAAATTCGTGCAGGTATTTTGAGTTCTATTGCATATTATCGGTGGTATTTTATCCAATAAAGATCAATCCATGTGCACTAGTGAAGTGAAATGAAATGAATTATTTGTATAGTGACTTTACAAGTTGTCTCAAAAAGTCCGTGAAAAGTTTTAGTACAATGACCACCATTTTACTAAAATATGACTGGACGGTGACTGTTAAGGCGAAGTATGTGAAGTTAATGTGCGGACTATATGAAAGTGATATTTATTTATTATAAATAAAATGTATGCGACTGAAGGACTTTGCATCCATTGTCATGGACAAATTAAAAAAAAGTTTACATTTTGTATTCTTGTCTGTGTGCGTGCATATCCATTGTTGTGTTTTGTAAAAGATTATTTTGCTTGCAATTCGAAAATCGTTTTATGTATTTTGTAAATACATACCATAATAATGATGAAACTAGTTGATCAAGTTGTACGAAGTTTTAAAGTTGCTAAAGTATTTCGCGAAAACACTGACAAAATAAATAGTATAGACTTTTCTCCAAATGGTGAGACATTGATTTCATGCAGTGAGGATGATCAAATTGTTATTTATGACTGTGAAAAAGGCACACAAATGATCACAGTGAACAGCAAAAAGTACGGAGTCGATTTAATACATTTCACACATGCGAAGAATACCGCCATTCACAGTTCGACTAAAGTAGACGATACCATTAGGTACTTGTCACTCCACGATAATAAGTATATCAGATATTTCACCGGTCATACGAAAAAAGTTGTGACTCTATGTCTGTCTCCTGTAGAAGACACTTTTTTATCGGGATCATTAGATAAAACACTCCGTCTATGGGATTTACGCTCACCCAACTGTCAAGGGCTGATGCATTTATCAGGAAGGCCGGTAGCTGCATATGACCCTGAAGGCCTTATATTTGCTGCTGGCGTCAATTCAGAGAGCATTAAGCTATATGACTTAAGGTCGTTTGATAAAGGTCCCTTTGTGACATTTAAATTGAATCAAGAGAAAGAATGTGATTGGACTGGTCTGAAATTTTCACGAGATGGGAAAACAATGCTAATAAGTACAAATGGTTCAATAATAAGATTAGTTGATGCATACCATGGCACTCCTCTACAAACTTTTGCAGGTCACCTGAATAACAAAGGTATACCAATTGAAGCATCATTCAGCCCAGATTCACAGTATATATTCAGTGGGTCAACAGATGGAAGAGTTCATGTCTGGAATGCTGATACTGGGTACAAAGTTTGCGTTCTTAATGGTGATCATCCTGCACCTATTCAGTGTGTCCAGTTTAACCCAAAGTTTATGATGTTAGCTTCTGCTTGTACCAATATGGCATTTTGGTTACCTACAATAGATGATGTTTAATTCCTGTATGCATGTTGATTACAAAGTTATAATGTGTCTCGATATTAAGTAATAAGTATTTTTAACTTCCATAAAAAATTGTTTTTTTTTTTTGTGAAATAAACCTTATATATTATATCAATAAAAATCAATTTTTCAGAGAAGTTTTCTGTGTTACCAGATCCAAAACTAAAAAAAATGTTTTTATGAAAAACGGGTAAGCATTTTTATTTTTTAAACAACAAAGTAGGAAAGGTGTTTGTATTGGCCGATGCTCTGAGCTGCCCACAGTGTAATGACACTGAACTGTAAGGTATGTGCAGTCACAATTAATTTTCCCAGAGCTGGCTCTTCTGAGATTCACCAAAAACTGCTTGATTCAACAATCAGATTGTTAATGATCTTTAAGATTATAATGCCAAAAATACTCATTGGATAGTCATCTGAGTCTTTCTAGGTACAGGCTAAGGCCTGGAACCGTTTCAGATACTAGCCTCATTGCGAGAGAATGTAGTGCATGAATTCCACAACACACTGACAGCTTCGCAAGAAAGTATAGAAAATAATGGAGATGCCCACAGTCCTTTATTATTGCAACTCAAATGACAGTGCTTCTGTAGTGTTGATACTTTGTTAATCTGAATCTTTTTAACAGATATCCTATTCTACTAATATACGGGTTGGATACAACAGTCAATGAAACCACGTAAATTACTCATGAATTTGACCATGTATCCACCCTATATAAAAACTAAACTGTAGTTTGGTATGTCTGTTTTACATAATCACTCATCATATGTAATGTACTTATCTGTTTTTTGAAAAGCGTTTTATTGTCGGCACTTCTCAGCAAAAGCAACCTTTGGAACTGTGCATTAGAGTCTTGACTATTTAAAACTTGCCTGTCACCTGTATGTGAAGACCTATTTGAATGAATAATTATTTCATTTATAACTAACTAGCGACCCCCGGCTTCGCACGGTGTAATGTTGTGTGGTGTGAGGCGATTTATGCGCCTGCGCCCCTCAAGGCCCGTCCGTTCAGGGTAATCGCAAATACTGTTTCTTGCAAATTTTAAATCTGTGATATCTTTTAAAATATAAATGATCCCATCAAAAACATTCTGTAAAAAACTAGCCAAGTCTCGATGAAATGTCTTGTTTATCTCTAAAAAGTAATTAAATCTATTCAAAGTCGTGCCAAGTCTAAGGTTCCTTACTGCGATTTCTTTATTATTATAGTTAATCTTGTGTTACTTGGCCGTTGAACATTCTTTATACGTTAGTGGGTACAAGTACAGATTGGTGCAATGGTGTCATGGAACACCTGGTTTTGTACCCTTGTGTTCCCTTCAATGGCCAAGTCACACAACATTAACTATAATAATAAAGAAATCGCAGTAAGGAACCTTAGACTTGGCACGACTTTGAATAGATTTCATTACTTTTTAGAGATAAACAAGACATTTCATCGAGACTTGGCTAGTTTTTTACAGAATGTTTTTGATGGGATTTCACTTCTTTTTGTAGAAAATGAAGCGGCCCACCAAGTTGAATATTTTTTGTAAAGGCGGTATGTCGATATCTCTAATAGTTTGGTTGGGCTCTTGTGTTTTCTAATCAGGGTCACCAGGTACTCCAGATCTTCGATTATCCTAGTTTTTATAGTTTTCCCTTTATGTGGTAATTAAACCCTAACTCTGTACCAAATTTCAGCTCTCTGAGTTTATGGGAAGTACTAGTTCTATTTTGATGATCATAAGTGAGTGAGTGAGTGAGTGAGTGAGTTTCATAAATGTGAAACTTTGCTTTCGCTTAACTTCGGAACTAAATGACCTACAGACTTGAAATTTTGGATTTTAAGTATGTGATTATAGCTTACTGGATGACGAAAATTTCTGCGTTCGGGTCTTATCCAGAGGTTCTCAAATAGGGGCCTGAAAATGCGGCGAAATGGTTCCAGTAAAGGATGGTACGGCAGTGTTTGCTTCGCGCTCGACTCGGCGGGGGCACTGCCGTGCCCCCCGATAATGATTTTATGTACAGAGCAAACTTTATCTACATTAAATGCCCGTCGTAACTAACTTGTTTAATTAGATAAGGATTAATAATATATGGGTCAAAATAACTTCGAAAGTATAAACACACAAAAAAAAATTTCAATCGCATAAAAATTGTTACTGTTTGTTATCCATAGGACATAGGATATAGATTTTATACCATCGCGGACTTTTTACCCGATTGACCCGGAAGGAGGGTTATGTTTTTCGAGTGTATGTATGTATGTATGTCTATTTCTTTGGCACGCTCTGCAGCCGAAACGGCTTGCTTGATGGATTTAAGCATATGAGGTGTATGTCGTTAGATTCGTCTTAAGCAGCTATTAGACCATCCTATTTCCTAACTAGGAAATAGGAACGTGTAATCGCAGAAAGAACGGTTAGTGTCCTAAGTAGTGAGATAGGAAGTTCCCAACCGTGTACTTCCTTAAGTGCTTATTACACCTTCCTATTTGTAGGATCCTAACTGGGATCGCTCTGACTAGGAAGCAGAAGCTGTTCTAACTGCGATTACACCTTCCTATTTCCTAGTTAGGATCCTAAAAATAGGACGGTGTAATAGTTACTTTAAACAGGAAAGTGTAATCGCGTCAACATAGAGTAGAGCATAGCGTTTATTCGCTCAAAGAGCAGCTCGACTGGGGAAGTACCTCCACCTTACAGAATACCGCAGCCAAATAACTTTATGTTGTGTAAAGTTGTGTTCCTGCGCGTGAGTAAGGTCGCCAGAGCTCATAGGGGAGGGGGGAAAGGTCGGTAGCGCGCTAGCGATGCTTTGTGCATTGCAAGCGTCAATATGGCTACGGTAACTGCTTACCATCAGGCGGGCCGTATGCTTGTTTACCGACATAGTCGTATAAAAAAAAAAAAAAGTATATTTTGAGGGATGAATGTATTTATTATTGTATGTATTTATTGTATGGGTCATTCATTAGTAATCAAAAAACAATAATAGAAAAATAATCCGTACATTGAAATAACTACATTATTTATAAATTAATACTTGGTACTCACTTACATAAAGTTCAATTCGGTTTTTTTTTTAACTTAAAGGAGCTCATCTGTATTCATTAAAATTTTAAGTTGTGTGATCGGTTTGAGAGAATAAAAAACTTAAAACACCGGAAGAACATCGATGTAAGTATCGTTATATTTTTTTTAAATCGACCTATGTTACATCCCTACGAGTCGTCCGTCCCGCTTTAGTATAGTTACTATACTCTTTGCCGCGTCCTATTTAGAAAGCAATATAGTGTAGTGTAATAAGTAGCTTCCTGCTTCCTAGTTAGGATCCTAAAAATAGGACGGTGTTAGCGCCTTTGCACATTATCAGTCACGACCGTTGGACAAGACAAATTTCTTGTCTGGTTCATCGTACACTTTCATGCAAGACGTCTTATCCTCAGTCTGTAACCATATTTCACGGACGGACAATACACGCGTACCTAATGGACAAATGACAGTTTACAGTGATTGAAAAATAAAACAGTAATAAAATTAATAAAAGTTATTGAATTAAAATTAAAATTGAGCTGATTTAAATTAAATAAATAAATTAACATTCTAAACACGACATAAAAGCGTGGACACTATACGTGTTTTAGCTGACGCAGCCACGACGAATGTGCACGCGCGTACTTGTTTCCATATATGAGTAGATGTCGTGTCTAAAGTAACTATTACACCGTCCTATTTTTAGGATCCTAACTAAGAAATAGGAACGTGTAGTCGCAGAAAGAACGGTTAATGTCCTAAGTAGTGAGATAGGAAGGTCCCAACCGCTCTACTTCCTTAAACAGGAAAGTGTAATAGCGTCGCTCCGATTTAGTACGTTTAGGGATGTAACATAGTTCTTCAAAACATCGATGTTTTGAAATAATTATATAAGGCCCTTCTAAAGTCTTGGCGTATATTTTGAGGGATGAATGTATAGGTCATTAGTAATCAAAAAACAACAATAGAAAAATAATCCGTACATTGAAAATACTACATTATTTATACATTAATACTTGGTACTTATAGTCTATTTCAAATAACATGAGTTCGGTGACACATGGTATTTTATTAAATTTCTCAATGGTTAATGTTCATTTCTATATAATAAAGGAATACTATGATAGAGCTAGGTTTCACGAAATATTGTGAATATTATTTCAGAGTAATCAAATGGAATTTCACTAGATATTGGTAAAAAAACTCTTGACCTTGACGACTCATCCTATGTGAAGGAGCTCATCTGTATTCATTAAAATTTTAAGTTGTGTGATCGGTTTGAGAGAATAAAAATCTTAAAACATCGGAAGAATATCGTTATATTTTTTTTAAATCGACCTTTGTTACATCCCTACGAGTCGTCTGTCCCGCTTTAGTATAGTTGCTATACTCTTTGCCGCGTCCTATTTAGAAAGCAACATAGTGTAGTATAATAAGTAGCTTCCTGCTTCCTAGTTAGAATCATTCTAGTTAGGATCCTAAAAATAGGACGGTGTAATACTAAGAATAATAATAGCGCGACGTCGAACATGCAGCCGACAAAATTACTAGGATGCGCGTGTCTGATCAGACATAAGAAAAAACTTCTTGTAATGTGCTCGGTCCAAGAATCTTATTAATATAAGATTCTTGGCTCGGTCTCATATAACGAGTGCGACTGAATGACATGCATGTCTGATCAGACACAATCTTATAATGTGCAAAGGCGCTAACTGTGGGAGTGTCATATTAGGGGTGGGTATAGGTATTATTTTTATATGGCGTCTACGAATAAAAAATAGGGGGGTATTAAAAACAAAAAATTCGTTATTATAACAATATAGGTATCAAATGAAAGCTTGTAAACAGCCCTTTCCATATATGTATATATTATAATACTTTTATGCTACCATTTTGACGTAAACTGCAAAAAAACCCACCTAATGCAGGGACAGGTAGGTACTGAGCAGTTACCGTACGTAACTCACAGAGTTGCGATGTTTGTTAGCGTTACTTTACCGTACCGCTCATTTACTTACATACAACTCATTCTGTATAAAACTAAGAAGTCTGAAATAAATTAAATTATTAAAAGAAACAAAAAACCCGACTGCCAAAAACAAAAATTAAATGAAAAGAGAAAAACAAGCTCTTTAATCTATAGAATTTTTAATTTAACTTGAATATGACTTGAATGCAGTCGGGAATAACAAATATTATTATACAAAAAAAAACATACTTAGGTTATTGGTTTGTCCCCGACTGCAATACCTTATAGCATTCAAGTTATATTCAAAATTCTATAGATTAAAGAGCTTGTTTTTCTCTTTTCAGTTAAATTTTTGTAGATATTTTTAAGATACACAATTCCGTAGTAGGTAACACGGCTACACATAATGCTATACATTTCCAGTATAAGAAATCGGTTTTGACAGACGACAGACCTTATCTAACCATAGCTGAAAAGTCACACGGCGCTAAATCAAAATGGCGTCAT
Organism: Polyploca ridens; assembly: GCA_951394255.1. Lineage (NCBI taxonomy): Eukaryota > Metazoa > Arthropoda > Insecta > Lepidoptera > Drepanidae > Polyploca > Polyploca ridens. The sequence continues at coordinate 8,531,844 of OX596246.1, read as the reverse complement.
CATGCGTTTCGTTTTTGCACGATATTCCTTGTAAAATGTATAATTGCAAGTTTTTTTATACACATAAAATGGGTTTGGATAAAAAATAAACTATTAATTTGAATTAAATTGATTTTCAACATAAATACATTTAAAACTCATCTCATATGGCTGTATCGACTAAACTTTTGCCTAACGAAACGCAACTGTATATCAAAAGACGCAAGATTGTGATTTTATTAACACACTTCAATAATTTATATCTCAAAAACTATGAGGTTGCTTCAAGAAATTACTTCGCTGAAAGACTCCTTAGATCATCTACTATCTGTAAAAAAGAATTGAACACAAAGACCAACATCCCGTCACATAAAGTTGATCCTATTGTTTTCGTGCTCCTTGGTTTTACTCTACTCTAATAAATATTTAAATCAACCACGTAATAAGTTAATCCTCACTATAATATTATAAATGCGAAAGTGAGTTTGTTTGTTACGCCTTCGCGCCTCAACTACTCAACTCTAGAAGTTATCTAAAATATTATTTCTCAACGGATCATCATGAATTTTGGCATGCAGATAGCCTATGATATGGAGAAGGACATAGGCTTTTAATCCCGGAAACGTGGGTGAAACCGCGGGGGATAGCTAGTTTCTAATAATTGTAAAATGTAAATGGCGGCGGGTGGCTATGCCAGCTCCCATACAAAAATGAATAGGTACATACTTTCTTCAAGTACGTACTTATACTATAGACAGTTTACAGATAAGGTTTTAAAATAAAATAACAATCATTTACGCGTTTATTATTAAATTAAACATAAAACAATGTTTTTGTGTACCGTTAAAGCAGTTATTGTTTAAATAAATTATCAATAAACATGTTAATTTATATTTAAATAAAAATGACAAAAACACAAACAACGAAAAGCGACTAATAACTAAAAAATCTTCACTTCTCTTTTAGCTATGCACTTCTGAAGACTGGAATGCATGCTCTCGATCATATGCCTCACGTTTTCAGCTGGAATCTATTCCCAAGCAATTTTCAATGCGTCGCTTGCTCGCTCTCTCTAACCCACCGACAACGGGAAATCTAGAATAAACAATTTAATCTTAAATTTGAGACACTTTTAACATTGATGGCACTTTCATTGACGGGACGCAACATAGGGAAGGCGGCGGGAAGGCCTTCAACTTGGTTCCCCCAAAACTTGAAGCAAAATCATGGTTTCAGAGATATTAATGGTTTTGTATGAGTTTTTTTTTATATAAATTCATTTATGCGCCGACTCTGCAGGAATTACCGCAGCCTAGCTCTCGACAGCCATTTCATAACGAAACGACGCAACATAGTGATTTTATTAACAATCTTCTATTATTTAACTATCGAAAATTATGAAAAAAATATTATTGCCTAAAAAAAAGGACTTCACTGAAAGACTTCTTACATCATCTTCTTTCTGTCAAAAAATACGAAATCCCAGACCAGCGTCTCGTCAAGAAAAGTTTATCCTCATTGATTTGTCGATATGAAATGTACGGCACTATTTTAACCTATACCAAAATATTTAAAATATAACAATATTTTGGTAATCTTATTTGTTTTAAACATATAACACGCATAATACTATAATACTTTAAGTTAGTCTACAATTCTACAAATTATCAAAGCAATCTTACGAATAAAATCCGAAATATGTTCAAAATGCCGATGAAAGCTAATAATTTCAGATTCATTTTCCTTTCGGTAGGAATGAGATTTGCACACCATTACAACACACACCATATTTGTGTTTATCACAGATCACAATTTAGTAGCTTTTCACAATTTTGAAGCTAAATAAACAATATATATTTTGAATCTTCGCGGCGTCGTCGTCCGTCTGCTGTATGACAGCAAAATACAACTAAAATAAAAACAACATCTAAGGGCTAACACCATAGTTCACTTTTAGACCTATTCAGTTTGGTAGCATAATGGAATGAAAAGTAACCACTGACAACTCAAATGTTGTACAGAGCGGTATAAATAGAAACACGCAAATATATCTCTTTCCTTTTTTATCTTATGCAGTAATCGTATGAAAATTATCGAGACGGATATAAGTATAAAGTTTGCGTTTTTTTACATTACATCTTCGCATATCCTTAATCTATGTATCTAACAGATTCCCTTGCGAGCGTCAAAATATGCGGCATATACGGCCGTATCTTTTGATTGCGTTGACTTAAATTTTGTTTTTTGTATGGCGGTTCTCGTTAAACACCACTGTGGTGTCTAAAACGCGTCACGGTAAACCTGGTTCCATTTCTTTGCAGTGGTATCTTTATAATTTCACACTTCTACGTCCAACGATGATGATGATTAAAAGCGGGACTGAACCTGTCACGCGCGGGACTGCGGGATATTCAATTTTGGGCAAAAAAACGGGACGTCTAGCAATGCTCATACCAATCTGTGCTCATACAAAGTCACTTAGGGTTTCACTCGCAGACATATAATATTCACTGCTCTCATCAACAATCAATATCATATATACACAAACTTTTTTGACCTCAACGACACTGAGATCAAACAATAAAAACATATACGCGAGATAGGGATATTAAATACGCTTAATCCTGCTCACACATACACGTTTTGACCACAGGTTTTGACATATACATGTCACCGTATTTTTGTGAAAACCGTTAGTTTATAATCTACCTAGCGAGATTGCAAACTCCCCGATAAATTGTGAATTGTACCATGCTGCTTACAATATTTCGTATTCATTTCCGATAGTTTAAAATCTATCCAAGTCAAACCGTCATATTGCAAACGAACCCGCACTTGCCGATTTTATCACTCGTAATATTATGAACCGTCCGTGATTGGTCAGTCTTGGCGGTAGAGCGTTTTGTATAATACTAGAATCAATATCCGAAATTTTTAATTGGATACTATAGTTTCACAAATATAATCAAAACACATTACTTACACGAGAAATTAAGTATATTAAAACATGAAAAGTATAACTCATTAATGCAATTATCAATCAAATCAAATATTTTATTTATATCACAATTCAAATTCAAATTCAAATTCAAATTCAAAAAGCATTTATTCAATTTAGGCCCTGATAAGGCACTTGTGAACGTTAACAAATGGCTCTACACCGGTTCCAAATACAACTTGAACTGAGAAGACTCCGGCAAGAAACTCAGCAAGTGTTTTTTTTTTTTTTAAATATGTAAATAGAAGTATTACAATTACAAAATATATATAACAATAGCCTGCGAAGCGAACAATTCATTCAAATGCATTCTTGTCATCTACAAAATCAGAAACTTTATAGTACCCTTTCGTGCATAGCTTCTGTTTAACTATCTTTTTGAATCTATGTATAGGTAGCTCTTGGATTTCTTTGGGTACTTTATTATAGAAACGTATACATTGCCCCTTGAAAGAGTTAAGGACTTTGCTGAGCCGAGTTAAAGGTACAGCAAGTTTGTGCTTATTTCTAGTGTTCAAACTATGAGTGTCACTATTCTTAGGAAAGTTATTTAGGTTTTTCCTCACATGAACAAGATTTTCATATATGTACTGTGACGACACTGTCATTATATTAATAGATTTAAACTTGTCTCTCAAAGAATCTCTAGGCCTTATTTTATATATTGCGCGGACAGCCTTCTTCTGCAGTATAAAAATTCTATTGATTTCGGCACCACTACCCCAGAGGAGGATACCGTAAGACATCAAACTGTGAAAGTAACTGAAATAAACTAATTTTGCCGTAGATTCGTCAGTGAGAGCGCGAATTTTTCTCACTGCATAAGCTGCAGAACTAAGTCTATCCACCAATTTACAAATGTGAGGGCTCCATTGTATCTTATTATCTAAAGTGATACCTAAAAATACAGTTGTTTCAACAAGATCCAGTTTTTCGCCTTTAATTACAATATTTGTGTCCGAATGTCTCACATTGGGTAGACTGAATCTGATACATTTTGTTTTTTTCTCATTTAGCAATAAATTATTAATAGTAAACCAATCAACGACTTCAGAAAGAGCATTGTTCACATCGTCAGAATTAAAATCATGTCTATTCACTTTGTAAAGAAGTGAAGTGTCATCAGCAAACAATACTATCTCATGTTTTTTTTCTACAAGATATGGTAAGTCGTTGATGTAAATGAGAAATAGAAAAGGTCCAAGGATAGAACCTTGTGGTACACCAATAGTTACTGATGACCCAGGGGATACTTTACCATTAACTTCAACCTTTTGAATTCTGTCACTTAAGTAGGAAATCAAAAGATCAAGTGCAGTGTCTCTAACGCCATAGTGATGTAATTTGCTGATCAGTATTTTATGATGGACGCAATCAAAAGCCTTGGATAAGTCACAAAAAACACCGAGGGTGTCTCGTGAATTTTCCCAGGCGTCAAAAATGTGTTGAATAAGCTCAACACCAGCATCGGTTGTTGAGCGACCCCTAGTGAAACCAAATTGTTTACTGTGAAGCAGTCTATTACTATTGAAATGTACCATCAATTGATTGAGTATAATTTTTTCGAATACTTTACTGAATGTCGGTAGTATGGAAATTGGTCTAAAATTTGTAGGGTCGGATGTACTACCGGATTTAAATAAAGGCACTACTTTACTATGTTTCATAAGATCAGGAAACTCACCACAATCAATACATTTATTAAAAATAACAGCTAAATGAGGTGCAATACAATCAATTATAGAATTAATAAGTTTAACTGAAAGCCCCCATAGATCAACAGTGTTTTTCAAATTTAGAGTTTTGAAAGCTTTAATTATATCGCTAGAAGTAACAGTTGAGAATTTAAAGTCAACAGTACATTCTGTTACATTTTTCCTAAGTAAAGATACAGCGAGGGTGGGAGAAGAATTAAGAGCCTTGGTAGTCGAAACTGGAATATTGGTGAAGAATGCCTCAAAAGCGGCAGCAACATCTTGATCAGATTTGATTGATTTATCATTAATAATAAGTTGAAACTCATTATTACGTACTTTGAACTTTCCAGTTTCACTATTTATAATTTTCCAAGTCATCTTGATCTTATCTTGACTATTTTTAATTTTATTTCTTATATGTATTGATTTAGCCGCAGTACAAACGCATTTAAATGTTTTTGAGTAATTCCTTACATAATTTAGAAAAACAGCATCATGATTATACTGTTTTTCCCTATATAATTCATACAATTTTCGCCTACTTATATAAATTCCCACCGTCGCCCAGTCATTGAAGACCGTATTAGATTTCCGTTTTACTGTTTTTGAAGAAAACATTGAATTATACTAATTTTTGGTTAAATTAAAAATTGAGTTATAAAGTTCATTAACATTATTATTATCGTAAGGTACGTGTGGTAATTTATTAACAATGTTATTTCTAAATTTTTCAAGGCGACTTTCACTCATAGGAACACACTTAATATCTTTTTTTATCACTTTTTTTCTAGGCATATGAAATGAGACCAACTGGCCACAGTGATCAGAACTTAATTTACTTATTATTGACTTTGTTACTGGCTGTAAGTTAGTAAAAATATTATCAATGCAAGTTGCTGAAGTGGCAGTGATTCTAGTTGGTTCTAAAAAAAGATTTACAAGATTGTAGCACAGAAAAAGTGATTTGAGTTTATTACATATCGCATTATCCTCCAACAAGTTTATATTAAAATCTCCACATATTATTATATTTTTATTCATACTATTTAGTTTACACAAAGCTTCATCCATACATTTTTCAAACAAATTGAATACTGCAGTAGGGGGTCTGTATACGCTCATGACAATGAATTGCTCAAGCTCTACACATGCTATTTCTATAGTTCGCTCAATAGATAGGCTCTGAATATCTATGCGTTCCTTAAATTTCAAATTGTTATGAATTATTATTAGTGAGCCACCATGAATAGAATCTTTTCTATTGAATGAACTAGCAACCTGGTGCTTACTAAAGTTAAACATGAACTGATGGGCCTTTAGCCAATGTTCAGTGATACATAAAATGTCAATATTATCACAGTTCAGAAATAACTCTAGTTCTAATTCCTTGCCCTTAATTCCTTGTATATTCTGGTGTACCAGGTTAATATTACTTTTGTTACAGTTATTATTATACTTTTTATTACTCTTTATATCTAATAATAATGGGCAGGATACACTTATAATTTCATAGTTATTATTCTTATGACTAATGCTAGAGGTTGCCTCTATTGTCACATGTTCTAATTTAAATTACTACTAGTACTTGGAATAGGTTCCAATGAATCCAATCTATTTGGAATAGCTTCCAATGGTTGTAAATAGCTATGCTGCTCAATAGAAGCAGCCGTCCGAGTAGCCAAACAATTGGCTGAGTTAATATAATATGATAGCGATTCTGCTATTTGTCGTTTGTGGTATTTTGGAAGATAAAAATTATCTTCCGTTAAATAATAATAATAATTCAAATTACTTAAATAACTATTCATATCAATCAAGTGAAACTTATCACTATGACGACATGTCAAAGTGTGTAATGTCATATTTAAATTATGTCTATAAATATTTTCAGTCTGTGGCAAACTTTGAAGAAATGGGAATGAAAACAAAACTATATTTTTTACATTTAATTGTGCAAGTGTACTAAAGTATTGTATAAGACTTTGTTTGTCCACATTTCCCCTTCTTCCTATAAGTATTATCAATGTAGTATTATTATTAAATGAACTGCTATTAATTCTATCTAATATCTGACTATAAGAAGCACCGGGCATACACATATTAGTTATAGACTGGCCCAAGCAGTGACTAAGTAATATTCCCATATTTTTTCCTATTTCATCACTAAACATTACAATATTATTTAAATTTAAATTATTTAAATCCTGTTTACATTTTGGGATGGAAGATTTTGTAGGATTTGGTGTGTTACATTTATTTATTGTGATATTTAACAATGGAGTTGGACAATCTGACTTGGAGGAGCTAGATGGAGTTTTTAAACAATTACAATTGTTTACAAGGGAATCAAATCTATCAGCATTTGCTTTAGACCCCTCCACCAATCATTCATGGCCAGAATGTAGGAATTTATCTCTTTCTGACAAGTTTCATAATTAGTTGAAAAAAACTTTAACCTATCGTTTAAACTAATAATTTCAGCCTGGAGTTGCATTGTATCCGAGTTATATTTAAAAATGCCTTTTTCATAGTCTACATGGCACATATTAACTTCTGTTATTAAGTTTAAACGTTCCTTCCTTAATTTAATGTTATTACATACAATCTTATTTTTTTTAATGAGATTTTGTGTTTTTTTTTATAAAATTTTTGATTTTTATATAAGGTGCATTGGGGTATTTCCGAAAATGGTTATATTCCGAAAATAATGTAAATCTACCACTCATAGAGATATTTCCTTTACTGGCAACATTATTCTAGACCCCATTTTGATCGTGGCTGTGACATCAGTTGTTGTGCGTCGTTAGTGACGATAGAACGTGTGCAGCGTCAAATTTTCAAAAACAAGTGTTTTTCGCGCAATTTTTGCTGGATCGTAATAACCCCAATAAAGTTTTCTCGAAATTCTGGTAAGTTATTTAAATCTGTATACGTTTTTTTAATAGATAATCATTTTTTACGATTGTTTAAGAGGAACACAATGTCCTAGCATCATTCTAGTTATTTTATCGGAAATACCCCTTAGGGGTTATTCCGATATATTTGTCAGATATATACTTTCGTAATAACCCCAAATAAATTTCTCATAGTAATGGACACTGGTTCTCAAATTGTAAGGAAACTAAAAATAATAAAATGAAATATACATAAGTAACTATTTTGAATTTAATTAAAATTAAGTCATTTTGAAACTGATTGCAGGTTATGGCAGCCTTTATTTAAGATGACTCCTTAAACCCATATTTATCTATACCTAGGTACTCAGTAATTTATGTTCTTTCACACTTTTGTTTAGAGCAACCATGCCGCGAAGTTACGTCGCAGAGATCAAGCTATCTTTTATAAACTATATTAATAAAATACTGTTAGTTACTACTTTAATGCTGCGTTTTAAGAGCATTTATGTTAAGCTTTTGTCCATGTCTTAAAGCAAAAATTTTGTTACTTTCTTAATTATGTAGTCATAGTTGTTTTTTTTTCTGTAACAAATATTTCTTAAGTTTGTTGGTGCCATAATTATATGAAAAATATATTATTATTAACCTTAGTTCCTGATGCTTCTTATTGAGATTTATTATTTATAAGACTACAAATGAATATACTGCTAATTCTTAACTGTATATGATACTTTTAAGAATGACTGATTTAATTGAAGTGCCTATGCAGAATTTATTTTTGATTTATTACATATGCAAAGTGCGTAGATCTTTATTAAAATGTTTTTACTAGAAAGCCGGTAAGGCGATTTAAGTACTGTATTGTTCTTTAATTTAAAATAAAAATTGGATTTTTTATGATTTATTTTCATTCAGAAATCCCATTATGTATTAATTGCCTAAGATTGGATTAGTCTATACCAATATTATAAAGAAGAAAGATTTGTATGTTTGTTTGTAACGAATAAACTCTGGACCAATTTCAAAAATTCTTTTACCATATAGATATGATATCCCGAAGTATGAGTCTGAAATGTTGAGAACCATCGTCTCTTTTTGGGGTAATTCCGAAATACGAAGTAGCTAGAAATACTTATAAGTGAAACCTTTAACAAAATTTATGATATTTTGTGTCAGGGGTATGATCGATTGAAAAAGAAACTTAAACCTACGGTCAAAGCACAAAAATATTAATTTTTGATTAGCTTCGGAATTACCCCAAGTTGGTTCGTAATTTCTCCTATTCCAAAAATATATAACTCTTAGTTTCACAACTTTAATGTGGAGAACCCAATAACATATTTTAAATTCTAACAAATATACATAATAAATCGTTTTCTTGAGTAAATGAACGTAAAATAATAATGGCAGAAAATATAAACATATTGAAACAAATAATAGAAACACAGACCTCTAGTCATCTCATAGAAATTTCTATCAGAATTACCCCAATGCACCTTATTTCTTAAGTTTATTTTTACTACATTTAATTATCCGCACTGCACCATTAGAAACAATTGAATCTTCACATGTTAAATCTATTGTGACAGTGTGTTTTGAGCATTGGGCCGAGGCACCAGAAACCAAACCCGGAGCTGGTCCGACCAACTCATCAAAAAGTGTATTGGTTTCTGCTACCTTGGTTTCACGTTTACTATTTTTTATTTTTTCATTCAATCATAATGTGATTTATCAAAATCAGCCTTATGTTAATTTTTTTTAACCGCGAGCCAAATTGTTATTGAACGGTTTGTTTAGTTATGGTAAATGAGCGGTACAGTTAAGTAGGTTAAGAACATCGAGTTATTATTTCTAACAACCATCGCAAGAGTTACGGACGGTAACTGCTTAGTCCACTGTACTTACATTAAACGTGCTTTTTTGTGGCTTATTCCTGAAATCCCCCCTGAGGGGGAATAGTGGAATCTATAAAAAAAAGTCCAGAATTCCCCCTTGATAATCCCCCTTAGGAGGGAAAACTGGAATCTACAAAGCTAATTATTCCACAAATCCCCCCTGACAGTCCTCCTAAGGGGGAAAAATGGAATCTAAAAAAATATGTCCAGAATTCCCCCCTGATAAATCCCCCTTGAGAGGGAAAACTGGAATTAAAAAAGTCTATGTCCAGAAATCCCCCTTGAAAATACCATGTTATGCCCAACCCGTTGGTTCTCGTGCGAGACGCACGTCCTATAATAACAATTGAGGTCATTGTTATTTTTTTAACCGCGAGTCAATTTATTAGTAATATTAATGGTTAAATCATTATTTATAAAATTTTAATAAAAAAATAATCTCATCTATAATAATTTAATATTCAAGAAATTACTATCAAAATAAAGAACCACTGATATGATTAGATAAAGCAGTTAATATACCAACATTATAAGTTTTATCTATTTTGATAATAAAATACTAAAATGACAAACATAATGACAAACCTAATGCACTATTGGTATTATTTCTCGTGGACCTTTTCCTGGAAACAAAACAGCAACTTCACGTAAACATGATCATAAAACACGTGCGCTCATAAAACCTCAAACCTAGTTGGTGAGTTACATAAAAGATTTTTTTGTTTGCGACTAATGCAGGCTACGGTAAGTATGAGCCGCTCTCAGTCATTATAACTTTTAAGTTAGTTGATGCATCGATCTGTCACCGAGTACATTATATTTATTATAATTATGGCTTCTACATCTAGTGAAATACCAATACTAAATTTTATTTATAAAAAAAATAGTAAAAGTCTTTTACGTGTGGGGCACCAATATTGCTATTAAAAAAGTTATAAAAATGTATCAGATGTGTGGGAATGTGTGAACCGCAAGAAAACTAAGTGTCGTGGACAAATGATCATGAAAGTAAGTTCTAATTTTAATTAGATATTATATATATTATTATAGATATTATATAGATTAGGTATTCGGTATATGTAGGTTGCTCGATAATTCGTATTCTCAGTGGTTTTATATGCCCATACCGAGTACGTATGTATTTTTATTTTTCAGCGTTAGGGTGGCTACAGTAGCACAGTATTGTTTTTAGCATTACTCACATCGTTATTGTTGTAGATTTTTGATTGTTTTACTCTCGGTGTATTATTATCCATATGATTTATTTTTACTTTGTTTTATTATTTTTGATTGTTATTAGCATTACTTACATAGTTTTTTTTATTGTTGTACGTTTGTGATTGTTATACTCTCGGTGCACTAGCATTCAGCACAAAACTACACGTATAATTTTTTTTTTTTTTTTTTAGTATTAGTATGTTGTCTTATAACTGGTCAATCGGAGTCCACAAGAGATTTTTTATATTATATTTTTTTATGTTTGTACTTAATTTTTACTTACTGCAAATTTCCGAAAAACTTGTTAATTGATTTATATTTAAGTAAGAAAACTTTCAAAAACGAACACTGGCTAAATTATTTAGTCTTTATAGGTAGGTATTTTATTATTTTGACTATAGCCGATTTCCCTCATCGCTGTTTCTTTGTAATGCAGGCATTCAGACTCTTCGTCACATTTTATTAATACAAAATTCACTGAAGATATAAAGACTGATTTATATATTATATTCTCGTTTTTTTTGTTTATTAAATTTAATAGAATCTATATCTAATTTAATTCTATATTCTATTTTTTAAATGTATTTAAAGGGTGTAGAAACTAAAATTAAAAATAAAGGGGAAAAGGGGGATTTCTGGATAATTTTTACATTAGAGTCCAGTTTTCCCCCCTGAGGGGGATTCTCTCAGGGGGGATTTCAGGAATAAGCTTTTTTTGTAATTAACGTCAAAATGGTGGCATAAAAGTATTATATGTTACTGTAAAAGGCCGATTACCTGTAGATCCTAAGTTTTACGAGTAGATCTGAGGATTTACTAACGTGAGCTGGTAACTGTTAATTTTCGGGGATTTACCTTTAGAGTTTGATACGAGCTAGTTTTTACCAATGATACATAGTGATAGTAGATTATTGCATCGAGTACAAAGTAATTTATTATTGCACCGAGTGCCTGATTTAGAGCCCGAGCGTCAGCGAGGGCTCTAATCTAACAGGCACGAGGGCAATATAAATTACTTAAGGCGAGGTGCATAATCTGCTTTTCTTTCAACTATTTCCTATAGGAATAGTAGATAAAAGAACCTCATATCAAACAGTTAAAATAGAAGTTTAATTATTGAAATTAAAAGTTATACTTGAGCAATTATTAAAGGTTAAGAGTTTTGTTGGGCAAATTTATATTTCTATAATACTGTCGGCTTCATTTAGAATGTTTTCCGGAGTTAATGTGTCGCTAGATGATTCCATTTTAATTCGAAACCGAAGCACTCAAAATCAGATAGTATCACACTTTATCGTTTCCAAAAATATTGTCAAGCAAAATTAACACTTTTTTAAATTTCTTTCATTTTTAAATCAGCTCTGTCTACGATTTGTACCATAATTTTGTGATGTGTAGTATATAGTATCGTAATGCCATTATACTACGCGAAAATACCATATTTTTACCTTTAGGTCGATTACTACTGTTATTGTTTGAAATAAATAAAAAAAGATTACTTTAATGAGGAGTTTTCCTATGATACCTCTATAGTCAAAATAACTGTCAAATCGTGTATTTAAGGTTCAAATTGGTTCGAAATATCAACAGTTTGACAGGTATTTTGATCATAGAGGTATCATAAGAAAACTCCTCATTGCGAAATAAAGTTGTAATCGTTGTTGTAGTTGTAGTAAATCGTTCTATTGACTCCTGATACATTCATGCGCTGCTGTGAAAGAAAGTAAATGTACCTAATGTGTATTGAATTTATTCCATCTGAGGACATGCTATGTCGTGTCAATGCCAAAGACGAAGTTTCGATTGACGAATTGGCTGAAATAAACATCTACTTGCTTAAATTTTACAATAACAATAAAACTAAAATTTCCTTCCAAATGCATTTTTATTTAAATTCATAACAAACTGGACGAAAAACGCGAAACGTAGTATTATTTTCGACAAGTAGTATAATTTTATTTTACATAGACAATAATTTTCTGGGAGTCTGAATCCAACCCTGCTTTCTACGGCATAGATGAATTATTATTTATAGAGAATATATATATAGTAGAGTCTTACCCCCTTACTCATAAAACGTTATTTAACTGAAAAGCTGATTAAGTGGTCACCTAAATAACGTCAAATTGTTTGACAATGACAGCAAGGTGACGTTATTTATTTGACCATTTATTCAGTAGATTTAGTTAAATAGCGTTTATGAGTAAGGCCGTTAGTAGAGTAGTAGAGATGCTCAGCGTTGCCATTAGGGTACGCACTAGTACACATTGCGTACTATTTCGTTAGGTAGCGTTCTCAGGTACTCTCCTGCCAATTTGCGTACTATTTTATTGTCAAGCCAAAAAAAAACAAATGATCAAAATAAATAAACTTCTCCCGGACCTTTTGAGACCACATGAAAAGTCACGATACACATAGAGTCTGGCAAACGAAAGTTGAGCCTGGCTGTAATTGAAACTCTTTACATGGCAACATTCTATTATTGTCACTTTCGTCACCTGGCATAAAAAGTGTCAACTAGTTTACCAGAACCAGTTTTGGTACTAAGCCTTTATACATAATGGCTTTATAGCTAAATGAGTGATATAGTGTCCACCTTCTCATTCTTTCGATCACCTTAATGTTCTACAACATGCTAAATGAACTTCTACGATCGCTAATCCTGAAACTAAAAAAAAATATAGTCTAGAAGAAAAAAAACCACAATTTTTGAATTTGAATATATATAGTACGCTCAGTTTGGGATCAGATAACCGTTTGTGAGGAATATCCTAGGATATTTATTTAAAAGCATTTTATATAAAAATAGAATATAACGAGTTTTATTAATTTAAAAGCATTCAATATAAAAATAGGATATAACGAGTTTATGTAAAATTTTAACTCAGTGCATGCAAATATTACTTAAGAAAAACAAACATATTTATATATATTTTTTGTAAAGTATCAAAACAATTGATTCCTACTATACTTAGTGATACCACATCTAGTTTTTTTAATTTTGCCGCGCTTTTTCAGGTTCTACTTTCGCATGCCAGACTATACTAATTTTATTTCACTTCACTGGTGCACTTGGATTGATCTTCATTGGATAAAATGCCACCGATAGTATGCAATAAAACTCAAAATACACGATTTTATGAAAATAAAAATGAAAAACGCAACGTCACTCTGCAAGTTCTCGCCAAAAAGTCCATCATTCTGTGTTACTGCTTGTGGTTTGGTTTCGCTGGTTTGGTTTTGTTCTTTCGTGGTTCCTTCGAATTCGATGCGCAAACGGCACTTACAAAATGCATTGAGTAAGCTTACTTTATCTGAGAAATTACTTGAATATTTTTTTTAACTCACTGCGTACTCAAAAGTTAAAGTTTCGTACTATTTTTAGGTGCTGTCACAGCACCTAAAAATAGTACGCACTGCTGTGCGTATCCTACCGTGAAGTATATTACGTCCATGAAAGTCACTCTGGCGACGCTGGAGATGCTAGATGCGTGAATGAATCGGAAATCGGAATGCACCCGAAATTGCTTTAAGGGCTTATTACACGTTCCTATATTTAGGATCCTAACTAGGATGGTTCTAACAAGGAAGCAGGAAGCTACTTATTACACTACACTATCTTGCTTTCTAACTAGGACGCGGCAAAGAGTATAGCAACTATACTTAAAGCGGGACGGACGACTCGTAGGGATGTAACAAAGGTCGATTTAAAAAAAATATAACTATACTTACATCGATGTTCTTCCGATGTTTTAAGTTTTTTATTCTCTCAAACTGATCACACAAATTAAAATTTTAATGAATACAAATGAGCTCCTTTATGTTAAAATAAAACAAAATTGAACTTTATGTAAGTAAGTACCAAGTATTAATTTATAAATAATGTAGTACTTTCAATGTACGGATTATTTTTCTATTATTGTTTCTTGATTACTAATGACCTATACATTCATCCCTCAAAATATACGCCAAGACTTTAGAAGGGCCTTATATAATTATTTCAAAACATCGATGTTTTGAAATAATTATACCGGGTGATTATGAATTACTTGGCTATTTTTTTTCCCTCGGATCAGAATCACTAATAGAACACATCCGTGCAAAAAAAAGAACCTTTTTTTTTTCATAATTTTGTCGTAAGTATATCCTAAATACTCCACGTTGCTGGATAACGTTAACAAGTAGATGACCTTGAACTTCAGCTGGTAGACGTCACCGGAACATTGAAATATGCTGCAGAAATACGTGAATTCTTTCGTAACGCGCACTAGGTGGAAATTGTGTTTAATACCTACTAAAATTTCACCATATTATTTTTCCATTTTCCATTCACAAAATTAAGTAATATCAGTAATAAACTCTTCAGAATGTTGTTTATATTTCGAGTATTTTGATTAATAAAAACTGTCATTGAATCGAATCTGTCATTCACTAAAATCTTCTAAAATAAATTTTATTTTTCATTTTCACTAAGGAGGAAACTTATCTTTCCTTAATTATTAACAATACATTAGGCAGCCCGCACGCATTATACAATCGCCGGCCGACTGTATGTCGAAAAGAGAAGAAAACTTGAATGTCAGCTTTGTAAGCAGAAAACAGGATAGCTTTTTAAAACGTTTGACTTGGTTAATAACCCTTAAACGAACCTATCCTAGAAATAAACTCTAAAATTGCCTATTTCGCTAAAAATTTCTGATGTCAGTCGGTGGATTCAATTTTATAAGAGAATAAATTCTTTCGATTTGAGAGATTCAAATGTTCTTCGCATTTGAATTCCTTGCTACCAAAGCACATGTCCTAAAAAACCGCCCTAAAGGCCTCAAATCGAACAGAGAGAGATTCAAATGTTCTTGTCATTTGAATTCCTTACTACCAAAGCACTCGTTTTACAAAGCCGCTCTAAAGGCCTCAAGTCGGACTGAGAGACATTCAAATGTTCTTCTCATTTGAATTCTTTACTGACAAAGCACTCGTCTTACAAAGCTGCTCTAAAGGCCTCAAATCGGAATGACAATTGGACTACCGATTGTTTGACGTGTGGAAGCGTCCTTATACGAAACCTCTCTTCCCTTTTCTTTTAATTTCATACAAAGAATACAAAAAAAAATGCTACGGCGTGTTTAGGTGTGCGTTCAGCTTAATACTTCATGTCAACCTATTTGAAATAATTTCTGATTATAAAAAAAAAATTTGAGTTGCGCACGCAGGTATTCCCTGGTTACTGGTTGCTAGGGCAACGTTTTAGAAGACCAACAGTCGTTGCTGGGCGATACAAAATATTTTTAAATTTAATTGAATAATTATGGAACTCTCTGGAGTACACTATCAGTTTGATCAATGGAGGGCTTCTGCCTCACACACGATGCCGCGCAGCGCCCGCCACCCCACACAACTGTGCGCTCTGTGGTTGCAGCTCACTGGAAGTGTGTTATTTAAAACCAAATAATAAGTTGTCAATAAACTGCAATATTCAGTTCAATGTGATTTTAAATTAGCCTTAAGTTGGCCCTAAAGTTTTAAAGTGTTACAACGATGCATAATGTTAGAATTGTGATACGATGAGTATGTTTGTAATCTTAATATATAAAATGATAAACTGATTGTTGATATATCAGCCCACAGCCCAAACCGCTGGACCTAGAGATTTGAAATTTTGCACAAAGATACCTTATACAGTGTAGGCATCCACTAAGGAAGGATTTTTGGAAATTCCACCCCTAAGAGGGTAAAATAGGGGATGACAGTTTGTATGCAAGTCCGTCAGTTTTGAAGTTAGGATCTTCAAATGTTGTGTTTAGGCTGACGATTGAAAATTAATATATAGTTATCTCAGCGTTTGTGATAATTCCACCACCGAAGGGAGGAAAAGGGGGATGAAGTTGGGTATGCAAGTCCTTCAATTTCAAAGTAAACTTCACTAAATGTATTATTATACGGTGTAGGCATCCAGTAAGGAAGGATTTTTGGAAATTCCACCCCTAACAGGGTAAAATAAGGGATGAAAGTTTGTATGCAAGTCCGTCAGTTTTGAAGTTAGGATCTTCAAATTTTGTGTTTAGGCTGACGATTGAAAATTAATATATAGTTATCTCAGCGTTTGTAATAATTCCACCACCGAAGGGAGGAAAAGGGGGATGAAGTTGTGTATGCAAGTCCTTCAATTTCAAAGTAAACTTCACTAAATGTATTATTATACGGTGTAGGCATCCACTAAGGAAGGATTTTTGGAAACTCCACCCCTAACAGGGTAAAATAAGGGATGAAAGTTTGTATGCAAGTCCGTCAGTTTTGAAGTTAGGATCTTCAAATTTTGTGTTTAGGCTGACGATTGAAAATTAATGTATAGCTATCTCAGCGTTTGTGATTATTCCACCACCGAAGGGAGGAAAAGGGGGATGAAGTTATGTTAGAAAGTCCTTCAATTTCAAAGTAAACTTCACTAAATTTAATATTATACACTGTGGGTATTCAGTAAGGAAGGATTTTTGGAAATTCCACTCCTAGGGGGGTAAAATAGGGGATGAAAGTTTGTATGAAAGTTCGTCAGTTTTGAAGTTAGGATCTTCAAATTTTGTATTTATGCTAACGATTGAAAATTAATGTATAGCTATCTCGGCGTTTGTGATTATTCCACCACCGAAGGGAGGAAAAGGGGGATGAAATTGTGTTAGAAAGTCCTTCAATTTCAAAGTAAACTTCACTAAATTTAATATTATACAGTGTAGGTATTCAGTAAGGAAGGATTTTTGGAAATTCCACTCCTAGGGGGGTAAAATAGGGGATGAAAGTTTGTATGAAAGTTCGTCAGTTTTGAAGTTAGGATCTTCAAATTTTGTATTTATACTAACGATTGAAAATTAATTTATACATGTTTCAGCTTTTTTGACTTTTCCACCCCCGACAGGGTTTCAAAGTAAACGTCACTTAATATATTATTTCACAGTGTAGGCAACCACTAAGGATTTTTGGATATTCCATCCTTAAGGGGGTAAAATAGGGGATGCAAGTTTATATGAAGGTCCATCAGTTTCGAAGTTAGGACCTTCAAATTTTGTGTTTAGGTTGACAATTGAAAATTAATTTATATGTGCCTCAACGTTTTTGATAATTCCGATCCCGAAATGGAAAAAAGGGGATGAATTTGTGTATGGAAGTACACTAAATTTATTATTTAAGCTTATGGTTATAAACTAACGCAACGAATATCGGTGTTGTTGGAATTTGAACCCTTAAGGAGTGAAAAGGGGGATTAAATTTAGTATATGAAGTTCTTTATTTTCGGAGTGAAAATTTCAAAATTTATTATTTCGGCTTATGGTATTGGCGTATGGAAATGACTCGCCTAAACAACATCAGGAAAAAGAGAGGAATCGGTATTAAAACAAAGATCCGGTTAATACGAGCATTGGTATTCCTCATTTTCAAGTATGGAGTGGAAGCGTGGACTATACTGGCCCGAGAAAGAAAAAGGATTGATGCATTCGAGATGTGGTGCTGGAGACGGATGTTGGAAATACCTTAGACCGCTAAACGCAACAATGCATCAATCCTATCGCAGCTCAAAATTAAAACACGATTGTCCACCATATGCCACCAACGTATTTTTTCGTATTTCGGCCACATGGTGCGCAAAGGCGATGAAAGTTTGGAAATCTGATTATAGTTGGGAACACGGAAGGAAAACGACTAAATGGTCGTTCACCAACAAGATGGTCCGATCAAGTAAAAGACTCATCGTCCTCCAAGTTTTACAGAAACCAGTGGAGGCAGATCATTCGCTCTAGAAGCAAACCCGACGTTGACCAAGATCCTCAGACATGAGGATAATGCCTCCAAAATTGTGCTGTGGAACTAGACTACAAGTAACATCTCTCCGCCGCAATGTTATTGAGGCCAAAATATTTACTGGTTCTGCCAGAGGAGAAACAGTCTTCTTGCCGCGTATACCATTGATCCCAAATCACCTTCCGTTTGAATTTAAAAGATAACAGTTCCTAATTAAGGTTTGTAGTCACAGGGAAAAACTCTGAAATTTGCTAGAGTTGATTTGCGGCAGGACTGTTTCAGTTTTATGTGGCATCCTCGCATATGATCTACCTGAACTATTGTCAATTACACACGTAGTGGCGGACAATAGCCATGAACAAAGCTCTATATTGTTACAATGATTAATATCTAGAAAAAAGAAATAATCTACGCGGACGAAGTCGCGGGCTATAAAGCTAGTCTTTCATATTTTTGTTAATATATTATTGTCTAATAGAAAACAGAAATTATTGCTGGCCGCCAATGGGACAAGCTCCATACAAATTTACCTTTACAACTCTAGACTGCTCGCTCGCTGTGTGTACAGTAGTGAACGCGGAATGCATTTCCTCGGGGCCCCGACATGGTTAATCCAGCCCTACCTACACTACTTACTAACCGCCTTTGCACATTATAAGAAAATTTCTTGTGTCTTATCAGACACAAGACAAAATATATAGGCGTGTCTGATCAGACATTTCTTGTAATATGCACGGTCTCATATAACAACCAGTGCGACTGAATATCTTATAAGATATGTCTGATAAGACACAAGAAATTTTATAATGTGCAAAGGCGCTTAGTGAATTCACTCAAGTCTAAGCTATTTAGTAAACAAACGCGGTCATTGCGCGCTCCTCGACATACAAATTTCACTTCCTATGTTTTTTCCTCGCGGAGGCCGTGAGCGCGATTTTCTGTTTTCCTTTAGCGAACCTAAGCCTTGGTACTTATTTGATACTTTAATATATCAATGTACTTCTAACTACTTGTTGGTCTCACACACAACCTTATTGTTTTCGATTAGTCTTAGGAATATATGAATAGGAAGTTAATATTTTGAATAGTATTTTTTTTATTATCGTACCGCGTTTTCTTTTCGAAGTCCGTCTGGGCATTCAGTTTTGCGTGATACATAAGTAACATAGACAATAGAATAATCTAAGAAGTATTTTATTTATTTTGCATACATGTACATTATATTTCCTTAGGTCTAAAACAGGGATTTGCAATTAGGTTGGTACATGCACCCTGTAAGGGCATTTGCGAGTGCTATTATTTGAACAGAAATACTAGAATTTAAATATATAACAATCTCATATTAAATTAATTACCATAAACCATGAATGTATAAAAAAATCTTTATATATTCATGCCATAAACATTAAATATTAATCTTTATACATTCATGCCATAAACATTAAATATTAATTGTCAAAAATATAATTAATTCCATCTAGACATCTTGCTACACGAGCGGGTGAGGTTTTAGATATATTGCTCAAACTGATAACTGATAAATTTTAATGACTCATGGTTATCCATTGCAAATAGTGGGTAATTTTGGCTTTCATGGGTGCTAGAGCCTCCGAGTACCCACGGAGTCTCTGCTAGGAAAGGGCACATAGCCGTCTCGTGTTCGAAAAATAAATATAATAATGCTATATATTTAAACTACCCACTTGTCGTTTATATGGCATATGATAAATCAATCTAGTTATTATAGCACCGTAAATGCGTAGTGATTTTTTCATGGTTACTGAAGTTGCCATACATCGAACTTTTCTTGCAAGCGTTCACCTTAGTATTATTTGTTGTAATAGTAGTAGTTTTTTCATCCATAAAAGGATAGGCAAAGGTTTTTTTTTTCAACCATACAGCCTTTTCATACGTGTAATTTTTCAAAAGTCCAAAGTCATGTTATAATAAAATCATGGTCAATGTACTAAAGCTTTTCACGGACTCTTTGAGACAACTTGAAAAGTCACGATACACATAATTCATTTCACTTCACTGGTGCACATGTAGGTATGATGTTTATTGGATAAAATACCACCGATAATCCTAACTAATATTATAAATGCGAAAGTAACTCTGTCTGTCTGTCTGTTACGCTTTCCCTCTTAAACCGCTGAACCGATCGCGATGTTTGGCATGCATATAGCCTATGGTATGGAGAAGGCCATAGGCTACTTTTTATCCCGGGAACGCGGGTGAAACCGCGGGGGACAGCTAGTTGAGATAATAAAAAAAGTGAGTTACTGTATTTTTGTGGCTTCATTTTATAAATTTTAAACGGGTAAGAATACCGAGAGTGATGTATAGGATATTTAATTTGGATGGTGTTCGTGTTTTCGTATACATAGGCAGTATCTAACATTCTCGGTTGTTGACAGCTATGTGACGTAGCGTATTGGCGCGCGGTACGACCAACGATTTCGGTAATTTTGAGAAAACTTTGGATCGTCATAACTTTATTTTTTTCTATAAAAATTATATCTAAAAATAAAACATGAATTTTTTATTTTTTAGTAATGAGAGACTCCTTAAAAATAGCTAAGTAATTCGAAATCACCCTGTATATTGTACGGATTATTTTTCTATTATTGTTTTTTGATTACTAATGACCTATACATTCATCCCTCAAAATATACGCCAAGACTTTAGAAGCCTTATATAATTATTTCAAAACATCGATGTTTTGAAGAACAATGTTACATCCCTAAACGTCCTAAATCGGAGCGACGCGATTACACTTTCCTGTTTAAAGGAAGCAGAGCGGTTGGGACCTTCCTATCTCACTACTTAGGACACTAACCGTTCTTTCTGCAATTACACGTTCCTATTTCCTAGTTAGGATATTAGGATCCTAACTAGGAAATAGGAAGGTGTAATAAGTGCTTTAGATACCCTTTGAGAATCCAATATATAGGGAGTAGCCAAATACAGGCGACCCCCTCTGTCAATGTACGTTGGCCATATGGCCATATGCGTTTATAAAAACTAGTTCGAGCGACATCCACTGCCATTTGGTATCGTTTAGTGTCGCGAGATTGAGCTCCAAAAATAATTGTTAATTGTGCCGTTTTCTCATGTAAAAGGCTATCTGCCACATCAAATCTGCAGGAACATTGCGTTTCCTATCATATATGAGTATTATAAATAACGAAACAATATGTTTGTATTTAAGTAATATCTCGAAATAAAATAATAGCCGTTACGACAAATAAACGACAGAAAATACATTGGTACGGAGGTAGCTCACAGGTAGTACAAGGAGTGATTAGCGTAGTGCGGGGACATCATGTGAACCTAAGAATCAAGATTCTTGTGTCGACCATTTGAGTGTACGATTGAGATCATAAAGTAATTAGTACATTATACTTAAATTAAATTAAATTGATTAAATGTTTCTTCAAATTGTTAATAGTTCATTATGATACATGTGTGCGAAGTTGGTTATTAACACTCGAGGCGGTATTAAACGATAAGTGAGCCGAGAGTGTAATAAATCAATGCACACGCGTGTCATACGACGTTTTTCAACACACTTGCGAGGAAAAAACAGACTTGTATTTTTTTACCCGACTAACCCGGAAGGAGCTTTATGTTTATCGAGTGTATGTATATCTATTTCTTTGGCACGCTCTGCAGCCTAAACGGCTCGATGGATTTAAACATATAAGAGGTGTCGTTAGATTCTTCTTAACTGTGGGAGTGTCATAGGGTATATTATTTTTATATAGCGTCTACGAATAAAAAAGAGGTGGGTATTAATAACTAACATTTAGTTTGCTTGGGCCTTTGCTGTACACGGCGTACCTTTACGATATAGGTGAATGTATTCACCATGCGGATTTTTTACTGTACGCAGATGATATGAAAATATATTATAATGTCAAAACGCATGACGACTGCCTTAAACTTCAGAGCGACTTGGATAGATTATCACAATACTATGCTATCAACAGAATTGGAGTTAACGTAGCAAAATGCATGCACATCTGTTTTACGCGGAGTAATTTTCCGATTGACTCTAACTACACTCTTAATAACACTGTCTTAAATAAAACTAACTCGGTTAGAGACCTCGGTGTTCTAATGGATTCTAAGCTCACTTTCTCTTCACACATTGAACATATAACTGATAAAGCTTATAGGAACCTTGGTTTTATTTATCGCGTAACTAAATCATTCACTAGTGTGGCCTGTCTAAAAGTACTTTACTATGCCTATGTTCGCAGTGTGCTCGAGTACTGCAGCACAATTTGGAATCCACAGTACGCGATATATGAGCATGCTATAGAGCGCATCCAAAGGAAATTCACAAGGCAACTTAACTTTAGGTGTGGCGTTGTATACGATAGCTACGAGTCCTCCTGTCGCAAGCATCATCTGATGACACTGCGTCGTCGTCGGATATTGCAAGATATGTCGTTAATGTATGGTGTGTGCTCTGGTGGTCTGGACTGCACATCGTTGGTTAACAGTATGCTACAATTAAATGCCCCAACAACTCGCACGAGGCATACGCAACTTTTTCATGTGCCGACACATCGCACTAACTACTCTGCAAATTCTGTGACGTCTAGGTTGCCGCGTACTTATAATAAGTTATTCGGTGACATCGACCTATTTAACGTGTCCAAGTGTGTTTTTAAGCAACATATATTCAAATCCCTAAGTAGTAAATAAATTAATAAATCAAACAGAATTATCTACAATCACTTATTTAAATTATCAATATCAATATCATATTTAATCACATCATAATTTATATTTATAATTTTAAAGACCACAAACATATAACCCTACCCTAATAAACATTGACATTGTTATTCATCACACACAAACATTCGCATTCGCATACTCTTTGCATCTACACTACACACACGCACGCTACACATACACCTCAGAACTCACGCGACGCGACGGCAGTTTGTCGTAGTACCTGCATATCTTTATAAATAAAATTGTTAAGTATTTTTTTTTTTTGTTAATTGATAGGATTCTTTTGTTACTTTTATTTTTTTTTAATGTCTATTGTTTAATATGCGTTCCTACTCTTTTTTAAATTAATATTATGATTTTGGATTATATAATGAGATTCGTTTTGGCTAATAAGCTGTGAATCTATGAAATAAATAAATAAATAAATAAATAAATAAATTATTATAACAATATGGGTATTAAATGAAAGCTTGTAAACAGCCATATCCATATATGTGTATATTATAATACTTGTCTGCTACCATTTTGACGTAAACTGCAAAAAACCACGTTTAATGCAAGGACAGTAGGTACTGAGCGGTTATCGGTTTAGTTCCAGAGATTTCTCGAACCAACAAACAATCTAGCATTGTATATTATATTAGCTATCTTCTGCAGTTTTACCCGCGTTCCCGGGATAAAGTAGCCTATAACACTCGGGGATAATGTACCTATGCTACCTAGTAGTGAATTTTTTTCGAATCCGACTTGTTGTTTCAGAGATTAGCGCTTTTAAACAAACAAACAAAAAAAAACTCTTCAGTTTTCGTATATCGGTATTGATTATAAATCATTTATGTAGGTATACAAATAACATTGAATAATAGAATCATTAATTGTATCGGTTCTTAACAACCCCATCACTAGTTTTTTGAGCTAGTGTGCCATTAAACAAAGGCGTAAACACAGTGATTCTTTATTTGTGTGCTTGTTTTGTGTTTGTGTATCAGCTTTTATTTAAGTGTGCGTTTGTAGAGATGCTTCAACTTTTTGCATGAGTGTTTGTGAGTAAGTAAATGTGTGCTGTGCGTGTTTACCTCGCCTCCCGCGAAAACTGGCAGAAATAATTCAGTACTAGAAGTGGTGCTTGCCAGCTCCATTCTAAATACTTAAAGTAGATACCTCATACCTCTAAGGGTACATTCCGAAATGGATAATATCGATCACAGCGATCACAGCAGTAATTTGCGTACCGAATTAGATATCACGCTTATGACAGCTGAGAACTATCAACAATTCGGAACGCCCGTTATCGCGCTCACAGTATTCAAAACAGAACATTTGAGAATTTAATTAAAATCTGAATTATTAATGCGCTATCGAATATCTGCTTTTTTTATTATTTTTCTCTCATAAAATCATAAAAAGTATCTTTGCCAAATAGAAAACCAACAATCTTATTAGATTTTTGCCGTCACCTTTGACAGCGCTCACGGTGATATCAGTTTAGGGCATGGTCGGTGTGAGCGCAAGATGGCGCATGTCATGACGTCATCTATGACGTTTCACGGGACATCGTTAACTGTCATTATTCAATTCGGTACGGGTTTAAGCACGCTCAAATCGATTACAGCGATTACAGCGGTAATTCGGAATGCAGCCTAAGTATGCTCTAAGTAATCTGTGGATACCTCTACGCTAGTATAATAATCATCTATGGATACCTCTAAGTAATCTGTGCTTTAGATTAAAAGTTGAAAATGTTGAAATACCTGTTTTATATTAAATTTATATAATACTACTGTGAAAACCACTGTAAGTAATCTTGTATCGGGCCATATGGTCTTGCTTGATTATAGGCTTCCTTTGATATAAAACTTCCCAAGTTGAATTGCCAACATTCAGTTCCTTCATGAAAGCTATATCTAGATGTCCAGATGTTGCTCAGTGCTGAAGTTCAAAACAATTGTCAAGACGAAAAGGTAGCTTACTCTCTTTACTTTTTTAAAATATATCTTGTACAAACGTACTTGAAAAGATATTATGCGCCAGCACACGTCTGTCATACTTTTTGGTGGTTCAATTGACCGCCCGACTTATGACCGGATGAAACCAACTTTTAATAACATTTTCCATTATCTGCGATAAAAAGTGTATCGTCCACAGATTGTCTGACGTGTGGTAGCGCCGGTAGGAGAACTTTACTTTCGAAGCTAACGACTTATCGCACCTTTAGAATATTAGGAAATTTTATTGGCATTTCCCAAAGTTCCTAAACACGAGTAGGTGTGATTTTTGCCACTTTTGGTAGATACCAAAACTTTATATTTGCGTCATTATAATACTAAGAAGTAAGAATAGAACAAAACATTATCAATGTGTTGTTGTTGGTTCATCAGAGTACAAACCAATATATTTACAGGAAGTCTTTTTATGAACTATCAAAAAGCGCAGCTTTGTAAGGGTTCTCAAGATTTAAGTAATTATTTTTAAGAGTGAATGTTTTAAAATTCTGATTGAGGCTCCAATAAATGAACTTTTAAGCGTTTTGTCCATCTTTAAATAGCTATAACTTAGTCATTTCATGACATAAGCGCTTATTGTTTTTTTTAATAATACCTTAAATCCTTATTAATTGAAGGATTAAAGTAATTTTATCCTAAATCTTTATATATCTAAAAAAATGTTAATTTAATGCCTCATCCACATGTTTGCCGTTTGCCGCAAACTCCAAACTCCTACAAATGCTGCAATCGGTATCTAGGCTATATTATCGACTGAAGCGCCATCTGCCGGGCTGATTTGTGAATCTAAACCATCCAGGGCGCCACCCAAACGCATACAAAAAAAAAACATTCAAATCGGTCCCGCGGTTTAGGAGGAATTCAGTGACATACACACGTGCAGTATAATTTTATATATAAAGATGATATTCCTCATACAAATTTAAATTATCAATTCAAAGGAAAAGAAAATTGAGTGTCATGCACTGAACTGTACATGCAATTAATTACTCTATATTTAATTATATTTATTTTTTACGTATAGGCCTTTGTTTGACCGCATATGTGATGTTAGGTTATACTAAAGGTGATAAGCACCTGATTGAAGAAAATAAATTTAACAACATGTTTTAAAAAGCCTAGCACTACATGTTCGCGGCTCCTATTTCAGCAAGCAGGCCGCTTGAGTGGGGCCCTTTTTGCGTGAATTGTGCTGCACAAAGGACTGTTGGTAACACCTATAAAAAACAAGTGTCGGTAAAGTGGTAAATGACTCATTAATGTACCTACGATGACTCTTAGGTCCTTACGTTTTAAGGAGAGCAGATTTCTAGTTAGTTGCTTGTCGTAGGTAGATAGTGCCAGTCTAGATTGTCTGCAGTTACCTGTGTTTCTCCATTTACTAATCTGATTTGCGATGGTTCTACACGTGTCCACGCTTTGAGCTGGCTCCAGGGGAGTGGCAGGATTGGCTCTTGGCCTATCGCAATGTCACTTCAACCTGCTTTAGCCAGCTCATCAGCTGCGTCGTTGCCATGCGATCCGCTGTGTCCTTTGATCCATTGTAGGGTGATATTGTTTTTTTGTGCTATCACCTCAATGGCTTGGTGACACTCCAGTATTAGTCCTGAGTCAATATGTTGTTGCTCAGGGCTTTCAGGACTGCATTGCTGTCTATAAAATGAGATAAGATAAATATTCTTTATTTGTACACCACATAATAATGTGCATCGCCTTGTGGAAAAAATAAACCAAGCCTTCGAAGAAAAAAAGTACTGTGCAGCAACATTTCTATACATTTCACAGGCCTTTGACCGTGTGTGGCATGAGGTACTTTTATTCAAAATAAAGAAGGCATTTCCTGCTCAAATTTACCTAATTTTAAAGTCATATCTAAGTGAGCGCAATTTTCTTGTCAAAAGTGGTGAAACACTGTCAGAACTATGCCCTATACAAGCTGGTGTGCCTCAGGGTAGCGTTCTCGGACCCACACTATACTTACTGCACACTGCTGACCTACCTACTAATGACGTGGCCACATTTAGTACCTTTGCCGATGACACTGCAGTGCTTACCACGCATCCTGACCCAGACACAGCATCTGAACTCTTACAAAGCTGTGAAGAAAATGGCGCATCAAGGCAAATGAAACAAAGTCAGTCAATGTCACGTTTACTCTGAGAAGGGAGACATGCCCACCTGTCACATTGAATGACGTACAAATACCCCAGGTGGATAGTGTCAAATACAGGCGCAAGCATATATTTGCCAAACGGAAGCAATTAGGCATCAAACTTCGCAATATGTACTGGTTGCTCAGTCGGAAGTCACAACTACGCCTTGAAAACAAGGTGCTCCTATACAAAGCTATATTAAAGCCAATCTGGAGTTACGGCATACAGCTATGGGGAACTGCATCCCACTCAAATATAGAAATCCTGCAAAGGTTTCAGTCAAAGGTGCTCCGTATGGTTGCGGATGCTCCCTGGTTTATTACCAATGATATATTACACCATGATCTCAAAGTATGTACTATTAAGGATGAAATACAACTGAAAACCAAAACATATAATAAAAGAATAAGCAGTCATCCCAATCATTTGGTAGCCCACCTGATGGATCCAGTAGTTGGCCAACACAGGCTTAAAAGGAAAATGCCGCAAGATAATATTAAATATTAACCAGCAGGACAATTCACAATGTCTTGCTGATAATAAGCGACGGATGATTTACAGGAATCATACCGCAAATGCCATAGATATATAACTACACAAAATTTGCTGAATGCCTTGAAAAAAGGCAGATTGTAAATGCTAAGTAGACAAAAAAAAAAAAAAAAAAAACATAATAATAGACGAAACATAACAACACTTATGAGCATTTTTATGGTATAGTCCTTGATATTCCTGCTCTTGATTGCATTGGCTTTCTTGATAACGGCTACACATTCACATTGGAAAATGGAGCTGTGTTTGCCTAGCGTGTGTATGTTGAGATTCGGTGAGAAGACTCTTGCTCCAGTACCATTGGAAGTTTTTGAGTCATCTGTATACACACGGATCTCGTTGATACGTGATTGGCCCTTCGGTTCTTCATACAGTTTCACTTTGTAGTGATGTTCAAAGACGTGTGTTTTTAGGATGCGGTCACATGGTGCTTCCATGAGTGGCTGGTAATCATGTATTCCTGCCAGGATATCCATGTCCGCCCCCTTGGTGTTTATTCTCCAGAGCCCAAGCGTTTTGAGTCGTATGGCCGCCATCGTTGCTTCCTGCTGTATGAAGAGATCGAGGGGCTGCAGCATAAGAATCATTTCAAGGGCTTTGGTTGGTGTAGTCCGCATGCACCTTGTTGTAGCAGTGCGAGTCTTTGGAATTCTAGCAGCTTATCTGTGATAGTGACGAGTTTTGTCCTCGGCCACCAGGCCGTCGATAAAGAGGCCTCCGATCAGGCCGTCGCTGCTGGATACGCGGACGAATGCTTCGGCGCCCCCGTATATCCAACCGGCAGCGACAGGTAGGAACGCCGTGGGGTTTTAGTCTGTAGGATTCTGACATAACCTGGCCGCTCCCCCCGGAGTGATGAGGATTTCCACACGTAAAAAAAAAAACTGACCCCACGTCTTCCCTAGCATTCTTTTGCATTGCCAAAATGTGATGCTGGCTTTGGTTATCTTCTGTTCCAGATGTTTGTTCCAGAGTAACTCGCTGTCGAGTGTTACCCCTAGATATTTTACCTCTGTTGCGAGTCAATTCGTCTCGCATAGAGCCGGTGGTCTTATGGTTCTGATGTTTCTTTTGTTGGTGAATAGTACTAGCACCGTGTTGGTCGGGTTGACCGTCAGCACCACCGTTTTTCGATAATATTAAGGGCTCCTTGCATGATGTTACACAGAGTGTTTTCGAAGAGGCCGCTTACTAGTATCACAATGTCATCTGCGTAGCCCACAGTGAAAAATCTCTCTTCGCTTGATTTTCGGATAAGATCGTTTACCACAATGTTCCAGAGTAGCGGGGACAGGACGCCTTGCGGGCAGCCTCTCGCCACCACCGCCCGAACAGTGCTGTTCACGGTGAATTGTACAGCTCTGAGTCGAAGCATGCAGTACATCCACTCCCATAGATTATTATTTACCTCATGTCTTCTCAGTGCAGCGCCTACGCTGTTGATGGTGGTTTTGTCAAAGGCACCTTCAATGTCTATAAAGGTGCCTAAATTTGATTGTTTGTTCGTTAGAGCGCTTTCTATGTATGAAACAACGTTGTGTAGAGCTGACATTGTTGATTTGCCTGGATTGTAGGCATGTTGTTGGCGATGAAGGGGTATCCTCTGTCACATACCTACTCTTTCCATAGTTTTTAACAGGAAGGATGTTAAACTGATGGGCCTGCCGCCTGAATGATTTGGTCTGAGTGTAGTCACCCTTACCGGATGTTGGTATGAAAACTACCTTTACTTTTTATCATTGGGTTGGTACGTAGCGATGGGCCAGGCATGCTCTGTAAGCGGCAACGAGATATGGAGCTAGCGTCTGCGCGTCCAATTTTAGCAATCTGGGAAAATCCCATCTATTCCAGCTGATTTGAATGGAAGGAAGCTGTTGATTGTCCACAGGACCCTCTTAGAGTAAGAGCCCACGATGATCTGACCTTCGTCATTTTATAAAACCTGAAAGTTTCTCTGTGTATGTCACTAATAGAGGTAAAAACGATCCCCGAATATGAAGTTTGGATCGCGGTGGCTTTGGAAGTTATCAGGTAGCAAAGGTGTCAAAAATTGCACCTCAAATTCGTTAAAGTATAAAGGTCAATTTTTATATATTTTGTTTGGACTAATATTAGAAATCACGTCGTCCATTGTCAGACACTTTGAACGGTGGAAACTCCCTGTCAGACGCCTTAAAGTATTAAAACATATTATTCAACTTTCGTCATTTTATAAAAGCTGAAACTTATATATGTTACTTGACGAACTATCAAAAGATGATTTCTCAGTTGTCAGCATCGAGGAAATATCCCTATAGAGTAGTAATACCGAACAATATAATTCCACAACTAGTCAGTGATTTGTCACTGAATTTGAACAGTAAGGACCACTCGCTGCGTCGTGAATTTTTGACTTGGCCAATCAGAGTGCATGCGTCCTTGTCTTAACCAATCAGCGCGCATTGTCGGCGGTGGGAAATTGGCGGAATTTATTTCAAACAAAATGAACGTCATTGCGCTTCTATAGGTTAATTGTTCCATGGTTGTCAGACACTTTCGATGGTGGGTTTGCCGTGTCAGACACATTAAAGGTCTATCGAAGCCAGGGCTTGATAACGTTACCAAATAACAAAATAATAACCGTTACTTACCGGTAATTTCAATGTGATACCTTAATAACGTTAAAAAAATAACGTTATTTGATAACATTATCAATAATATAACGTTATTTAAGGTTATGGTATAATATGATATTAACGGTAATTTTACCGATAATAAGCTACGTTGCCGTTCCGTATTCATCGGATGCACTGTTGCCGCTCCGCCCGCGCCGCCGCGCCGCCGCCTATTGAGCCGATTTGTTCGAGAAGTTAAGCCCGTCACAGACGTAGCTATAATATATATTAATATGCCGAGCTATAATATAAATTATAGCAAGCTCCCACACACGGAGACGATGCTATAATATATATTTTGCCTTCAGTTCATTGACGGTCGGCCTGGCGTTCGCACGAGTTTATAAATAGAGGGTGTTCTTATTTGTGAATACAAAAATTTAGGATCCAACAAACACATTATTATTGGATTTAATTGATAGTTCTTCGGAGGAAGATTCCGCTGCTAATTTTATTATTATGTTGGTTGCCCAGTCACGCACAAAAACTAGAACTAAATTCCTTATCTGGAAATTACCAAAGACTGCGGACGGGTGGGTGGTGTACGGGCGTTGTTTATTGTTTTTACTCTTTTTAGTAGAGTTTTTGTAGTTAATGAATTTTAAAAAGCGGCTCTTGAGTTTACTTCTTCGGGGAAAATGAGCGTGACGATGGAAAAATATTTATTTTAAAAACTACTCCATTCTTTTTGTGTTATTTTCTTACTCGCGCGTCATCATTAGCGCAAATTTCTATCGGACACTAGGTCGTGCTATCGTGATACAGACAGCAGCACGTCTTATACATGAGGGGAGGCGGGGTGTGTAGGCGGAGCGAACGTGGGAATTTATTTTTCAGTGCCTGGTCTTAATCTGGGGGCACGGAAGTGCCCCCCGCCAAGACAGCAAAGCGAAGCGAAAGGGCACTACCTACCTTTTCTCGAAGCGCTTCGTCGTTTTTTTGAACCCTCATAACTTGGGTTTGGATTATACCAGATAAACAAAATTCTCAGGACATGATGTCAATAGTAAACTTATTAAACATATTAAGTTTCAATAACATAGCTCTTATACTTTAGATTTTATTGATATCTAAAAAACCCCGATTTCGTCACTGACTCACTGATGATCATCAAAACTCATAGGGTACTTCCTGAAGTCCTAGAAAGCTGAAATTTGGTATGTAAGCTTGTATTAGTACACAAACAACAAAAAAATTATAAAACTTGGAAATTTCAAACAAAAAAAAAACATAAGCAACTTACAAAAAGAAGTGAAATCCCACCAAAAACATTATTATGTAAAATGTTGCCGCCAAGACATATATATAGCTCGTACTGTCAAAAAGTTATCAAATCTCATGTAGAGCCAAGCTTATAACTCTACATGCACTTACTCTACAAGCCCTAACTTCACAAACTCTACACCCCGTAGTCAAAATATGTGGCTTGGCCGTTTCAATACTACAAGAACTATTGAATAACATAATACATTTTATGAACAGTGAATACATTTTTCACTTTACTCCCATGTGACGGTAGCGAAAAGGCCAAGCCACATATTTTGACTACGGGGTGTAGAGTTTGTGAAGTTAGGGCTTGTAGAGTAAGTGCATGTAGAGTTATAAGCTTGGCTCTACATGAGATTTGATAACTTTTTGACAGTACGAGCTATATATATGTCTTGGCGGCAACATTTTACATAATAATGTTTTTGGTGGGATGTGTCTGACACGGCAAACCCACCATCGAAAGTGTCTGAAAACTGAGAAATCATCTTTTGATAGTTCGTCAAGTAACATATATAAATTTCAGCTTTTATAAAATGACGAAAGTTGAATAATATTTTTTAATACTTTAAGGTGTCTGACAGGGGGTTTCCACCGTTCAAAGTGTCTGACAATGGACGACGTGATTTCTAATATTAGTTCAAATAAAATATATAAAAACTGACCTTTATACTTCAACGATTTGAGGTGCAATTTTTGACACCTTTGCTACCTGATAACTTCCAAAGCCACCGCGATCCAAACTTCATATTCGGGGATCGTTTTTACCTCTATTAGGGACATACACAGAGAAACTTCCAGGTTTTATAAAATGACGAAGGTCAGATCGTCGTGGGCTCTTGGGCTATCTCTTGAGTGATGACAGTGTTTGCTGTTTGCCAGTCAGGGTGTCGCGCGGTTGGTGTGAGTTCCATGAGGAGTTATCAAATATGATGCACTCTGGAAAGTCCGTTTTCAGTAATAATTCGCATTAGGGCATGTAATATCGGAAGGTTTTTCAATTCCGATATTGATTTCCGATATTGGATCTCAATATCGGAATTCCGATATTAATATCGGAATTAGAATTTTTTATTATAAATTCCACATATTCCTTATAAACTGCACTAATTATCTATCTATACTAATATTATAAAGTGGAAGAGATTTCTTGTTTGGTTAATCTGGATAATCTGTGGAACTACCGGTCGGATTCGTTTTTTTTTTCACTTATAGGAAGTTACGTTATCCCCGACTATTATAGGCTACTTTTGATCCCGGGAACGCTGGTAAAACCTCGTGGGACAACTAGTTCGTTATAAAGTTGGATTGAAAACATCTTCTGCTCAGTCAAGCACTGGTTGCACGGGTTGCGATAGATAGTGTATATGGTGAGTCTTCAACGTCAATGTTTTCCTTGACTTGGGTTACAGCTTTCGCAATGCTTTTCCATTTTTTGTGGTTCGTAGCGTTGCGTGTACTCCCTCCCACCCTGGACAACAAGTCTCTTCATCGATTGTTCGTTTCTGCAGATATAACCAAAGAACTTGAGAACTCGAAGCTGCACAGTCGACAAAAGCCTATCTGTTATTCAAATCTCCTTCAGGATCACGTTATTGGTGCGAAAGGACGCTGACGCTTTCGTTGACGCTTCCAGAAAATTTTCAGGAAGCGTCTTCAGCAACACATCTCCAGTGCGTCAATTTTCCGGCGATCTTGTAGGCTTAAGGACCAAGTTTCAGTTCCTTAGAGAAAGATCGGAAAGACCAGGCATCTCATAAGTCGAATCTTTGTTTTCCTAGTTGTCCTTCTGTCTTTCCAAATCTTCCTACTTCCTAATGATCTTGTGATTGCACATCGTCTTCTGTCTGATCTCATCTGCACGGTCTCCTGTGTTGGAATAGCTAGAGCCGAGGTAGATGTAGCTTTTTCGCAGTACGTCCAATCTATTAAGTTACGCCCGGTCTATTATTAACATTTTCATCTTGTCTCTGTTGATTGCAAGTCCCAATTGGAGACTAATAGTTTCTTTATGAGCCAAGAGGTCCTCCATATCTTCTTTAGTTTGGTTAAGAAGAGGAGTGTTATTGTCATCAGCTTAACGTAAATTATTTATCAGTGTCAGTAAAAATAATGGTTTTACTTCAAATTTTTTAATTTGGTACACCACTTAGTTGTTTTATTACGTGCATTAACTAAATCACAGATTTCGTATTATTATCCGATATTAGTAATTAAACTACCTCAGATTCAAAATTAATAATTTAGCTTTTTCGACAATCGACATCCACCAACATACACTCAACAGTATATTATTTATTACCTTAGTTTTTTAATTTCTCATCTGAAGTGATTTGTAATCTTTTGAGGAATAAATGTCTTAAACAATAAACCATATAAACTTAACATGTGCAAGCAAAATCAACACTTATGAACAACAATTTATTGGAAACTAGCTTTTCCCCGCCATTTCACCCGGGATTATAAGTGACCTATAATACTAGGGGATTATATAGCTTTCTATTAGTGAAAAAAAAATCGAATCCGACTGGTAGTTCCAAAAATAAATGCATTTAAACAAACAAACACAAAACCCTTCATATCTTACAAACATTATTAAAGGATAGAACATATTTAAAGCTGTCAATTTAGTCTTTGCCGTATTCATTTGCGTGTATTTAGAATTTGCGATAGATGGCGACTAAGTTTGTGTTGAAAACAAGCATTGGATTAATTTGACAGGACTAAATTTCTTACATCCTTTTCTTATGTTCTTTGTAAGAAGGAGACTTAATATAGTAATATATAGTGAGAATAAATTAGTTTAGTTGTAAACAACAGAATCAGCACCATTGTATGTTTATTTTTTAAACACTCGTTTTTCTAGCTAATATTTTCTTAAAAACAAAGCGTCAAGCATTTTTATGGATAATGTACTTCATATTTTGTTGAAAAAATACGCTCATTTTGAACACTGGGGGCAAAATTGATGTACGATACGTAAATTTTATAGCCCTAGGCGACCATACCTTGTGGCGCGCTTAAAAAGCTTTATTTAAAAACTCAAATAGATAAAAATATCTGATTTCGATATTACGATACTGAATCACTCAATTCCGATATTGTAATATCGGAAAAAAACGTCCGAGATTCCGATATTACGATATTCATGCCCTAGGCTCGCATAGCTCACTGTCGTTTTTTGTAAATGTACCGTCAGCTTTCTTAAGACTGCCCAGGCTCCTATCAGGTTCGCCGGACATTATACTTTTGATTTTGGCTGTTTGTGGCATTGATTCGATGTTGGTGCAGAAGTGTCTCCATGTTTTCCTTTTATGGTTACGGTTGCATTTTTTTAGTCTGGCTGGATAGAATTCAAAATTCTTCTTTCGCAGTTTTTCGAGTGCCGGGCTCCACCCATGGTTGGGTAGGTAGGGTCCTGCTTACTTGAGTCAAGCGGACAGCTGTCGTGGAAACTGCTCAAAAGGTTTTGTGTGATTGTGTTTATTTTGTCTTCGATTCCTTGTGGGTCTAGTTGCCCTAGGGAAGGGGGCTGTTGCTCAAGCCGTTCGTTGACCAATTTTATGCAGCTGACACGGTCCGTTTTGCGCGGGTTGCGCCGATGGGGTAGCGTCGCTGTATTAATGTTAAGCTTGTATCGTATCCATCTGTTGTCAGAACAGGATGCGTTTGTTGATACGTACCATTAGCTGATGTGGTTGGCCACCTCTTCCATGGCGAGCGTTAGGTCTGTGATTGTTTGGGCCCTTGAGGTGACGAAGATTGGTTCGGAGCCTCTGTTAAGAGTGCGTACTAAGCCAGAAAAATATGACAATGTCAGATGAATATCTTCTAAAATGTCTAATCTTCGCGTGGCATGAGACGGAGATAGCGTGTTTCGCGGAACAAAAATAAACTAAGCGCTTCTTATCTAAATAACTCGTAAAGTATATAATATATTTAAAAAATCGTTAGTAGGAGCCCTAGGTCATATGTTAGTGATATAATTTATCGAATTTTTGTCTTAATTAGATACACCATGAACGAATAAAAACGAAAATTCATTATTATTAGAGGTAGCTTTGTGATTTTTTTGTATCGAGGAATTTTCATTCCATTATGTTTTTGCTCAGATAGAACCCTCGCGTATATAATGAAAATACCATAGAAATATAAAAGCCAGGAAGCATAATTGTGAACAAAATCAACGCGAAATTCGGCTCCACACTTCACTACATTGACAAAATATCTCTAGTATTCGAACGAAAGAACACACATGCAAATAAGCCAATTAGCTGCGCGCTTGCCTAACGCGTTGTATTCCGGCAAGCGCGATGATTGGTTCTCGGCGAGACAGATAATGCTAATTGGTTCGTACGCCTGCTGCAGTGCGAGATGCGTGGACGATATTATGCATTGATTGTAAGAGGATAAAGTATCGTATATTTGCACTATGCATATAAGTTGTATTAATTAATTGTAATTTAACTATACCACTCTATATTCATTTAAAAGTTTGTGATGTGCTTTTTGGATTAAAATATTTCTTTATGTGTTATAATTGTAAGGATCTAAAATTAAGAAGTATTTTAATCAGTTTATGGTTTTTACATACGAATTATAGAGTGATGGGTCGCGTTAAGGTCAGATCAGAGGGCGAACCACAAGCTCTTAAAACAATATTATTATAACCTTATTTGACTTTTGTTTTTCTTTGACATCCGACGTCAAAACGGGACAAAAGACGAATAAGGTTATTTTAACCTTGTTTTAAGGGCTTGGGGTAGGCCCCCAGGAGATACATGGATGGTGTTATGAAAAATAAGTAAGCTTGTTCATGTGTTTACTTTTTATTTTTATTATATGACTTAATAACACAATTAAAATAGCTTTAGACCCAGGCCGATTATAAATAGCCCATACAAACGTAATACCAAAATCATTTGAAATTCGAGCAAATTACAACCATATTATACTATTATTCGGGTATTTATCTAGGTTAATGAGTATATTTTATTCAAAAAGACTGACCTGAATCGATTTGTAATCGAATTGCATTTTGCATATTTTTACGAGTTTTATGACATGTATTCTTCTTTTTTGTTTTATATTAAAAACAACAATAATTATTTTGCTATAGATTCAGGAACATAGATTACATTGTCAAGTTACAGAATAACAACATTTTATGTAAAATACATTAAGTTTTCATTCATAATTTTTGGTATTACGGAACACGAACAAAATAACAAATTCTGAGGCCGAAGCGGGATGCGCGGGACGGGATGTCACGTTGGTCACAGAGTCACAACCAACAGAGTGGGCAATAGTTACTACACGAAACAGATGCTTACTTACTAATACTTATTAATAGTTATCGTATTAATATTTTTAAAGAGATAATTTTTACATGCACGTCAAAAATCTTTTCAGCCGTCATTTTGTTGGGACGCTGGTCTGGGCATTCATTTTTTTTTAACAGATAGTAAATGATGAATGAAGAGAGCGCTACTGTGCACCTGTCAACACGTATTTACCAATGCAATCTATGGCCTAGTTTAGGACTTCATTACTTGTGGTTTATTACTTTTATTTTATTTTAAATTTATTCCAATCATATAATATATTATTGTATATTGAATGCAGACTCATCATTTAATGTCAGGCTAGTGCAGAATATCAGCGGTTGTGCGATATGCCTATCCACAGCCATGGCTGAGCACTAGACCTTTTTGTCTCTGCTTTTATTTATTACTTTTTACTTTTGTTTTATTATGTTATTTTTAAGTTGGAGATAAATAAACATTCATTTATTTATTTATTTTATTTTATTTACGCTAAGGCATGAACAAAAAGTGATTAAATATACAAGTATTGTCAAGTATTGAAATTAAAGTGATAAAAAGTATAATCTGAGTGTCTATCTTCACCGTACTATAAGAAGCAGTGCAAAATAACAACTTATTTGCGAGAAATTTGGTCAGAAAAGAAGTAACGGTTGTTGTGTTTATCTAAGTAATATCGCAGTGATTAATTTTTTTTGGAATGAAATGATACATATATCATTTACATAAACTAAATGTGAATACAAAAACAGTGCAAGAATAATTGAAAACAACCTATAAAAAGCAACAATATTCTTTCGGATTCCAACATACCAGGTATGCCATCTACTGAAAAGTACAAGAAATAAGATCTACCAAAACCATTACTCACGACACAACCCGTTACGCCATCTAACGGAAAGGTAAGGAACTATATAAACCTTTGCCGATCGAATAACTTCTACCATAAGGCTAATCAGATTACAACAGTAAAACATAGAGGGCGTAAATATTTTAAAATGGATGAAATAACAAGAATTCTAACTAGGGTTTCGTTCCCGGGTCCCGGGAATCGGTAATCCCCGGGAAATACGTCATTCCCGAAGTCGGGTATTTTTTTGCGGTTTCCCGGGAATTTCTCTATTAGATTGAAAGATTTAAAATACCTGTAAACCTTGATCAAAATTAACGAAGAACCTTTGATACACGGAAATGTAGCATAAAATCATAGTAAAAATGTCTACATCCACAGAAATCGAACGTACATTTTCTGTATCGGTAAGTTTCGCAACCAAAATTATGTTTTATCTAAACTACAGATCCAAGCTGAAAGGAACCATGAACAGATTTTTGATGAAAATAAAAGTGACATTATAAATTATTTAAAAAAATATAGTTACATATAAATTATAGTATTTTCGGAGATAAAGCCAAACAGCGTTTTTTTTTTTGAAAAATTAAAATTTTACCGAAGATTCACATATAAAAAATATGTTTTGTTATTTTTTTTGCAAAACACGTAAACTACTGGTGATTTTTAGGGTCCAGTGCCAGCGGGACCCTATTACTAAGCCTGCGCCGTCCATATCCGTCTATCCGTTTGTCAGTGGGCTGTATCTGATGAACCGTAAAAAGTAGGCAGTTGTTTTTTTTTTCTGAATGTGTATTTATATTGCCGCTATAACAACAAATATTAAAAATGAATTTAATGAATTAAAAATTTAAGGGGGCCCCCAAGATATGTCATTACGGAACCCTTCGTGTGCGAGCTCGTTTCGCACTGGGCTGATTTTTTTTCTAGTAGCTACTATGTGTGGGTTCTGAACTGCAGGTTTTAGAGAAAATAATAGTAACATTAAAATTTATTAATAAAATGTGTATTTTCGGAGATAATACGGACTTTTATTTGAACATTTTCAAGATGTCCTCTTTGTGTTATTTTTGTTTTTATTAAAAAATATTAATTTTTACCTATAAAAATTCAAGTAAAACACGTAATGCACTTTTATTGTACGTACGTTTGCTGCTTTTTTTAGCCAAATTTAAAATATCACATCATATCGTATTGTAAAATCACATGTAGAATACTCATGTGATTATTTTTACTGCTTTTGAGACAAATAAATAGCTAATTTCATTAAATTACGTATTTTAATTAACATTTGATAGGTAAAAATAAACAAACAACTTTTCTCGGGAATCGGGAATTCCCGGGAAAGCATTTTTTTCATTCCCGGGTCCCGGGAACGGAAAAAGGTCGGGAAAAACCCTAATTCTAACTAACATTCAATTTGAAATGAAACAACAAAAAGAAAATATCCAACAAATGAAAGAAGACATTACTACAACAATAAATAACAATATTAATGAAAAATTTAAAAATATTGAAACACGTAACTAATTTTTGGAAAAAAACTAGAAGATCAACAACGTACTATCAACTACTTAGACAGATGCTTACGCAAAAAGAATCTTTTATTTTTTGGAGTTCCAGAGGAAGAAAACGGATATCATGATTTAGAAAAAAGAATATCGGAATTAATTAACACAGAGATGCGAATTCAGTGTGGACCAGGAAATATAGAATCTATTAAAAGGCTTGGGAAGAAAGGTGAGAAAGTGAGGCCAATATTGGTGACTTTCATCACACTCGGAAAAAAGATAGAAATTCTTAAGAAGAAAAGGTTGATAGAGGGAAAATCATACTACATTAAAGAAGATTTCCCATTAGAAGTGCTAAACAAACGCAAAGAACTACAAAAACAACTCCAAGAAGAAAGAGAAAATGGCAAAATGCTGTCCTAAAATATGATAAACTTATAATATTGGAAGATAAGGAAAATAAAGGATACTTTCATGGCAAAAATAATAAAAGAATCTTATTCGAATCACCCGAGCTATCGACATCAAATAGTAAGAACGCTAATAAAAATCAACCGACTAAGAAAAACAAAACTAACATCAAGCAGTTCTTCGCACATAGCCCTAAAACTAATTTAGATGTCCAGGAGGAAATCACCATCCAAACTTAGCGAGAAGAAACAAATTAGCAACTACCAGCCCCTCCTCAGCTTCCAATACGGCCGGTCACCGCGGGAGCTTTAGACCAAAACCCTCCAGTTACTGAAACAAAAAAGAAATAAAAAAAAAGAAACAAAAAACTCAAATTACGCTAAACAACACTTCTTCATTTGCACATACAACGTTAGATCGCTATCATCAGACGAGAGAATGATGGAATTAAAGTTTGCTTTAAATAATGACATATATGATGTCAGGACTATCAGAAATCAGACGAGAAGGGTACTGCAAAGAAGAAGACAGTGATCATATATTTTGCTACTATGGTCAAACTAAAGGTCAGCTGGGAGTTGGTTTTCTTATAAAGAAAACTTGGAAGAGAAATATTATTAGCTTCAATGGTATATCGGAGAAAATTGCTATACTTAATCTTAACTTCGAACATACGTAAAAACCAGAAAACAAGAGACATGATTTGAAAAAAAATTTACATGAAGTGAAGAAGTGTCAGTAAAAACTTATTATAACTGGAGGAGGCTTATACCCAATAGGGGTCCTAACCTTAAATAATAATAATAATTCATAGTTAAGTTACATCTAGTTACTACTTTTTTGTTTTTATTTTAATATTTAAAACTTATTTAAAAATGTACTTACTAGGGTTAAGGAATAAATAGGCTTTTTTATTATTATTATAAATGATCTAAGAAGTCTTTCTGCAAAGTCATTTCTTGAAGCAACCCAAGAATCTTATATATTAGATGTAGGGATTGCAAAATCCGAATTTTTTTCAAATCCGGATTTCAAGTTTATCATCACATATAAATCCGGATTATCCGGATAATCCGGATTTTTCGAATTTTGGTAAAATTTTATTGCAATCTTTTGTAATTTTAAATTGTACGCGTAGTTTTATGCTAAACTATTAGTAGTTTGAAGATGGGTGTTCTATTTTATTGTTTTCCATTGTTTTTGAATAAAAATTAAATAAAATTGGAAATATTCTAAAAAACAAAAAAATATGAACTTGCGTTTGGCCACTGAGCCTTCATTAAGGATAATGACGAAACCTAAGTTGGAGCACGCATACCCAGATCAAACCTCTTCACTATAATGAACTCACTATCGTATTATTCAGGTGCGAAAGGACTATGACCACATGAATAAACCGTTCGCTCAGGAAATTGGAAACCCAAGCGTACAGACCACCAGAGACTCCATATCAAGAAAGCTTACTTAGAATAGAAGGCTGGTGTGCCAGACACGAAATAAAAAAAAAATTAGATCAGCCGATGTACAAAATGCGTTCAGCGGTAACCCATCTAGAACTATAATTCTTGATATTACGTTGTACAGAGTTGTTACTCGCGCCGCGCGCGCGTCGCCTCCATCTAAGACTCGCTGGCCGACTTAGCTACTAGCTAGATGGATGAGCGGGAGCAACTAGCAGCGTGTGAGTCGAGCGGTTTATAGATTTTATTATAGACCTTATAGGCACCATGAACAGACACGGCAACGCAAACGCACGAACTAAAACGCAGGAGTTTTAAATATTATGCGGATTTGTGTGTCAGAGTAATACTGACCTACATCTACTGGATATTCAATGATGAGCATTGTAATTATCAGTTACGAGGCGGGAAATTTGATCTTTTTTACCTTCGTAGAACAATATGGATAGATGTTTCAGTGATTAGCGACAGTAGAAGTTCATTTGGTACATTGTGTTATGAATGTTTTTTGTATAATATGAGCCACATTTGAACATTTCTCACGGTTTCTCTAAAAACCGTAAAACTTACTATTTTGGGATATGTACAAAAATAGTTAATCTTAAACAAAAAGTATCAAATCTACAATATGCTAAATGAACTACTGGTCGCGAATCACTGACATATCTATCCATATTGTTCTATGAAGGTAAAAAAAAACTCGAAAAAAATCAAATTTCCCGCCTCGTAACTGATGATAACCTTAAATTCGAAAAAACCGGATTTGATTCTGAATATTCGGATTTATAAATAGGCCCAAAAATCCGGATTTTTCAGTCATTTTCGAATTTCGAAGTATCCGGATTGCAATCCCTAATTAGATGGATACTGCATTTCGAACTGTCAATTGAGGATGAAAAATTTCACCTTCAATGACGTCACGTATGTATTTCTTTCTCTCTCTTTACAGTGACAACACTGTTAGCTAATTCGGGACAAACTTGGGACATATACATATTATATTGACGGGCCAGTCCAGTTGGTGTGGTTGGTTAAAATTCCAACTATTACGCCGCAGGTCGTGGATTCGATTATCCACGATCTGCGGCGATAAATATATATGCGATAATTATATTCGACCCAGGACATGCATTTGTGTGCAACATGTATATAGTATTATGTTGTATATGAGTTATCTCATATCTGGTCTCCATAGCACAAGCTCTGCTTAGTTTGGGATCAGTCAGATAGCTGTGTATGAAGAATGCCTTATTTTTATTAATACTCACATATGAAAAG
Organism: Polyploca ridens; assembly: GCA_951394255.1. Taxonomy (NCBI): domain Eukaryota; kingdom Metazoa; phylum Arthropoda; class Insecta; order Lepidoptera; family Drepanidae; genus Polyploca; species Polyploca ridens. Next base: position 8,489,158 of record OX596246.1, on the reverse strand, counting down.
TGATTCCAGCATTCTTCATATCTGTATGGCTTCTACACCACTTAACAACACATGACGTCATATTTGCACAATGTAAACAACGCAAAACACAATAATAATCACAGTTCTAAGTCCCTCGCGACACGAACGAATCGACTCGGCTGATACCGGCGAACTGTCAGCCCGGTGCGTCTCTCTTTTTCGGCAACGCCCACCGCGGTTCAGTTTGCGTGGAATCATTTTTGAACTCGAGTTACATTTCTTGACTTTTATATTTCAATGGAAAATACCCATATAAAAATATTTTTTCATTTAAATACTATTTACTTGGGTAAATCTCAATTCTAAGATGTTATTTTGCTTTATACGCACTCTTAAGTAGCCTGAGATCGGTTGAGAAAAGATAGGTAACTAGATCCTCAACTCTTTTGTTAGTGGTCGCGCTGCCCCATAGGTTGTGATGGGTGTTCGCATCCATTGAGATAATGAGTTCCAGTTTCTCTTTTTCGCAGTGTTGTATGAGTTTTACTACTTCGTCGGTTGGTAAGTCTGCATCATTTGGCAGGTAGACAGATGCGACTAACACCTCGGAAGGGCCAGAAGACAAGTCTACCGACAGTTTAGCGGTTGTTAGGTCTCTGGAACAGAACTCGTATATTAGTGTTGCTGGTATGAATTTTGGTATGAAAATGCACGTTCTAGGTTTGTCTATGTTGGTGTCTAGTAATATCTTACCTTTGATGCTATTAAGACCGCATATCCTGCCATTCCTGATCCACGGCTCCTGGATCAGGGCTACGGTCAAGTTGGTGACCTCCAGTTCGCGGCGTAGGACAGCTATTGCCGTCTGACTGTGCTGGAGGTTCGATTGGATGAAGTGAGGAGCGTGGTGAGGAGTGGGAGACGACATCACTATCGCTCAAACTACCCTCCACGTCCGAACTTTTTGGGCTGCCCCTTCCCAACCAGCCAGCCGGTGCCGCAGATCCGCCGGTACTAGTACTGGCCTGCTCCGTGCTGGGTGGTAGAGGTGCGCGGCCTTGCTTCCGCTTCTGGGAGGCTGCAGGTTGTCGGGCTAGGGGCTGAGGTTTCGTCGCGCCAATGTTCCGGCTATCAGTGTTGACACCATCGGCCTTCACTTCGGCTGCAGACGAAGCCTTGGATGTTCCTGGGGAGTGGACCCGGTGTACCCATAACTGGTTCCCCATAGAAGCGGACATATACGTTACCATAGCCGCCTCTGCCTGGCCTGCAGTTTGGGTACCTGTTCTTCCGGGATGCCCAGCGTCAGGTAAGTTCCACAGTTGGGTCCCTCCGTTTTCTGTGTGGCCGCGTAGCACGCCCAGGTGTTAACAGTAACCCACCGTTGATTTTGGGCATCGAGACGCCAGCGCAAGGCGTCCCACGTAGTTCGGTAAGAAAATTACGGCCTTCACCTTTTTGGGGATTTCCGACTGGCGTTTGACCGTCAGCCGAGTACCCGCGTGCGGCGATGGTAGCGTTGGCACCTGCTTGCTGAGCCATTCCAGATACCCCTGGTGTTGCAAGCGTCCATAGGCACAGATCACGATCCATAGGCCACGGTAACTGCTTACCATCAGGCGGGTCGTATGCTTGTTTGCCACCTTAGTGTTATAAAAAAATAAAAAACAAATAATATATTCTAAATATACAGGTCGTTGTTTTGGTCAGCGACGAGCGACTCAGGGTCGATAATATAAATGATACTGGTGCTAAAAAAAATATAAAAAAAATACTTTTTATTTTTTAATAATAAAAATAAAAAAATAAAAAAATTGAAAATGTAATAAGCTAAAGTGTAGACATAATACTCAACGGGAGTACGAGGGAGTAAAGGGGTGGGGCGATGGCGGCTTGCGCCTAGCTCTAGTCTGTGCACGTGCCTAGTAACCATACTTTGCAGTAATTTTATTTCAAATTGAATAAGGTATTTCTCAACATATTTACAGTATTTAATGGAATTAAGTCCATTTTTGGGGAATATATATTTTGTACTACCGCTCCTGGGTCGCTTGTCGCCGACCAAAACAACACCCTGTATATAGGTTTAGATGTGGAGAATTTTGCATATGCTTACAGGTCGGTTAACGAAAGCTGGCACGTTCACAATACTCACACATATGCAATTTCGTGATACAATATGTTTTATAATATTATTGCTTCCAATGAGGATCATTCATATAACCAAAAGTTAACTTTTTGATTACTAAAGAGGAAGCACATAACATTTCTGGGCATAATGTTTTTCAAATTATTAAAATCCATCAACAAATGACGTACCATCCCGCACTGTGACATCTCCTCTCCATGCCATCATAAGCATTACCCATCGGGAGATCCGGCGGGAATTGCTTTCTCTGGACGTCCATAAGTCGAGTCGGCCAGACAGCATACCGGACCGGCAGTGGTGCTGAAGTAGTGCGCTCCTGAATTGTTCCATATTAGACCTTATTGCGCGCGGTATGAGATGGAATTGAGTTTGAAATGTGATAAAACATTTTCAGTCTGCGACTGTACCTATATAAAGATCCTAATATACTAGGAGGTGACGACAAAAATGGTATCGATAAGGTAAATGGGTGAACTCTGGTTCATCGCATAGAGGATACCTTTTTGATGCCAAGTAAGTCGGTCTGCCTGCACCAAGTGGTTGCGTTGTCTACATATGGCGCCTGAAAAACTGTTTATCGTGGCCAAAAAAAAACGATAAGATAAATGGCTGAACTCGATATAGAAAGTAAGTGCTAGTTGGACTGATGTCAATATAAAAAAAAACTGACCAATTATTCGGTTGCGTTATCTAGATATGGCGGTTGAAAAACTGTTTATCGTGACCGAAAAAAAATGATAAGGTAAATGGCTGAGCTCGACGAATCTTGGAAGTATTAGTGCATATTATCTTAGTAATGTAAACATTTAGATGTTATCAGATACATAGGATTCACTATATTCAACCTTTCGGTCGTGCATGTGCATGTAATAAAACAAGTGACAAACATTTTGTTTGCATTTCGTAGTTCTAAGCGATCTACGTAACAGTTATCACTATGGATAATTTTAGTGTTTTACGGTGTCCTCGGAATTTGCTTTGTTAAAAATATGAAAATGATATCAGTGTGGGAGAGGGGCGCCCTCCCTTTATACCTCCCGCCGCCCCGCCTGCACTGTGCGATCAACAGTTGTCACGATAAACAGTTTTTCAGGCGCCATATCTAGATAACGCAACCAATTGGCGCAGGCAGACCGACTTATTTGGCATCAGAGAGGTATCCTCTATACGATGAACCCGATTTCACCCATTTACCTTGTCGTTACCATTTCTGTCATGCCCTCCTAGTCTATAATAAATTAGTGAATTTCCTCTTGAGGGATGAATGTATAGGTCATTTCTAACGACCTATACATTCATCCTTCAAGAGGAAATTCACTAATTTATTAGGACCTTATATATGTAATTATCTATTGGTTCATAGTTTGTAATTAATTTATAATTTGGTATTAAATTATTAAGTGTATCTAAGTAATCCTTTTTTTTTCTTTTAGGGCATTACAATGTTACGTGGAATACATAAATTAGTAAGTTGTTTAAAATATAAATCTTATTACAATCTTATTGGTTAAAACTATTTTGTCAAATTCCAATGTGATCTTAGTTCAATAACAACACGGGTAAACTTGAATTATCCGTTTTATATTCCTAGTACCTAACTCCGACTGCCCCAAAGATAAACTGCTTTTAGGTACTAATACAGTTTTGATTCAGTTCTTTGTTAAAAATTTCATATTTTATACAAGCTTTTTTTGAGTAACTCTACTTTTTGTTGACTGTACTTGCATTGTCATCCAATATACTAATGAATACCAAATATCAAGTCAATCCGACCACTGGAAGTGGGTGAAATTCAACCTGCAAAATTACACCCGAACAAACATACATACATTGCAAGATGTAAAAAGTTGTTTCTATTTTTGTGTTACACATTCTGTGTAAAAACCGGAATGTGACACAGAATGTGAGGTCGAACGAAATTGCTGACTTGAAACTGTTTTTAGGGCAAGTTTTGTACTTATATAGCATAAACTATACTCCCACGAAGATCTCATACAAGAACAAGTTATAACAAGACACAAAAACCATCTTCCAATACGGTTGGTCACCGAGGAAGATCACGACCATAACCCTCCAAAGATAAACACAACCATACTAACAAACCGTGCATCCATCTCACCAACCAAGCTTTATATATTAACTTACAATATAAGAACACTGTCATCCTACGAACGCCTAATAGAATTGAGAGAGGCAATAAAAGATTTAAAATTCGACATAATCGGACTATCTGAAGTGAGACGCCAAGGAACAAAGATAGAAGAATATGACAATTATATTCTATGCCATATAGGTCTGACACCTGGAAAATATGGCGTCGGATTTTTACTACATAAAAAGCACAAGAATAACATAGAAAACTTCATAGGCATAACAGATAGAGTAGCAGTACTGAACTTAAAAATACAAGGAAACGAAATATCTCTTATACAAGTATACGCACCCACAGAAATAGCAAGAGAAGAAGAAATTGATATTTTTTATAAAAACGTAAACAAAGCTATTATCCAAGCACATAAAACTTATATAATAATGGGCGACCTAAACGCAAAATTAGGTCAACCCAGACAAGATGAATACTTAGTTATGAAGTCAAACGGGTATGGAGAAAGAAACCAGAGAGGCCAGAGATTAATAAACTTCGCACTTGAAAATAAAATCGCAATCTTAAATACCTTTTTCAAAAAAAAGCCGAATCGACGTTGGACATGGCGATCACCAAATGGAATACATAAAAATGAAATCGATTTCATCATGTCCAACCAGCCTAAAATGGTCCAAAACATCGAAGTACTAAATGTCAACTTTTCTTCAGATCACAGACCAGTAAGAGCGACAATAACATTAGCAAAACACAAGAAGAATAGGTCAAATTTCAGCAACTGCCAACACTCTACATTAAAGAAAGAAAAAGAAATATTGAGATACAAAGAAAGTATTACATCCTACCTTCCTGACTTACAAGAATGCTCCACTAACTCTGTACAAATTTATCACGATAAAATAATAAAAGCCATCTGCCAAAGCCTTCAGAGTGCTCGTTCAGCAAGGGAAAACACAAACAAAAGCCATAACATACTATCAGAGCGCACTTTAACACTTTTGAAAAGAAGACAAGAGCTACAAAGAACTTCAAACAAAACTCGATCGCTAAAGAACGAGCTCTCAGCACTGTATAAGCTATTAAGTAAATTGATAAAACAAGACTATACAAGATTTAGATATAACACCATCGAAAGACACCTGGCACAGGCAGGCAGCTCAAAAAAAGCATTTAAAGAGTTACAAACATGCAAAACATGGATCGACGGACTAAATCGGGCAAATAAAACGCTTAGTAGTCGTAATGACATTATAGAAATTGCAACGGAATTTTATAAAACCCTATACAGAGCCAAAGAACAAAAATTCCCAGGACAGAGTGACATATAACCCGCAGACCCTTATAACAAAGAAGCTAGAGCACAGTTTGACGTAATAGAAATAGTAAACGCAATTAAGCGTCTGAAATCAGATAAAAGCCCAGGCTCAGATAACATAACAAACGAAGCTATAAAAACAGCCTACACTCAACTAGCTCTACCTTTAACTCTTCTGTTCAACCGCATACTGGAAACTACCGATACGCCTACTCAATGGTCAGAGTCCAATATAATATTAATTTATAAGAAAGGCGACGCTCGCGATATTGGTAATTACAGGCCAATAAGCTTATTACCATGCTTGTACAAACTCTTCTCTTCGCTAATAAATCAAAAAATAAGCACTGCATTGGAAGCGGAACAACCCATTGAACAAGCGGGATTCAGAAAGGGCTTCTCAACTATAGACCACATTCACACCTTGGAACTACTGATTGAAAAATATCAAGAACGACGGAGAGCTCTATACATCGCTTTCATCGATTACAAAAAAGCATTCGACACAGTATCACACTCAAGCATCTGGGAAACGCTGAAAGAACAAGGTATAGATAATGTATACATACAAGTGATTAAAAACATATATTTGAACAATAAAGGTAGAGTGAAACTGGAAAAAATCGGACCAAGCTTTCCCATTAGGGCATGTAATATCGGGAGGTTTTTCAATTCCGATATTGATTTCCGATATTGGATCTCAATATCGGAATTCCGATATTAATATCGGAATTAGACATTTTTATTATAAATTGCACATATTCCTTATAAATTGCACATATTCCTATATAAACTGCACTAATTATCTATCTATACTAATATTATAAAGTGGAAGAGTTTTTTTGTTTGGTTAAACTGGCTAATCTTTGGAACTACCGGTCTGAATCGTTTTTTTTTTTTCACTTATAGGAAGCTAAATTATCCCCGAGTATTATAGGCTACTTTAAATTCGGGGAACGCGGGTGAAACCTCGGGGCTAGTTCGTTCTAAATTTGGATTGAAAACATCTTCTGCTCAGTCAAGCACTCTTGTCAGAGGGGTCGTGGTTGCAATAGATAGGCTATATGGTGGGTCTTCAACGCCAATGTTCTCCTTGACTAGGGTTACAGCTTTCGCAATGCTTTTCCATTTTTGCGGATCGTAGCGGTGCGAGTACACCCTCCCACTCTGGACAACAAGTCTCTTCATCGAGTGTTCGTTTCTGCATATGTAACCAAAGAACTTGAGATTTTGAAGCTGCACAGTCGACGAAAGCCTATCTGTTATTCAAATCTCCTTCAGGATCGCGTTATTGGTACGAAAGGCTGTCAACGGAATTTTCGGGAAGCGTCTTCTGCAACACATCTCCAGTGCGTCAATTTTCCGGCTGTCTTGTAGGCTTAAGGACCAAGTTTCAGCTCTTTAGAGAAAGATCGGAAAGACCAGGCATCTCATAAGTCGAATCTTTGTTTTCCTAGTTATACTTCTGTCTTTCCAAATCTTACTACTGCTGATCTTGTGATTGCACATCGTCTTCTGTCTGATCTCATCTTCACAGTATCCTGTGTTGGAATTGGTAGAGCCGAGGTAGATGTAGATTTTTCTCAGTACGTCCAATCTATTAAGTTACGCCCGGTCTATTATTAAAATTTTCATCTTATCTCTGTTGATTGCAAGTCCCAATTGGAGACTAGTAGTTTCTTAATGAGCCGAGAGGTCCTCCATATCTTCTTTTGTTTGGTTAAGAAGAAAAGTGTCATCATCGAGAGTCAAGGTGAGGCATTGGCAGTGTGCCTAGATGTGGTGTAGGCATTCGATCGGGTCTGGCACAGGGGTCTTCTCACGAAGTTGCCAGCATACGGGCTTCCCGAGGGATTATGCAAATGGGTCGCCAGCTTTCTGTCCAGCAGATGCATAAAAGCCGTCATCGACGGTAGCTGCTCCGATAACATGGGCGTTAATGCCGGCATCCCACAAGGCTCTGTGCTATTCCCAACACTGTTCCTTCTGCATATCAATGATATGCTGTCTATTAACGGCATTCATTGCTATGCGGACGATAGTACAGGGGACGCTCATTACACGGGCCGTGCAAATATTCCTCGTTCCGAGGTGGAGGAAAGCCGCGAACGGCTGGTGTCTGAAATCGAGAGTACACTAACTTATGTCTCGGATTGGGCTCGACTAAACCTAGTCCATTTCAACCCCACCAAGAATCAAGCCTGCGCGTTCACCGCTAAGAATGGTCTGTGGCTCCACAATTCCAGAACACTTTCTTGAACATCAGTAAAAGCATCGGGATCCTTGGCGTCGACATTTCTAGCGACGTTTTGTTCCGAAGTCACTTGGAAGATAAGGTTAAGCTGGCATCCAAAAAGCTCGGAGTGCTCAACAGAGCGAGGCAGTACTTCACATCGGGCAAAGGCTGCAACTTTACAAGTCGCAAGTCCGGCCTCATATAGAATACTGCTGTCACCTATGGGCGGGAGCACCTGGATACCAGCTTGGGACGTGCCATCAAAATTTTTAACGATCCCGAGGCTCACAAGCGGCTTAGAACCCCTCAGTCTGAGGAGAGACTTTGCCTCCTTATGTGTATTCTACCGCTTGTACAACGGAGAGTGTTCTAAAGAATTGTTCGACTTGATGCCCACGGCCACCTTCCACCATCGTAACTCTCGCTATCAACGGGGAGTCCATCCTCACACATTGAAACCAGAATTGTTTCGAACTGTGCGGGCTCAAAGGAGTTTTCTTCCGCGGACGCTCAGATTGTGGAATGAGCTCCCCGCCGTGGTTTTCCCAATGGACTACAGCATGGGGTACTTCAAAAAGGGTGTGAAGAGATTTATTTAGGGTCGGCAACGCGCGAATGATACTCCTGGTATTGCAAGCGTATAGCATAGATAAAAATATCTGATTCCGATATTACGATATTGGATCACTCAATTCCGATATTGTAATATCGGAAAAAAAGGTCCGAGATTCCGATATTACGAGATTCCGAGATTCCGATATTCATGCCCTATTTCCCATTGATAGAGGGGTAAGACAAGGTGACCCCCTGTCTCCGCTATTATTTATTGCTATCCTAGAATCAATAATGAGGAAACTGGATTGGGATATGTACGGACTTAATATTGACGGTAAGTACCTTAGTCACCTCCGCTTCGCTGATGATCTAGTTCTGTTGTCAGAAACAAGCACACAACTACAACTCATGATATATTCACTGAACGAAGCTAGCAAACATGTCGGTTTAGAAATGAACCTGTCAAAAACAATGCTAATGACGAACAGCACAGAAACAAGCATATCAGTCGACAACGATGTACTTACGTACACAGCAAACTACATCTATCTTGGGAAACAAATAGGTTTTGACAAAAATAATAATGAGCTAGAAATAGAACGAAGAATACAAAGATCTTGGAATAAATACTGGAGCTTAAAAGAAATATTTAAAGGTGACATGGCAGTAAATATAAAATCTAGAGTAATGAATACATGTCTCCTACCATGCTTAACCTATGCCTGTCAGACCTGGAAATACACTAGCAAAGTAAAAACCAAACTCATCAGCTGCCAACGCGGGATGGAGCGCAGTATGCTTAATATCCAAAAAATAAGACACACAAAAATTAGAAATATTTCAAAAGCTACTGACGCTCTTAACCATGCTCAAAGACTTAAATGGAAATGGGCGGGACATGTAGCGCGACTACAGGATGAGAGATGGACTGGGAGAGTAACGTCATGGTTCGGCCCTAAAGGGAAACGCTACAGAGGAAGGCCCCACGCGAGGTGGCAAGACGACATCACAAGGACGGCGGGACCAGGTTGGTTACAAGTAGCAAAAGATAGAGACCAATGGAATTCTTTGGAGGAGGCCTTCACCCGAGGAGGGGTTCTTGCAAACTAAACGCACCAAGTAGTACTAAAATATTCGTTAAGTTAAAAATATATACATATACTAATACGAACGTAGAATAGAGTACTATATAAACATTATTTAATATTATATACAAAATAAAAACATTAACTTAACAGTTACTTTAAGTAAAATAGAAAAATAGATAAAAAATAATAGATAAGTAAAGATATATATAAATTAGATATAATCATAGGTATATTTAGATATATAGTATTAGATCATTCACTGTTATTTAGTTTCAGTAAGAAATAAAAGGCTTTTTTATTTATTTTATTTATTTATAGCATAAACTGAACAAATGGTTGTTAACCGAATCCATAGAAACGCTCAAATAAGTGAGATGCTCAGCGCATACCTATTATTACCTATCCACCCTTGTATTTATATCAGCAAATTTTGTTAGACCTAATAAAAATATATAGATAAGTCATTGAGCTATTATTACTACGCATAGAGACGCCATACATCACAACTATGTTTCGTTCAAGTGAGGCCATCTGGCCACACTTGTTGTTGTACAAAGATGAACAAAACGCGAAAGCGCCGTGAAAATCCACGGTGTTTGCGAGAAAAATACTCCTAAAAGCGTTCTGAAAGCGCTACGTGTTTTTTTACTGTTTGTTTAGACCTTAGACGACTAATTATTGTTTCAGCGCTGAAAAAATGGGACATAACGTAGTAATAATAACTCAATGAGATAAGTTAACTTAACCATTTCACATATTTTTCAGAATGGACTTAGAGATATTTTCATAGCACCCTACATCAGCTCTTATCAGCTAGCTCGTCATTACACTTCAGTAAAAACCAATACGAATGTTCAGAAATTACCCGACCTACCTGTGCCAAAACTAACTGACACTTTGAACAAGTACTTAAAAACTGTGAGGCCACATTTAAATGATAAAGAGTTTGCTACCACTTCATCACTTATAAAGGATTTTGCTACTGAAGGCGGTGTTGGGCAAAAATTACAAGTAAGTTGTTAATTTAAGTTTTTACCTTTTTAGAGTTCCGAACTAAAATTTTAATTATAAATTTTAAGTCTCACATTTCCTATTCAGTTGACGTACGATTGAGGCGGCCCTCTGTGGCCGGCGCAACTTCAACGCGAGCATAGTCTAAAAGCTTGTTGTTTCATCCAACGTAATGTTTGACTGCGAAAAAAGAGAGATAGCATCAGAGCCGTCGGTTATCAGTCGGTAAATTCCGCTGATCACTCGCGGCCGCTTCGCTAGGTCGTCATTCATGATTTCGCATTCATAAAACTTGTTCCAGGAGTATACTTCTTGTGAAAAAATCTTACAAGTTTGTGAAAAAAAAGTTAGTTATTTAGAATCTCCAATACATTTGCAAGCCTGGTATCTAAATGTTTTCTTTACTTTTACAATTTATAGGTACATTAGATATGGCCAAAGTTCAGGCAAAAACGCTGTTTTTCGGAGGCTTTGACTGAATTTGTTTCACACTTTATTTAAATTACGCCTAGATACAAAGCTAGATATAGTGCACAAGATACTAATTTGTTCAAAACATCTAACGAAACATGTTTAACAACGCCATAATAAGTACAGAGGTTTTGTATGAAAAGTATGACGAATTGAGTCCTCTTAAACTAAATATTAGTTTGACAGGACTTGGATCGTTTTAGGTATAAACTCAATTTAGTTACTTACTAAAATAACCTTACTAATAAAAAGTTACACGTGGTGTACACATCTGTTATAAGATAATTGCTACTAATAAAAACATTTTTGACACAAAGCCTGTATACACGTGTTTTAGTCGATGGGAAATTTACACAGGGCTTACACGGGCCAGGACCCTTGTTTAGATGTTGTATAAGAATAAGATGACGGATTTCAATAGATCAGCTGTGTCTGACAACCGAGTGTTGTGTCCATTGACTAAGGACCAGGCCAACCGCGCGACAAAATGGCAACAACGCGTTGGCCCTAAAAAGTCATTTTAGGGCCAACGCGACTGTCGTCTGCGGTCCGCGAAACAGTTCATTCGTTTTTGGTTTGCTTATAATTGCCATAAAAATGCCTAGTTGCGTAGTGAAAGGCTGCAAAAAATACGATACAAAAGTTAAAAACTACATGGGATATCTTATCATCGGCAAGTAACATATTACTGTTTGTTGTAATTTAATACAGGAATTTCAAAGCGATAATTTTACAAACGAAATTCGTAATGGCGGCCTTGTGTGTGTTCATTCCGCGCGCAATTTTGAAAAGGTAACCTTGTACGGGTGTAATAATCCGGTTTATTTTTTATAATATTATTTTTTGATTACGACCTATACATTCATCCCTCAAGAGGAAGTTCACTAATTTATTAGGACCTTATATTTATCTATGGATTTCGCATTACCTTACAGAAAATGTGAAGACGAAAAATTTCACCTTGAATTACGTTATCAATCAATCTGTACTTTGACAACCAAGTGACAACGCTGTTAGCTTATGTCAATTGGCCATTTTTTCTTGTATCATTGCCATTGTCCTATTATTTTCCCTATGGGGATGGGAGACTTCAACGATTAAGAAAGAACTTACAATGGATATTTACAATGAATACAATACAATACAAAATTCTTTATTATTTACACAAAAAACACACAATATAAAAAATAACAAAACAAAAATAAAGTGTAAACAATTCAGGCGGCCTTATCGCTGAAGCGATTTCTTCCTGGCAACCTAGGGTAATAGGATAAATTTAAGATAGGTGGCGCAGTATAAATATTACATATACATAAAATACTTAAATAAAGTTAATAAAAACCTAATACTTAAATTAAAATATTTAAGATAAACTAATATATAAATGATATAAAAATAAATATTTAATATATATTATAATTACATTAGAAAATATAGAAAAGTAAATAAATAGAAAATAATAAAATATAATATCTACTTAGAATGTAACAGTAACAACATAGGGGTGTAAAAAGTAAGAAGAAAAGTTTAAAGGGAGAGAAAGTGAGAGAAAACAAGTGTCTTAAAAGAATCCACTGTTTGAGCTTGTCTGATATTCAAAGGAAGAGCATTCCACAGTCGGACAGCTTCCACAGAAAAAGACTGAGATAAGAAACTGGAAGTATGGGAAGGGATTTTCAATGTAAGCACAAGAGAACTGCGAAGAAGGTGTAATTGGGAACTATAGTAAACGAAACTTTCCTTGAGATAAGTAGGGGCAAAAGGATTGAATAAAATAGTATAAAGAAGAGAAAGAATATGTGTATTCCGGCGAAGGCGAATAGGAAGCCACTTGAGCTGATGACGATATTGTGAAATATGGTCATATTTGCGCAAACAAAATATAAACCTTATACATAAATTTTGAAGTCGCTCAAGTTTGTTTAGTTGGCTTTCAGTTAGGTCAAGATAGCTGACATCTGCATAATCAAGAATAGGGAGAAGTAATGATTTAGCAAGCGCAATTCAAGTGTCAACGGGAAGGAAATTCCGTAGACGTCTGATCGAGCCAGCTAGAGTCTGGCAAACGAAAGTTGAGCCTGGCTGTAATTGAAACTCTTTACATGGCAACATTCTATTTCGTCATCCGGCATAAAAAGTGTCAACTAGTTTACCATAACCAGTTTTGATACTAACCCTTTATTCATAATGGCTTTATAGCTAAATCAGTGTTATTGTTATAGTGTCCACCTTCTCATTCTTTCGATCACCTTAATGTTCTACAATATGCTAAATGAACTTCTACGGTCGCTAATCACTGAAACATACGTGTTCTACGAAGGTAAAAAAATATAAACTAGAAATTAATTTGAATATAATATAGTATGCTTAGTTTGGGATCAGATAACCGTTTGTGAGGAATATCCCAGGATACTTATTTATTTAAAAGCATTCTATATAAAAATAGAATATAACAAGTTTATGTACAATTTTATGCGAAATCATTTACATGCGAATATTATTTAGGAAAATCAAAAAAAAAAAAAAAAAAAAAATTTGCCGCGCTTTTTCATGTTCTACTTTCGTATGCCAGACTATAGTTAGCTCACTTTCAGTGCTGCAAACCCCAACATGCAAAAAAGAAGTATATTTATGCCAAAAATCCAGGAGACAGTGTCAAAAAGAAGGAGAAATAAAAAAATACCCTTTTTGCTGTATTTAGATTAATACGATTTTTTATATTATACCTTAGTTTTAATTTTAACAAGCACAGTTAACAAGCAAATCCTTTTTATTAGGACTTATTTTTACCAGTGTCGAGTTATATAAGTTCTAGTCACTATAAATCACTTCCCACTAATCACTCACTCGCTAATCACTGAAACATCTATCCATATTGTTCTACGAAGGTAAAAAATATAAAAACTAGAAAAAAATAAAATTTCCACTATTTTTTAATTTGAATATATATAGTACGCTTAGTTTGGGATCAGATAACCGTTTTTGAGGAATATCCCAGGATATTTATTTATTTAAAAGTATTCTATATAAAAATAGAATATAACGAGTTTATGTAAAATTTTAACACATTTACATGGAAATAATTACTTAGGAAAATCAAACTTACCTTAATATTTATATAAATTTGTTGTAAAGTATCAAAACAATTTATTCCTACTATACTTAGTGATACCACATCTAGTTTTTTTATATTTGCCGCGCTTTTTCAGGTTCTACTTTCGTATGCCAGACATTACAGCAAACATCCTCCTACTGACCTCCGCAACTTGCGGTGGCCAAGATAAGGTGGAGTCAAAGAGAATTCCAAGATATTTAACAACATTACTATAGGGAATATTAACTCCATCGAATGTAACTGGAGGCAGCTGATCAAAATCTATTTTTGAAATGTAAAATTTACTGCCTATAATAATTACTTTTGTTTTGGCTAGGTTAACAATAAGGTCTGCTCCAGTCAGATATATAATTTAGATCGTCATTAGTTGATAATATGGCACTAGATAGAGAATTAAAAGAAGATTGTCTGTAAATTTGGAGATCATCTGCGTAAAGGTGATAGAGAGAAGAAATGTTGTCGGTTATAGAAGAAATAAAAATTGAAAATAGAAGTGGAGATAAGACGCCACCCTGAGGTATAAAATAAATCACAATTATCATTAAATATATCCATAAGTCGAGTGGGCCAGACGGCATACCGGCAGTGGTGCTGAAGCGGTGTGCTCCTGAATTGTGTCAAGCACTGACGCGTCTTTTCGCGCTTTCCTACACCAAAATGGAAGTCCCGTCTAAATGGAAGACTGCCCACGTGCACTCAGTGCCCAAAAAGGGCGACAGATCAGACCCGACGAATTATACAGGCATATCGCCATCACCTCCCTTCTCTCTAAAGTTATGGAGCGAGCGCTAAGAAAACCGCATGGTCTGTGGCTCCAAAATTCCAGAACACCTCCTTGAACATCAGTCAAAGCATCGGGATCCTTGGCGTCGACATTTCTATCGACGTTTTGTTCCGAAGTCACTTGGAAGACAAGGTTAAGCTGGCATCCAAAAAGCTCGGAGTGCTCAACAGAGCGAGGCAGTACTTCACATTGGGGCAAAGGCTGCAACTTTATAAGTCGCAAGTCCGGCCTCATATAGAGTACTGCTGTCATCTATGGGCGGGAGCACCTGGATACCAGCTTGGGCCTTTAGACTCGGTTCAGCGACGTGCTATCAGAATTGTTGACTATCCCGAGCTCACAAGCTGTTTAGAGCTCCTCAGTCTGAGGAGAGACTGCCTCCTTATGTATGTTCTACCGCTTGTACAACGGAGTGTTCTAAAGAATTGTTCGACTTGATGCCGATGGCTACCTTCCACCATCGCAACTCTCGCCATCGACAGGGAGTCCATCCTCACACATTGAAACCAGAATTGGTTCGAAATGTGCGGGCTCAACGGAGCTTCCTTTCGTGGACGCTCAGACTGTGGAATGAGCTCCCTACCGTGGTTTTCCCAATGGAGTACAGCATGGGGTTCTTCAAAAAGAGTGAGAAGAGATTTCTGCAGGGTCGGCAACGCGCGAGTGATACCCCTGGTGTTGCAAGTGTCCATAGGCTACGGTAACCACTAACCATCAGGCGGGCCGTATGTTTGTTTGCCACCATAGTGGTATAAAAAGTCAAACCAGTAATTATTTTTAAAATTTTAATTTAAGTAAGCTATGGATAAGGGACCATAGTAGTGACTCAGCCTGAAAACGACATAAATGAATATAATATGAATCATATTTATCAGTTGGATATCTGCCCATTTTAACAAAAACAAATTGAGGAGTGACGAAAAGTTGGGAAAAAAGTTTTAAAAGTCGATGGTTTGATCTGTATCCTACAAATAATAGGTCTTTACCTATGAAATTGCCGTTCTGCAGTACTGGCCATTTCAAATCAAAATATTTTTTTTTGGCTAAGAATTCTAATTTCAAATTAATTTTATTTTAAAAACATAGAATTCTTTTTCCAAAAGTAGTCATTTGTTTATTGATTAGTGTTACATTTTCATCGTTTTTCGTCATCATGGATACGTTAAAAATTCGAGTAATTATGGAATATGAGTACCGTCGTGGCAGCAACGCGGCACGCAACATCAACGACGTTTACGGAGCTAACACTACAAACCAACGCACCACCTGTTATTGGTTTGCTCGCTTCCGTTCTGGGAATTTCGACCTGAAAAATGAACCTCGCGGTCGTCCGAAGACTTTGGTCGACAATGACGAATTAAAGGCGATTGTGGAAGCTGATGATACACAATCGACGGCTGAATTAGCAGCAGCTTTCGACGTTAGCGTCAAAACAATATTGGTCCATTTGCGTCAAATTGGCAAGGTAAAAAAGCTTGACAAATGGGTGCCCCACGAACTCAATGATCGCCAGCGCGAAGTACGCGTCGAAACGTGCCTTGCACTGCTCAACAGACACACAAATGAAGGAATTTTGAACCGCATTGTTTGTTACCTGCGATGAAAAATGGATTCTGTTTGATAACCGCAAGCGCTCAGCAAGTTGGTTGGATCCTGGTTCAGCACCTAAACAATGCCCTAAACGAAAACTTACCCCTAGAAAAGTAATGGTCACTGTTTGGTGGTCTAGCGCCGGTGTGATTCATCACAGCTTCTTACCAAACGGGGTGAGCATTACTACAGATGTGTACTGTGAAGAACTGAACACAATGATGGAGAAGCTGGCACATCTCCAACCAGCATTGGTCAATCGCTCGTCTCCGCTGCTCCTGCACGATAACGCGCGACCTCATACTGCACAGCAAATGGTCTCCAAGTTGCAAGAACTGGGGTTGGAAGTTCTCCGTCATCCGCCCTACTCACCAGACCTTGCGCCTACAGACTACTACTTTTTCCAGAATTTGGATAACTTCTTGGCGGGAAAAAAATTCAATACCCGAGAGGCAGTACAAAATGCCTTTGAAGAATTTGTTGCCTCCCGTCCAGCTGATTTCTTTAAGAAGGGCAACAATAAACTGCCACTGCGTTGGCAAAGATGCAATGATTGCATGGGTGATTACTTCGATTAATACAAATAAAAAATACATGAAAAAAATTCGCTTAAATTTTTTCATACAAAACGGCAATTTCATAGGTAAAGAAAAGACCTAATACATGATTATTGTTATCATTTCGAGGTATAGTCTACACCGTTGACACAAAAACTGTACTTAATATAAAAAAAAACAAAATAGATGTATTTGGAACAATACAAAAGGTAGGTAATTCAACAATCAACGATGGTGTCTGCAGAAGTTTGAAAACTGTGTCGCAGTCCTCCTCCGTTACATCTATTAAGTTCCAAATAAACAATATGAATACAAAAATAATTAAATTCAACAAATTTAAAGAAAAATGCGTGTTTGTATATGTGTGTGGATGTGTGTGAGTATGAGAGGTGTAAGTGTTTAATCCAAGGTATTATCGGATCAAATCGTTTTTCTCAATTATTTCGATTAATATTTAAGAAATCAATACGATCTTTGTGAATGTACCTAAAGTCCTGCTTATAGATCTGTCACAACTGACAAATCTTAGCAAACGTTAATGTTTAATAGACTTGATACTTATAATATGACTCTCTTCCTCCTCACATCTGTCGTCCTATATCTTTTAAACACCTTCTTTCTCTTATTTTCACTCGCTCTCCTGGTTTTATGTGTAAATATATTGTAATTAATAAAATAAAGTTATATTTATATTTTATTTTTATTATTATAAAAAAATAAAGTATTGGTCAGCGACGAGCGACTCAGGGTCAATAATACAAACGATACGGGTGCTAAAAAAATATTAAAAAAATACTTTTTTTTTATAATAATAAAAATAAAAAGAAGTCGATTAATAATATTAATTGGAAAATCATGTAATAAGCTAAAGTGTAGACGTAATACTCAACGGGAGTGCGAGAGAGTAAAGAGGTGGGGCGATGACGGCTTGCGCCTAGCTCTAGTCTGTGCACGTGCCTAGTGACCATGTGTTGCGGTAATTTTATTTCAAATTGAATGGGGTATTTCTCAACGCATTTACAGTATTTAATGGTATTAAATCCGTTTATGGAAAATGTATGTTTTGTACTACCGCTCCTGGGTCGCTTGTCGCCGACCAAAAAACAGCCTGTATATAAGGTCGTAATAAATTAGTGAAGTTCCTCTTGAGAGATGAATGTATAGGTCATTAGTAATCAAAAAATAATATTAGAAAAATAATCCGAGGGAAAAAAAAATCATTTTTCTTTAACTTGTATGGAGAGTCTCTATGCAAGTCAAAGATTTTTTTTTTAGAATTTAGAATATTTTAATATTAATTATTAGTTTTATATTACCTTATTATTTAATTCTAGAATGGCTTTGTATAGTTTTGTTGTTTCCGCTTAAAATAAGGTTTATGTTTGTTATCTCGTTCATAATATAGGGTACGAGCTCCGGTTGTGGCCACTAGCAGTTTTATAAATTAAAAAAATAAGGTGTTGAAGTCCGATTTGCTTATTGTATATCTTAATATATAAAATGATAAACTGATTGTTGATATATCAACGTACAGCCCAAACCGCTGGATCTAGAGATTTGAAATTTTGCACATTTTTGGAAATTCCAATGGATTCCAAGGGATGACAGTTTGTATGCAAGTCCGTCAGTTTTGAAGTTAGGATCTTCAAATTTTGTGTTTAGGCTGACGATTAAAAATTAATGTATAGTTATCTCAGCGTTTGTAATAATCCCACCACCGAAGGGAGGAAAAGGGGGATGAATTTGTGTATGCAAGTCCTTCAATTTCAAAGTAAAATTCACTAAATGTACTAATATACGGTGTAGGCATCCACTAAGGAAGGATTTTTGGAAATTCCACCCCTAACAGGGTAAACTAAGGGATGAATTTTGTATGCAAGTCCGTCAGTTTTGAAGTTAGGATCTTCAAATTTTGTGTTTAGGCTAACGATTGAAAATTAATGTATAGTAATCTCAGCGTTTGTGATTATTCCACCACCGAAGGGAGGCAAAGGGGGATGAAGTTGTGTATGCAAGTCCTTCAATTTCAAAGTAAACTTCACTAAATTTAATATAATACAGTGTATGTATTCAGTAAGGAAGGATTTTTGGAAATTCCACTCCTAGGGGGGTAAAATAGGGGATGAAAGTTTGTATGAAAGTTCGTCAGTTTTGAAGTTAGGATCTTCAAATTTTGTATTTAGGCTAACGATTGAAAATGAATTTATACATATTTAAGCTTTTTTAACAATTCCACCCCCGACAGGGTGAAAAGGTATGGGATGTATGTAAGTCATTCAGTTTCAAAGTAAACGTCACTTAATATTTTATTACACAGTGTAGGCAATCACTAAGGATTTTTGGATATTCCATCCTTAAGGGGGTAAAATAGGGGATGCAAGTTTATATGAAAGTCCATCAGTTTCGAAGTTAGGACCTTCAAATTTTGTGTTTAGGTTGACGATTGAAAATTAATTTATATGTGCCTCAACGTTTTTGGTAATTCCGATCCCGAAAGGGTAAAAAGGGGATGAATTTGTGTATGGAAGTACACTAAATTTATTATTTTAGCTTATGGTTATATTCTAACGCAACGAATATCGAATTTGAACCCTTAAGGAGTGAAAAGGGGGATTAAATTTAGTATATGAAGTTCTTTATTTTCGGAGTGAAAATTTCAAAATTTATTATTTCGGCTTATGGTATTGGCGTATTGAAATGACTCGCCTAAACAACATCAGGAAAAAGAGAGGAATCGGTATAAAAACAAAGATTTTTCATAGTGTTATGTCCTATGGCTTTTTACTTTGGGGTAAAGCTGCTGAAATAGAAACCATTTTTATTTTGCAAAAAAAGCAGTGCGAGCTATTTATAATATGAGTTCTCGAGCTTCCCTCAGAGATAAGTTTAAAAATATAGGTATCCTTACAGTAGCATCGCAGTATATTTATGCAAACATATTTGTACATCAGAATATTAATCTTTTTGTAAAAAAAAGTGACGTGCTCTCTTTTAATACTAGAAATAAGCATAAACTTTTGACCTCTGCTTATAGACTCCAAAAAGTGCAAGGTTCATTTTTAGGACTGAGTGTACAATTTTATAATAAGATCCCTAATGAAATTTTAAATTTACCGTCACTAAAGTTTAAGGAACGTATAAAGGCCGCTTTAGTACAGAAGGCTTACTACAATATTAAAGAATATTTAAATGATAAAAATGCGTGGTTGTAGCGCTCGCTCTCGCAGGAAACATCTGATGTAATAAAAAGTTTGTTTTTGAAAAGAGTAATTGCTGAGTTTATTGCCGGCTCTTCTCAGCAAAATCAAACTTCCGAACCGTGCATTAGTGCATTAGAGTATTAGAGTTTGACTATTCATAAGTGCCTGTGAAGGCCTATTTGAATGAATAAATTATTTCATTTCATTTCATTATCCGATTATACTTTAAATTTATCCAACTCGCTTAATTTCCTTGATAAAAATTACAATTTATTTTTCTTTTCGAAATTTTACAGGTATTATTAAAGAAAAGGGCCCAAGAACATACAAATTGGCTAGAAGAATGGTGGTTGAACACAGCCTATTTAGAATATCGCGACCCAGTTGTTGTTTTTTCCAGCCCTGGGTTAGTGTTTCCATTCAAAGAATTCAGAAACCAAAATGATCAGTTATTGTATGCTGCTAAGACATTACTGGCTGCTCTTGACTACAAATCTTTAATAGACAAGTAAGTAAAGAGATGGACGTTTGATAACTTATTGTACGCGCAAAAATTGAAAATCCATCGAATTATCGAATACTATATGTGGAGGCATGGGAGTGCCCCCCGCCAAGACGAGCCAAGCGAAGCGGAAGGGCACTACCTTTCTCGAAGCGCTTCATCGTCTTTTTGAACCCTCATAACTTGGGTTTGGATTATACCAGATAAACAAAATTCTCGGGATATGATGTCAATAGTGAACTTTTTAAACATATTAAGTTTCAATAACATAGCTCTTATACTTTAGATTTTATTGATATCTAAAAAACCCCGATTTCGTCACTGACTCACTGATGATCATCAAAACTCTTAGGGTACTTCCTGAAGCCCCAGAAAGCTGAAATTTGGTACAGTAGTACCCAACTGATGATAAGGCACGTCGTGAATCTTCGTTCGCACAGAAAAGAAAGTATGGCCCCGAAGATTAACGAAAGAATGCTTAAAACTTACAATCGTCCTTAGATCACTACTATTAGGTTCATTATACACTGCAGCTGATAGTTCCGTCTCACTTGCAAATCACGTTATAGAGTAAGAGCCCGTGAACCCCAGACCTTAGTTATTTTATAAAAGCTGGAAGTTTGTCAGCGTATGCTCCCAAAATAGGTAAGAACGATGTACCATTATGAAGTTTGGGTTACCGTGGCTTTGGCAGGTTAACAGTACTAAAGGTTGTGTGTAGGGAATGCAAACGGGTTTCAACGAAAATCGAAAAACCGGTTATACGTTACGGATTTGACCAACAAAAAAACCGGTTTTACATAACACCAAAACCGGTTTTTCGATTTTTTCGGATTTCTCTCAATGTTTGGTAAAACTAAAAAAGAAAGATTTGCCAGCGTTTTGTACACTGAGTGCAATGCAGTGAGAATTTTTGTGATGAACTGAAGTGTGTTGATGTGTAGTGTGTTGAGCTGGTAAGAAAATAACTTGAAATAATGATTGTTTTTATGATAGATATAAAATATGTTATACTTTTTTTTACAATACTTAGGCAGCAAACAACCGTATGGCCCGCTTGATGATAACCAGTTACCCTAGCCTATGGACGCTTGCAACATAACTGTTATCGCTCGCACGTTACCAACCCTCAACCTTTTTGAAGCGGGGAGCTCATTCCACAGCCTGAGCATCCACGATAGGAAACTTCTTTGAAACCGCACAGTACGAGAACATTTTCAATACAACACAACACTGTCTGCTGGAAAAGCGGTTGAACACACATAAGAAGGCAGTCTCTCCTCAGACTAAGGGGCTTTAAAACACTTGTGAGCTCGGGATCATCGACAATTCTAACGGCACGTCGCTGAACTGAGTCTAAATACCCAAGCTGGTATCCAGGTGCCCACAGAAGACAGCATTACTCCATTTGGGCCAAACTTGCGACTTATATAGTTGCAGTCTTTGTCTTGATAAGAAGTACTGCTTCGCTCTATTAATCACAACGAGTTTTTTTGGATACCTTGTAGATGACTTTGGAACAGAACGTCGCTACAAATATTAACGTGAAGGATCCCAATGCTTTTCGTGATGTTGAGGGACATGTTCTAGAAATGAGGAGCCACAGCAAATGGACTTTTCTCAACGGGGTTGAAATAGAATAGGTTTAGTCGACCCCAATCGGAGTCACTAGTTTGTGTACTCTCGATTTAAGACAAGTCCTTCGCGCCTTTTCTCCAATATAGAGATATTTGCACGGTTCGTGTAATGAGCGTCCCCTGTAATTTCATCTGCATAGCAATGAATGCTGGCAATAGAGAGTATATCATTAATATGCTGGAGGAACAGTGATGGGGATAATTCAGAGCCTTGCGGGACGCCAGCATTAATGTCATGCTATCGGAGCAACTACTGTCAACGAAGGCCAGTAGCGTGCATTCCATATAGGCAAATAAGCAATGCTTACCTCATGATCATGAGATAGATTCAATAAAATAATATTTTGATTCAATTAAACTATATAATCATTTAAAAAATTTAAATAAAATTTCTAACCTAGCATTCAATACGAAATTTCAAACATTGCCGCGCGCGAGGTTGTGTATCAAATTCACGCACACTAAAACGATTTCGGCATATGCATGCACACACACACACACTTCTTTAGGATAATACGACGAAAGCATAAATCACGTATTTGCTATGCGTAGACATTTGACATTTATGCACTAATGCGCATTATATAGCGATTTATGGACCAAAAGTAACCATACCTACTCTGTTGTGATAATTGTAACCCATCCAAATTAAAAGCACTACAGTTTACCAACGTTAGAGCAACTCAAATATAACTTCGCAATTTATTTGTATTGTTTTGTTTATGGTTGGTTTGGTTGGTATTGCATAGGGTTACCGTACTTTGATATCGCTGGATTCAAATCGAAGTGTCTGATATCGATTAAATAAAAATATATAATGAATTAATTGATCAATTCTTAGAAAATCGTTATTTATATTATATTATGGCATAAATATATTTCTTAGTTAATTAGTAGCAAAAAATATTTGAAAAAGTAATTAAGTGGAATACATACAGCAAAAAAAACTTTAATATTTAATATAATCCTGCAAAAAAATATCGATTCATGAAATTGAATTGGATTAGATGGTCTCGATAAAATCGATTTCCGATCTTTTAATTTTGTGGCGATCTTAAGATCGATCCTTATTTCCAAAATCGATTTAAAAGATCGAATATTGATTAAAAAAAATCGATCGATTGAACCGAGGTTGGAAACCCTAGTTTCGCTAATAATGATCAGGGTCGCCAGATTGGGGTTTTTTTCGCAATTTTGGGGGAAAAATAAAGACTTGCAAATTTTTGGGAATGGAATTTTTACTTTGGAGAAATTGGGGCTCTTATTTTTTTGTGCTAGATTAAGTCAAAATTGATGATTTACACACATTTCAGATGATAACAGTCTTCAACCTGTCTTTTTTATGGATAGTATATTTGTAAAAAAAATATATTTTAAAATATAGGGAAATTATAGTTTTAGGATATTTGGAACGAGTTACGGATAAAGTAAAGTATTTGCGATTTTATATTTTTTAGATTTGGGGTAATTTTGTATACGCGATCTGGAGACCCTGCCAATCGTCCTACGTTACTGGCGTCGTGCGTGTTGATATTGTGATTTGTTTTTGTTATTTTTTGTATATGTTAGGAATTGCTGTGCTGTGTGTCTGTTCTGTGTGAACATGGATAAATTGAAGTGTAGTACGTGTGGTAAAGATGCAATATGCATCGAAAAATTACGTGCAAACCCACTCAGCCTTTTTTCGTTCGTTGAAGAAAACCAAAATAGGTACCTAGTATCTTTCCCTAGACCAACACCAAAACTTTCTTTAAATTAATTACTACATTTATTATCATCCATATTCGTGTACACGCAAGTTGCTGTGCCGCTACAATATGCCATGTATATTACGTGTGAAATTAATATTATAACTTACGAAACATAATTTAATAAATGTTTAAATAATTACTTCTTTAATACTGATCTATTTTTTAACATGAAGTCATAAATATCTCATAGCAATTAAAAATCAAGCAAAAGTGATATTTTTTATGATTTCATTGATTTAAAATAAAATCAAAAGCAACGAACCGTGGAGTCTATATAAACGAGTATCTGATCTACAGAGTTAAATAAACGATTATTTCCATCAATTTTATGAAAAAGAGATGGATTGATTGTGTGAAAGATGATATTGGTAAGAAACGAGTGAATGTTGGTATAACGGATAGAAGCAGTGGCGTGCATTCCATATAGGCAAATAAGCAATGCTTACCTCATAAGATTCAATAATATGATATATTGATTCAATTAAACTACATAATCATTTAAAATACAAATTCTAACCTAACATTCAATACAAAATTTCAAACTTTGCCGCGCAGGCACTCGCGAGTTCGTGTAACAAATTCACGCACACTAAAACGATTTCGGCATATGCATACACGCACACACACTTCTTTAGGATAATACGACGAAAGCATAAATCACGTTTTTACTATGCGTAGCACTGACATTTGACATTCGCGATTTATGGACCAAAAGTAACCATACCTACTCTGTTGTGACACTAGTAACCCAGCCAAATTAAAAAAACTACAGTTTACCAACGTTAGAACAACTCAAATATAACTTCGCAATTTATTTGTATTGTTTTGTTTATGGTTTGGCTGGCATTGCATAGGGTTACCGTCCTTTGAAAAAATGTATTATCGATAGATTCAAATCGAAGTGACTGATATCGATTAAAAAAAAATATATACAAGGTCGATCCTTAGAAAATCAATATTTATATTTTATTATGATATAAAATATATTTTAGGTTCATCATCATCATCAGCCTATAATGTCCCACTGCTGAGCACAGGCCTCCTTTCACAAATGAAGGTGAAAGGGAATGGGCAATACTCCACCACGCGTGCCCACTGCGGATCGGTGGAGGTAGGCTAGTGGTCAACCTACTGTTGGAATTTTTCAAGCCGCCTAGTAGGCATCCAACTAGCTTAACGACTATCACAATTAAGTGATAACCGGGACCAACGGCTTAACGTGCCTTCCGAAGCACGGAAACGCTCGATTTGAAATACCACTAGGCGGTCACCCATCCAGGTACCGACCACGACAGGCGTAGCTTAACTTTGCCGATCGATTAAGAACGGCTAATTATGCTACACCACGAGCGCTTCTAAGGTTTTTAGGTTTCTAATAATAATTACACGAATATCGTTATTCGATTAAACTTACACTGTCGAGATTTTTAGAAAAACAACGATTTAGACGCCCTCCCATCGATTTCAGCATTGATGAGAGAGAAAGAGAGTAACTTGTGCTAATTTATTCAAAAAAACTTTAATATTTAACATAAAAATAATCGATTCGAAAATACGAAATGGAATATTATGGTCTCGTTAAAATCGATTTCCTATCTTTTAATTTCGTGGCGATCTTAAGATCGATCCGTATCTCCAAAGACGATTTAAAAGATCGAATATTGATTAAAAAATCGATCGATTCAACCAAGGTTGGAAACCCTAGTTTTTTTTAAATATTTGTTCATGACCATGGACACAAAGTCCTTCAGTCGCATACATTTTATTTATAATATCACTTTCATATAGTCCGCACATTAACTTTTACATAGTCCGCATTATCAGTCACCGTTCAGTCGTGTTTTAGTAAAATGGTGGTCACTGTACTAAAACTTTTCACGAACTTTTTGAGACAACTTGTAAAATCACGATACACATAATTCATTTCATTTCACTAGTGCACGTGGATTGATCTTCATTGGATAAAATACCACCGATAATATACAATAAAACTCTCCTAGTACTTGATTGCCTACCTCCTCCGAAAACCAATGCACGCCACTGGATAGAAGACGCGTACATATTGCGCCGATCCCAAATTATAGGGAACAGGACAGGTGATGATGTGTTTGATGTTTCTTTTATACCCACTTCATTAACTTTAACTGACAATAATTCCTCAGTTTGGGATTTTTAAATCTTAGGCACGGTTATTATCTATAATTCGAGCTATAGAAATAACGTGAAAAAAAAACGAGCGAACATTAAAAAAACCGGGTTTTAAAACCGGTTAACTGGTTTTTTCCTCTCATAACCGAAAAAAAAACGGTTTTCATTTTGCCACGGTTTTACATTCTGTGCGTGTGAGATAGCGAGCTCGGTCTTACGCGATCCCTCACTGCGCAGTTGTTATTTCTATTGCGCATGGACAGTGATGCCACATTAGCAACTTTATAGCTAGATCTAGCTATTTTTTGGTGTCAGACAGCTACAATTTTATGAAACTTGGCTTCTTTTTCTAGCAACTTTTCAAAATTCTCGAGAGTTCGTAATAGGGCAAAAGAAAAAAAACTAAACGCGACGCTATGGGTCTAGGTGTGGGTACAGGTTGGTGGCCGGGAATTCCCAGTTTCATTTCAACTAGGGAATGCAAAACCGTGGCAAAATGAAAACCGGTTTTTGTTCGGTTATGAGACGTTAAAAACCGGTTAACCGGTTTTAAACAGTTTTTTTTTATGTTCGCTCGTTTTTTTTTTCACGTTATTTCTATGTATAGCTCGAATTATACATACTAACCGTGCCTAAGATGTAAAAATCGCAAACTGAGGAGTTATTGTCAGTTTAACTGACAAAAATTCCTGAATAATTTTATTTTATAGAGTTAATGAAGTGAGTATAAAAGAAACATCATCACCATCTGCCTGCCCTGTTTCCAATCATTTGGGATCGACGCAATATGTACGCTTCTTCCATTCGTCCCTTCTATCCGTTATCATCTTTCATACAATTCATCCATCTCTTTTTCATCAAATTGTTGAAAATAATAGTTTATTTAACTCTGTAGATTCGTCTTAAGGTGGTTGCTCTGATTGCCCTTTCCATACATATTTAACTAGCTGAGATTTCAATACACACATCGTATTGTTTTTATTTGAGCTATTCTTTGGACTTCATACTAGTTACCGGTGTGGCTAATTTTAATTTCAAACAAAAATATCCAACGGAATTACAATAAAACTGGTTTAAAAAATTGCAAATTTTGTATTCGTGTGAGTAAATTTTGTAGCGCAATCTAGGCAAGCAATATGGTTATTAGCAAGGTAACTAAGAACTAAGATGTCAAAAAGGAGCCGGGGTTCGAATTTAAAACTACAAGTCGTGAAATAGATGGCGCTTTCAGTAATTTGACTCTATAGAAATCTATGCTTTGAATAATATTGGTCAAATCTTAGCATAGCCGAAACGGGGCGTTGCCGTTCCGACTAGGGTAGTTTGTTGTAAAGGAAATGCGATGTTGCCAATCATCGTTGCGCGCTTCTTTCGTATATTTCGTTGATTTCAATAATTTTGAAGTTAAATTTGAAATTAGCTTTTGCGCCCAGCTTTGCCTGCATGAATTTTTTGTGTAATATTATACCAATCATCGTTGCGCGCTTCTTTCGTATATTTCGTTGATTTCAATAATTTTGAAGTTGAATTTGAAATTAGCTTTTGCGCCCAGCTTTGCATGCATGAATTTTTTGTGTAATATTATGAATACCAATAAGTTTTACCACGTATAGTTTTTATGTTTATTGAATATATATATATCGAATGTATCTACCTACGTTAGTTTATGCTGCATAAATTATATCAAAGAGAAAGTTAAAATATGTCAATATACGAATACCAAAAACATTCCAACGTTTAACTATGACCGACCTAATATCTACATTTAAAGTAATTAATAATGCTATCCAAAAAAAAAAACAATTTTACGTTTTTTTACAAACAAACATGTTTTAATTTGTATGATATAGTTATAAAACCTATACATAATACTATTATAATATAGGTACGAAACTTCACCGTTCGTTCGAGGACGGTTCAAGGGATGCGTTCAAAAACCAACACTTGAAAAAGATTGATTGCTTAGATTATTCATAAATAATAATACGTAGAAAGTCAATATGTAATATACTATGTATTATACATACCTACTTATTTTATTATATCATGGTAAATAATAAAGTTAGGTACCTACTGATATATTTCAATATTTATCTAGTCGAGCTAATAAGTAATAATGTAATTAGTAAGATTCCGAACATGATGTTTTTGCAAATACCTAGTAGGTAGGTACCTACTGTACAAAAAATAAACGATGTTTTGAATCGATTAAAATATTAGGTGGTATCAATCGACTTTAGGGCCGATTTTTCCATCGTCCGATATAAGAATTTTACTTGAGGAATTAAATTCACGTTTGCAGATTCTGTAGAGAAAGACTATCAAAATACAAAATTCCTCGAATAAAGACAGCTGACGATGCAGCGATGTTAAAATCGACCGTACGATTTTTTTATTGGGATATACAAGTAGATCGAATCTATACTTCGATACAAATATAATAAAGCGGATGTTTTTTTTTGTTTATTTAAACGGGCTAATCTCTGAATCGCTAGGTAATCACTATCCATCTGATTGAAAAAATCTTACACTAATAGGAAGCTACATTATCCCCGAGTTTTACAGGCTACTTTTTATTAAGTGTATTCCAAACCGGTGGTGGTAGATTCAATTGTATGTACTTACTTGTTGTCGTGTTGTCAGTGCGATTAGAATGTAAAATTATGTAATGACTCTAAGCTTGTTTTGAAAAGAGTAATTGCTGAGTTTATTGCCGGCTCTTCTCAGCAAATGCAACCTTCCGAACCGGTATTAGAGTATTAGAGTCAGACTTTTCATAAGTGCCTGCGAAGGTCTATTTGAATAAATGATTTTGAATTTTTGAATTTTTACTTATACTTGACGTGCATAAGTCCCTTACCTGGGCCTAAACTGGATAAGTAAATAACTTTTTGAGTTTATTTTGATTTATCCCAGGAATGCGGGAGAAACCGCGGGGGACAGCTAGTGAAAAAAAAAGTGATAATCGGTTATCAACAATGATGGAAAATACATGTAAGTCGGTAAGTACCTACATGTATTTTTTTTTACCGAACGAGCTCCGCGATCTAATCGTTTCTGTTTCAGCTTGGGCAAAAATGCTTTCGTATGTCTTTATGTATTTTCGAAAAATCTTCAATATAAATTAAGTAGGTACCTAAGTATTCATCTTATAAACTGTAAAACATCGATTCAAAAGATTGAAGATCGACCTATAAAACCTCTTTTTTGATTAAATCGAATCGAGATCGTAAATCCTAGTTTGCCGTGATTTGCCTAACGTTGACACATCTTTTTAGACGTGTCACGTTCCTACGCAACGAAATTTATGTTTCCCATGTGTTTCCTACGGCTAATATTTTTTACAAATTATTTACTCTTATTTGGATACATTACATTAGCTTGATGTTTAGCCAAGTGTACCTTTAAACAGGTATGTAATAGATATATGCATTGATGCTAATAGTATAGAGATAGATAGATAACACTTTATTGTTACACCACATGAAAAAAATTACATCCGTCGGAACACACCGATAGGCGCTTGGCGACAGATTTTTAACTTGAGGGTGGTAGCCAATCAGATGAGTACTAAAAAGTACCCTACCACCTGCTATGGTTTCCTCACTATGGTTTCCTCACGATGTTTTCCTTCACCAAAGTAAAGTTCATTTTGTAAGGTGGAGGTTAGAAATTTTAAAAAAATTGTTTCCTAATTATTTAGGAACAAGGATATTGTTTGGTTTCAATAAGTCGAGAATACTTCTGTACTCATTTTCTGATAGGTATTATAAATTACATATTCTTTGTCATAACAATTACGCATTTTATTTCAGGTCCAGGGGCAATTAATTATGCATAACCAAAATGCATTATGCTTATCATAATACTGTTTGATTTACATCCATTAAATCTTATAACAGTCGTAAAGGTTTGCCGATATGACAAGGTCATCAGAAATGTGAAGTCAAATGCTAAAGCTAGCAACATTTTCAAAAATGCTAATTGCTAGATATTATGTTGACTCAATTGGAAAAGAAATAACTGTGCAGATCAAAATTAATTTACAAGTAAAATGTAAACTATATAAAAATCGGTATTAAAAATAATTATACAAAGCAAACCTACTAACAGGTATTTTTTGTTCTAGTAGAGGATCATGCATCTACAATGTAGATTCTACATAATCATCAGAAAGTCAGTTTGTTATGTACCTATAATATTATGCTTGATTATTTTTATCAAGTAAATAAAACTTTGAAAATGTTTTGTAACAGTAGGTATTTATTTTCAACTAGTTCACCCTTCTTACTAGAAGAACCTCTTGAACTAGGTGAACTTCGTAACACATTTTTTTTTTTATTTTTACCATTTTTTAAACTACACCTGTATCACAGCGAACAAAACACAAAAATAATTATTCAAATCGGTCAAGCTGTTTTTGAGTTTTGTCGAGACTTACGAACAGCAACTAATTTATATACCTATATAAATAACATTTATAAATATACTATTTCAGGAACAAGGATTTAACGTTACCAACATGCATAATATTTTATGTTACTTCGTTTCGATTACGCACAACGGTCACAGTCATGACTCATGCTGGAGAATAGATGCGTACCTACCTCGGAGGAGTTTATCAGCAAAATGCTTTTTAGATTCTACCGAAATCACAATTTAGATGTGAATTTTTTGAGTGTTTATATACCATACCACATTTACTTACGTCATACATTAATAAAGAAATATACAGAGAATCTATTTTTATTATACCTACATAATAATCAATATTGACATCTCATAAACGTACCGGTGTAGAGCCTCCCCTAATAACAAGGGGGATTGGGGCCATAGTCCATCATAACGTCAAGCAGGACAATGTGGTTTGGTGTACTTCTAATGCTTTTCAATTTGACTTTTTCGTGTTGGTTTCCTTACGATCAAGAACGAAAACATATCATCGGCCTGTACTTTGTGAGATTTGAATTTACGTACAAATTCACCTTTGGATAATGGTGAAGGAAAAACATCATTAGGAAATCAAATAAGTACATGTACAATGTACAAAATTTTAATAGTAAACATGTTTTATATTTATTGAAAAAATAATATAAAATATACCAAACCTAATGAATATATAAAACACAATTTACGCATAATTCATGAAAAAATACTTAACCAATTTTAGCACACACGCGTAATTATTTAAACGCCACCTAACGGCATATAAAACAACTCAATACTTATTTTAACGCCATCTAACGGTCGAAACAAAACAAAAAATTACAATGTGTGCGTGTATATATACAAGGAATAACTTGACAGATATTTTTCTGGAGGAATTCTTTGTAACTTATTGCCGTGGAAGTAAAATTAATACTTCATAAATACTTCATAAATACATATTGCTCGCCAATCACTAAATTACGCACCAAGGATGCTTGAATTTTACATAAAAAAAAGAAATAACATAGCTTTGCGATACTAACACCATCTAACGGGAATATAGCTTTTTGTAATCGTGAGCATTCACCTTAATCAAAGACTCGTTTATATAGACTACACGGTTCGTTGCTTTTGATTTTATTTTATACGAATAAAATCATAAAAACATATCACGTTTGCTTGGTTTTTAATTGCTATGAGATATGATGACTTTATGTTAAAAAATAGATCAGTAATTAAGATGTACTTATTTAAACATTTATTAAATTATGTTTTGTACGTTATAATATTCATTTCACACGTAATATTATGAACATGGCTTATTATAGAGGCACAGCAACTTGCGTATACACAAAAACGTGATTATTTGTCCTTAGATAAAAAAAAACATTACCCAGTCTTCGTTGTCGTGCAGTCGTGTAAAAAATAACACCAATCAATCAGCTTGCTGTCTGGCAGATACATAAGAGCCTTCATTGACATTAGTTGCTCCGATTGCATGACATTAATGCTGGCGTCCCGCAAGGCTCTGAATTATCCCCAACACTATTCCTCCAGCATATCAATGATATACTCTCTATTGCCAGCAATAATTGCTATGCAGATGAAATTACAGGGGATGCTCATTACACGAGCCGTGCAAATATCCCTCGTTCTATATTGGAGAAAAGGCGCGAAGGACTTACGACTTAAATCGAGAGTACACAAACTAGTGACTCCGATTGGGGTCGACTAAACCTAGTCTATTTCATCTCCACTAAGTCACACACAAGCCTGCGCATTCACCGTTGAGAAAAGTCCATTTGCTGTGGCTTTTCATTTCTAGAACATGTCCCTCAACATCACGAAAAGCATTGGGATCCTTCGCATTAATATTTATAGCGAGACGTTCTGTTCCAAAGTCATCTACAAAGTATCCAAAAAACTCGGTGTGATTAATAGAGCGAAGCAGTACTTCTTATCGAGACAAAGACAGCAACAATATAAGTCGCAAGTCTGGTCCAAATTGGGAGTATTTCTGCCTTCTGTGGGCACCTGGATACCAGCTTGGGTATTTAAACTCAGTTCAGCGACGTGCCGTTAGAATTGTCGACGATCCCGAGCTCACAAGTGTTTTAAAGCCCCTTAGTCTGAGGAGACACTGCCTTCTTATGTGTGTTCTACCACTTTTTCAACGGGCAGTGTTCTGAAGAATTGTTTGACCTGATGCCCAGTTACCTTCTACCATCGTAGTCACCGACGGGGAGTCCATCCACACGCATTGGAACCAAAATGGTCTCGTACTGTGCGGTTTCAAAGAAGCTTCCTGTCGTGGACGCTCAGGCTGTGGAATGAGCTCCCCGCTTCAAAAAGGTTGAGGGTTGGCAACGTGCAAGTGATAACCGTTATGTTGCAAGTGCAAGCGTCCATAGGCTACGGTAACTGGTTATCATCAGGCGGGCCGTACGCTAGTTTACTGCATAAGTATTGTAAAAAAAAGTTTATGTTGTGTCATTATATGTTATTTTCTTACCAGCTCAACACACTATACATCAACACTTCAGTTCATCACAAAAATACTCACTGCATTGCACTCAGTTTACAAAACGGCGGCAAATCTTCCTTTTTTAGTATTTCCAAACATTGATATAAAAACCTAAAATAACCGAATAACCGGTTTTTCGATTTTCGGTGAAACCGGTTTGCATTCCCTAATTTCAACATTCAAACCGTATACAGGTCGTTGTTTTGGTCAGCGACGAGCGACTCAGGGTCGATTATACAAATGATACTGGTGCTAAAAAAATATAAAAAAAATACTTTTTTTTTTTTAATAATAAAAATTAAAATTTTGAAAATCATGTAATAAGCTAAAGTGTAGACATAATACTCAACGGGAGTACGAGGGAGTAAAGGGGTGGGGCGACGGCGGCTTGCGCCTAGCTCTAGTCTGTGCACGTGCCTAGTAACCATACTTTGCGGTAATTTTATTTCAAATTGAATAAGGTATTTCTCAACATATTTACAGTATTTAATGGAATTAAGTCCATTTTTGGGGAATATATATTTTGTACTACCGCTCCTAGGTCGCTTGTCGCTGACCAAAACAACACCCAGTATTACTCCTATAGTACCTGTGTTCTGCCACTTCTGCCTTGTGTTGTTTTATTAATTTAAAACTAATGCTCGCTGTTTTAATACATATTATTGTGAAAATGGAACTAAACCTCTGAAAAAAAAAACGTACATAATTTATTGATATTTAATACTCTCGTGTTTGATTTAATAAAACATGTTTTTTTTTATAACCTGTTATTGACGAAATAAATAAAAAAAAAATACAATTTAAGGTAGTTTTAGCATCGAATGTCTTTTTTTAAGATGTTTTTAAAATGTACACGGATTATAAGTTATATAAATCTGTGCTAAAAAAATTCATTCTAATCACGAGTGCCCCCGCCGCTTGGTGAAGGTGATCGCTTCCTTCCTGGAAGATCGAAAGTTCAGGATGGGGGTAGAAGATGTCCTATCTACGGAGCGCCCTATAGCAGCGGGCGTACCCCAGGGCAGCTGTCTTATCTCCGTGCCTGTATTCCCGATACACCGATGACATCCCCCTGGATGAGGGATCCCAGCTGGCACTCTTCGCGGACGATGCGGCGTACTACTCCACGTCCATAAAGAAGAACCACGCCACATACAAGATTCAAAGAACCCTAGATCAACTGCCAGACTGGCTCTCCAGGTGGAGACTCTCTGCCAATATCGGGAAAACACAGGCCATTATGGTTGGCAAAGTCCGCTCATACCCCCCGCCCCTAAGATTCCAGGAAGTAGAAATCAAGTGGTCCCCGAGTGCCAAGTACCTGGGGATCACCATTGACAAAGGACTGACCATGAGGCATCACGCCAAGAACATCATCGGTCAGATCAGGAGCGCCCGCGTACTACGGCGTCCAATAAAAGAAAAAAAGAAGCTTGAAGGTGTTCAAAACTTACATAAGAAGTCGACTAACTTACGCTGCCCCCGCCTGGTATGCACTCACAAGCGAGTCTACCAAGGGACAGCAAAGCCTTACGCTGCGCACGATAACCATACCACCGGTTCGGAAAACAAACTGGGAAGACTCCGGCACGAAACTCTGACTATCAAAAAGTTACTCTACACGCCCTAACTCTACAAGCCCTAGCTTCACAAACTCTACACACCGTAGTCAAAATATGTGACTTTGCCGTTTCGCTACTACAAGAAATATTGTATTTGTAGTGTACAGAAAGTAATTAACAGTGAATACTTTTCTTCACCTTACTCCCATGTGACGGTAGCGAAACGGCCAAGCCACATATTTTAACTAAGGTGTAGAGATTGAGAGGGCTTGTAGAGTTAGGGCGTGTAGGGTTTTATTAACAGCCATCGCGAAACAAACCTTAATTAGGAACTGTAATCTTTTAAATTCAAATGGAAGGTGATTTGGGATCGATGGTATACGCGGCACGAAGACTGTTTCTCCTCTGGCAGAGCAAGTTAATATCATGGCCTCAATAATATTACAGCGGAGAGCTGTTACTTGTAGTCTAGTTCCATTGCACAATTTTGGAGGCCGTATATTTCTAATCAATATGTCAGGAGCACCTACTTGCAACGTAAGCCCGTGATACGGAAGACCCGGTGGATTGAGAGAGTTTAAAAATTTAACAGGATAAATACAGACTCATCCATATCGACGATCGTGGCAACAACCTTCGAATGAATTTATCAACATTTCATTGATCGCGGCGGCTTGGTAATTTTTGGGAGTCAAAATGGCTGTCTCCTATAATATAAGTTTCATATTATTAACATCAATACTATATATTTTATTTATAAGTTCATCAACTGTTGATACTACAGTACATAACTCATCTGGTATTTGTATCAACCCATCTATTCGTGGAAAGTAAGTATCCATACGATTGGTGATTATAGTATTAATGTGTATTAAGCAAAACGTCAAAATTGTTTCAACTCCCCTCGGTCTCCCCTACTACTTTATCAATTGTAATCCTATACCGTGCCGTATGAAAGTATGCTTTCTGTGTTTGATGTAAGCAGGCAAACAATTTTATTATGTTGCAATTAACGTGTTTAATATGTTTTTTTGTTGTTTTTAGTGATAAAATTCCCGTTGAAATGATGGGCAAGAGTCCATTGGACATGTCACAATATAGAAAAATTTTTGGAACATGCAGGATTCCTTGGGAAAAGCGAGATAAATTATCATTTAATGACAGCAAGCATGTTACTGTCTTCCATAACAATCATGTAAGACCTTAGGTTCACCCCAAGAAGTATAAAGCCCGTGGAGAGCGTGTGCGGAGATTTTTTACGCATATGTTAATTTCCGTTAATTCTATTGATAACAGACGGAGATTTATTACAAAAAACAATGCAATTCCAAAAAAATAATATAGGAGAAACGCACTAAAATCTTTATTAATTAAAAAACCCGTAAATATTTGTAAAATTAGCTTTTAAAATCATATTACCTCTTTCTTTTTCAAAATTGAACCCATAATCTCAGCATTACAGACCAGTCCTCTTTTACGTTTGCTGTTATTTCTAATACAAATAATAATCAAAACCGATTACAAACTTCAAACAAATTATATATTACCACCAGTCTTCTTTGCGCCTGCCTGCCAATCAAACCGGTGAGTTGTGTTTGAAACAAAATCGTGTCGACGCGAACTCCACGGGCTTTATACTTCTTGGTTCACCCCAAGCGACACATGTTTAGGTAGGTACGTGGCGCGCTCAATGTACAATCAAATGGCGGTGTCAGATTATTTTCCTCAAAAGACATTTTGTTTGTAACCCAAATATGAACTCTATGTTTTTTTTTTATACTACTTAGGTAGCAAACAAGCATACGGCCCGCCTGATGGTAAGCGGTTACCGCAGCCTATGGACGCTTGCAACACCAGGGGTGTTACTCGCGCGTTGCCGACCCTGCAGAAATCTCTTAACACCCTTTTTGAAGAACCCCATGTTGTACTCCATTGGGAAAACCACGGCGGGGAGTTCATTCCACAATCTGAGCGTCCCGGAAGGAAGCTCCTTTGAGACCGCACAGTTCGAAACAATTCTGGTTTCAATATGTGAGGATGGACTCCCTGTCGATGGCGAGAGTTGCGATAGTACTAGAAGGTAGCCGTGGGCATCATCTTAAACAATTCTTCAGAACACTGTCCGTTGTACAAGCGGTAGACAATTCTAGCAGCACGTCGCTGAACCGAGTCTAAAGGCCATAGCTGGTATCCAGGTGCCCCCGCCCACAAATGACAGCAGTACTCCATATGAGGCCGGACTTGCGACTTATAAAGTTGCAGCCTTTGCCCCGATGTGAAGTACTGCCTCGCTTTGTTGAGCACTCCGAGCTTTTTGGATGCCAGCTTAACCTTGTCTTCTAAGTGACTACGGAACAAAAAGTCATGTCTAATCTAATCAAAACGTATGTGTATCATTTGCTCATATAAATTGTCGACCGATGAAACATGAGTCGTTTGGGCTGGGCCTTCTAAAATAGCATACTCGTATATCGGCATACACGGCCGATGCGCCCCATCGCGCCCCCGGCCTGGTTGACTAGCGTGCGACGCACGTACGAATCGCCCACGCCTGTCACGTACTGGTAACTGAATTCCCGACTGATACGACTACTTCTTCACTGCTTTGGTCCCCTGTTGCAGGGGACTTATTTTATATTTTGGCGCAGTTTTCTTTTTTATATTATCATACCAATCTTGAAGGTCCAAAAATCTAACATTTTACGAATTCGTATATTAAATAATTTATTTATTATTAATTTTAGATTATTCGCGTAGACCTTTGGGGTGAAGACAATATGATACTTAGCGAAGATCAAATTGTTCAACAGCTGCAAAAAGTTGTCGAGCTCGCGTTCGAGCCTAATGACAAATCTATAGGTATCCTCACCTCAGATAATCGTGACAATTGGGCAAAGGCATACAGCGTTCTCATCAAAGGTATGTTGTTGGGTATACAGTGTGCTTGGTCCCGGACTAGCGATATTTTAATGGCGTGCAATACAACAAAATTTATTGACAAAACCATCTTTAAATAATGTCCTTCTGTTGGAATGACCGCCAAATTTTCTTATTTTATTTTGGATTTGATAGCTCAGTGGTAGTGACGTCGGATGCTGAGACGAAGGTCCCGGGTTCGAATCCTGCAATGAGCTAGAGCTTTCGGTGAAGGAAAACATCGTGAGGAAACCATAACACGGCACCCTCATTTTGAAATCTGTCTCCAAGAACCTATCGGTATGTTCCGAAAGCTGCACTTGAGAGCCAGTTCTTTCTAGGCGTTGTGTGCTTAAGTGCTTACCACCTTCGGCCCACATCATCAATTTCCATGGATGTTGGTGAGATTGCGGTCAAAACACGGCCTATAAACAGTAAAAAAATGTTCTCCAGAAAAAATGCGATTGCTTTGCCTCTAAATGCCGTACATATACTGAAAAGGGTTAAACAAACCTGTACGTGGATGAGGTACGTAGCTTTGTTGCAATCAAATTCAGATTAAAACAACCTCTTATTCGGTAGAAATTGTATTAATAACAAAATCTAAAATGGTTTCATTTGCAATAAAGCAGTGTTTTGTAATAGTACGTAAAAAAAATCAGATAACCGCTATATTGAACCGTTTTCAATTCGAAATTGATTGAAAATTATTGCAACGATGTTACAAAATTTAGTCTTTGTTTATTCGTTTACATTACTGATGCAAAAAAAAGAAATAAAAAATATTTTATGGGTATAATTTGCAAAAGATATTTACTAAAGAGTTGAATTGCTTTGTGTAAGATGCTTTTTTTTTTCAGACAAAGTGAATAGAGACTCACTGCTTGATATCGAGCGGAGTCTTGCCGTTCTGTGCTTAGACGCACCGGTTGGGTTACAAAAGTGTGTCGATCTGAACGCTCGCAGGAATTTGGCCGCCGCACAAACTATCCATGGTGGTGGAGCAGCTATTAATGGCGGCAATCGATGGTTTGACAAAACCATACAGGTGAGCCCATACTGTTAAGTATATTAATCTTAATCAATATGAATCTTGAAACTAATGTGGCACCTCCTAACAAAATCAAAAGACATTTTTTACAAGCTTTTATTTTACTTGTAATGTATGTATGTAACTATGTTTGTTCGGGTGGAATCTTCGCAAAGTCAAATCTCACTCACTTCCAATAGTAGGTATATTGGATGATAATGCAATTACAGTAAACAAAAAGTACAGTCACCAAAAATGCTTGTATTATTAAAAACGAATCTTCTTCTCAGTCGTACACTCCTGGCGGAATGCTCGTGGTTATGGATCGTCTCATAAGTTTGTTGTGACATTTGTGTCACTCCTATAGGTATAACACGCGCTCCACAGTTTATCCATGGTTACCCCGACATCATTATTTAGATTCCAGTTACTATAAACTAAATTAGTTGAATGGGGACTGCTGTATAGGACATGGGTTAGTGTTGAACGTGCCGAGTTTTACTGGTAATCATCATTCATTATATTACGTGACTTCTCTTCAAAACTTATTTAACTTGATTTGCGGTTTAATTTGCATGAATTTGGAAAAATTATCTACTAAGCTTTGGCAGTTCCATATCTGCAAAGTCTGTTGTTGAATACCTACAACTACAACTTGTCCAACTACTTATCTACATTTTCAGTTCATCGTTGGCGCTGATGGCGTCACTGGTCTAACGTATGAACATTCTCCCGCCGAAGGTCAACCGATTGCTGTTTTAACGGATTACATAATCAATTATATGTATGTTTTTTTATATCTACTTAGCGCGCTCGCACAACGAGTTTATTTCGCAGCACAGTTTCACTCGTGCACCGGATGATCTAATAAGTATGTTCCCGGAATTAAAGTATCCTTTGTGTTAATCCAGAACATATTCTGTATGCCAAATTAATTCATCCAAAGCCGTTTATGCGTGATTAGATCATAAACATACTTGGGACGTTCTTCATTTTTAACGAAAATGACTTGTCTCCACAAAAAAAAACGTTATTATTCCAAATTATTCGGTTACTTCTTTAATATTTTTTGACATTACTTCTTTTGACAATACAAACATTATATTCTGTTTTTATCATAATTACTATTTACAAGATCATTGTGACTATAATTGCTTCCGTCACACTTATTGTGATGCAATGAATGTGACGGAAGCGTTTTACCGAGAGATAAATCGTGTCTCTTTGCGCCGCCTAATGTAACAAATTGCTCTCGTGCAAAAAAAACCTATAGAATCCTTTAATATAATTGGACTGTTTTACAAAAAACTTAAACCGACTTCAAAGTACACTAAGAAGTAATCAAACCCTTATTTGATGATAATGGGACCAAATGGGAAGTGTACCTCATTTGATTGTATTCAAATAATAGTTCCCAGGTTGATTTAACTATTTATTTAAATAGAGTAAAACTAGGAGCCCGAAAAAACAATATTTTTAATTTTATCTACTAAACAGCATCGCAATATTCGCAATGAACCACAATGTTGTCAAAGTAGCTCGGATCGTGACTTGTTTTCCATCTTGTCGTTATTATACAAACAAAAATTACAATACTTGTCCTGAAATCTCATGTTACCAAGTTGATTGGAACTCATTATATCAGCCTATGGATGTCCACTGCTGAACATAGGCCTCCCCCATTGACTTCCACTTCGAACGGTTTTGGGCCGCTTGCATCCAGCGGTGCCCAGCGACTCTGACCAGGTCGTCCGTCCACCTGGTAGGTGGGCGTCCCGCTCGGCGCTTTCCAGTACGTGGTCGCCACTTGAGAACCTTTCTTCCCCAGCGGTTATCGGCTCTTCGAGCGATGTGGCCTGCCCATTGCCACTTCAGCTTACTAACTCTACGAGCTATGTCCGTCGTTTTCGTTCTCCTACGAATGTCCTCATTGCGGACCCTGTCACGTAGAGAAATTCCGAGCATAGCTCGTTCCATAGCTAGCCGAGTGACTCTGAGATAATTTATGCGGCCAGCAGTAAAAGACCACGTCTCTGTCCCGTATGTCATCACTGGTAACACGCACTGATTGAAGACCTTTGTCTTCAGACTCTGAGGTATTCGGGACGTGAAGATATGACGTAGCTTCCCGAACGCTGCCTAGACGAGTTGGATTCTTCGATTGACCTCTTTGTCGAAGTTGGACCTACCTAGTTGGACAATTTGTCCTAGGTAAACATACTCGTCTACAACTTCGAGAACAGTGCTCCCAACAATCACCGGCATTGGCGGAATATGAACATTAGACATAATTTTTGTCTTGTCCATATTCATTTTGAGGCCTACCTGTTGGGAAACTCTGTTGAGGTCATTGAGCATGATGTTCAATGCTTCCAGCGATTCCGCCATTATGACTATATCGTCGGCAAATCGAAGGTGAGTGATCTGCTCACCATTGATGTTAATGCCATATCCCTTCCAGTCCAAGAGCTTGAATACATCCTCCATTACAGTGGTGAAGAGTTTCGGGGAAATTACGTCACCCTGTCTTACACCCTTCTGCAACTGGATTGGTATCGTACTCTCGTCCTGGACTCGGATCGACATGGTGGCTTTGTTGTACAAACACTTCAACACCTCGATATAGCGATAGTCAATTTGGCATCGCTGTAGACTCTGTAACACCGCCCATGTCTCGACTGAATCGAAGGCTTTCTCATAGTCCACATACGCCAGGCATAATGGCCGATTATACTCCTCAGTCTTCTGTATAATCTGGCGGAGTGTATGTATGTGGTCTATGGTAATAAAGCCTTTACGGAAACCGGCTTGTTCGGGAGGCTGGAAGTCGTCAAACCTACGTGCGAGACGATTTGTAATGACTCTCGAAAACAGCTTATAAACGTGGCTTAGGAGGGATATCGGGCGGTAGTTCTTCAATAGGGCCTTATCGCCTTTCTTGAAGAAGAGCACCACCACGCTTCCACTCCATACTTCAGGCGTTGTACCTTCGTGTATGACGGAATTAAATAGCTTCTGAAGGACTACAAGTACCGGTCTACCACCCGCTTTCAGAAGCTCTGTTGTAATTCCGTCTTCAACTCTTCACCCGCCGCCTTGTTGTTTTTAAGCTGTTTCAGAGCCATTCTAATCTCGCACAGGCTGACGTCCGGTATATCTTCGGTGTAATGTCGGGTCAACTTGGCTCTTGCGTCACTGACCGGAATTGGATCTGGTTTCTGTGACGAGGTGTACAGCTGTCTATAGAACTTCTCGATCTCTCTCAAGATCTTTGACGTGATGATGTTACCGGGGTCGGTCTTCAGCTTGGTCAGTTGACTTTGATCAATAGACAAGTCTCTTGCGACCACTTTGGAACCTTTGTTCCGCTTTATTTCCTGTTCGATACATGATGTATTAAAGAGGCGCAGATCGTGTCGTATTGCGCTTGAGACCTGCCTATTTAGCTGCCGATATTCGGCTGTATCAGTTGAAGACTGCAACTTCATTTCACGTCGTCGCTTCATGAGTTTGAGAGTTTCATCCAAGAGTTTTTGG
Organism: Polyploca ridens; assembly: GCA_951394255.1. Lineage (NCBI taxonomy): Eukaryota > Metazoa > Arthropoda > Insecta > Lepidoptera > Drepanidae > Polyploca > Polyploca ridens. The sequence continues at coordinate 8,446,987 of OX596246.1, read as the reverse complement.
GTTATATTCGTGCGGCGGGTCTTAAAGAACTTAGATCCTACCGCATGGACAGTTTCCACGAGCCTGTTGTTTGTATCGGCCACAGTCGCGCAATCATCCAGGCATTGGAAGCGATTATGAAGTTCGAGCTGAAAGCTGTCAGGGTCTTGGATATATGCAGATTGGGGTCGGAGCGTAGACTTTACCAGACGAGATCTCTCCACCTGGATGTTCAGGTTCAGTGTGCCTCTTACTAATCGGTGATCGCTGCCGGTCTTAACCCTGTTAATCACAGAAACATCACTGTAGATTTGCCGCTTTGTCGTCAATATAAAGTTTATCTCATTTTTGGTGGATCCATCGGGGCTAATCCAGGTCCATTTCCTGTGAGGCCGCTTTTTGAAGGAGTTCATCATAAAGAGTCCCTCCGACTCCATGAAGTCGGCCAAACGTTGCCCCCTAGGGTTCCTCTGCCCAATTCCAAAATGCCCCGCTCTCAGCTCATCGTCATTCCTAATGCCTAGCTTCGCGTTATAGTCCCCCATCAATACCATATAGTGCGTTTTAGAGGAATGTATGGCTCGTGAGATATCCTCATACAATAATAATAATAATCTTTATTTCAGGTGTATACCCATAGAATACAAATACAAAAGTAGAATTAAAATTACGCAATAGCATAAGAGTCAAAAGGACAATAAAAATAAAATAAAAGACAAAGTGCAAAAGCACGATCAGAATAGTCAGCAGTTGGTCATCTAACATTACCTTTACGGTGCACAGACAACCAGCACGTGTATATTGGATTATCCAGGCACTCAGATCTACGAGCGTACTGAGAATCTTATTCCTCGATCCCCTGATACGCGCCCAAAACGCGGCTATACGCGATCTTCTGAGCGCGAAGAAGTCTGGGATCCTATTGTCTGCAAACATGCCCGACGCACTACAGCAACGAGGCAGCTTCATCAAAATGCGATATGCATTATTATATTGCACTCTGATGGCACTTATTGCTCTCTTGGTGTAGCGAACCCAAAGCTGACAAGTGTAGAAACATTGACAATATGCTCTAAACAATGTCATCTTCACTTGTTCGCTACACCGAGCGAACCTGCGCGCGAGCATGTTGCATCTGACCGCGAGGGCCCTACGCTCACGCTCAATGTCCTCGTTGTCACTGAGATTCCCAGTAAGCAAATGACCCAAGTACCTGAACTTCTCCACTATTTCTACTTCAGCACCATCTAATCTATCTCTCTGTCTCTATCTCGTCATCTGGGTGTGATGAGGTCGGAGCGTATACCACCTGAATGACCTTCAGCGAATACCGTTTGGTAATTCTAAGTATCAGGTATGCGACTCTCGGTGAGACACTCTCTATCCGCACTATATTCTTGATGAGGGGCTTGCGGACAATAAACCCGACACCACCCTCCCAGTAGTAGAACAAGTTGCCGGATTTAAGAATTATCGTGTCCTCTCCCTCTCGTCGGACTTCTGATAATCCCATTATATCCCAGCGCAACCTGTCCACTTCTTCCTCCAGCTCAATGAGCTTCTCGTCGGTCCTCAGAGTCCGTGCATTGTATGTTACCAGGTCCAGTCGTCGTTGTTGGTAGCCAGATCTCTGCCGGAGACTCATAGCACCCCCTGCCCCGCCGTTACCGTGACCGCTACCGTAGCCCGGGATAGCGGGGCCGCCGGGGACTGGGGGCCGTAGTTCTGTTTGTGTTACCATTTGACGGGGGGTTATGCCGTAATCACCACGCTTGGCAGGCGGGTTGGTGATCGCAGTAATGATGATGTATCACAGATGGACGCTGCTGCCCGTCCCCTGGTGTATTCCCTTAAGGCGACTAAGACACCCTCAGGGTTGGCCCTATTCTATCCGGGGACCACACGGCACTGATTGGAACTAAAGATCGCTTAATAATGCTCCCTGGGCGACAAAAAATTGCAATAGCGACCTAAATAAATATAAAAATCCAGTCCCGCGGCCCGCTCTAATAAAACTTCCACCAAAATGAAAGTCCCGTCTTCGTGGATAATTGCTCACGTGCACCTAGTGCGCAAAAAGGGCGATATATCAGACCCGACGTATTACAGGCCTATCGTCATCAACTGCCATTATCTCCAATGTCATGGAGCGAGTGATCAACAAGCAACTCTTGAGATACCTAGAGGATCACGATTTGTTGAGTGACCGACAATATGGCTTCCGCCATAGTCGCTTGGCTGGTGAACTTCTATTGTATCTCTATGTGAGATACACTAGAAGATCACCAGCCGAGTGGTAACTCGCCATCGAGAGTCAAGGTGAGGCACTGGCAGTGAGCCTAGATGTGGCGTTCGATCGGGTCTGGCACCGGCCGGAGTCTTCTAAAGAAGTAACCAGCATACGGGCTTCCCGAGGCTATGCAAATGGGTCGCTGTCCAGCAGATGCATAAGGGCTGAGAGACATAAATGCAAGGGTCTGTACTGTCCCCAACACTGTTCTTGCTGCATATAATAATAATAATGAATTTATTTTCTTTCTCCTTACAAACTAGAATAACAATTTATACAATAAACATGACATTTTAAAGTTTGTAGGAGAAACTGGTATCCAAGCTAAGCCGGAGCCTGTGTTAAGGAGAACTGATACATGCAGAAATATATGTAAACATGATAGAGAAAGATATAATATTTGAAATTAAAATCTACGTAAAAAATAATAATAATTAATGGTTATGTGAGAAGTGTGTGTGTGGGGGTGCGTGTGTGTGTGTGGGGGTGTGTGTGGGTGGGGGTGTGGGTGTGTGTGGAGGTGTGTGTATGTGTGTGAGTGTGAGTGTGGGTGTGTGTTTGTGTGACTGATTGCCCTACGGATAAGATAACAGATGCCATGAATGATATGGTGTCTATTGACGGCATTCATTGTTCTGCGGACGACGGTACAGGGTACGCTCATCACGGGCCGTTCAAATATTCCTCGTTTCCTGGTGGAGGAAAGCCGCGAACGGCTTGTGTCTGAAATCGATAGCACACTAACTAGTATCTCCGATTGGGGTCGACTAAACCTAGTCTATTTCAACCCCACTATGACTCAAGTCTGCGCGTTCACCGCTAAGAAAACCCCATTAGCTGTGGCTTCACAATTCCAGAACACCTCCTTGAACATCAGTCAAGGCATCGGGATCCTTGGCGTCGACATTTCTAGCGACGTTTTGTTCCGAAGTCACTTGGAAGACAAGGTAAAGCTGGCATCCAAAGCTCGGATTGCTCAACAGAGCAAGGCAGTACTTCACATCGGGGCAAAGACTCTCGATTTCAGACACCAGCCGTTCGCGGCTTTCCTCCACCTCGGAACGAGGGATATTTGCACGTAATAATTGTCCCCTGTACTGTCGTCCGCATACCAATGAATGCCGTCAATAGACAGCATATCATTGATGTGCAAATGGAACAGTGTTGGAGAGACAGTCTTGCGGGACGCCGGCATTAATGTCCATGCTATCGGAGCAGCTACTGTCGACGACGGTTGCTGGAGCTGGAGACCCATTTGCATAATACCTCGGGAATATGTTTGGTGTCTTAACAAGCAAACATGTGATAGAGTAGTATTTAATAACATTTTTTTAATGTTTATAATAAGAATTCCGGCATATCGAGCTAGATTAAAATGTTTGTTTGTATTTTAGTTTACCAAATTATAAAAATACTGAAGATCTGACATTGCATGACACCTAATAAAACATTTTTGAGACAGATGTTAGTTTTAGTTACGGTTCCGACAAATCATGGAATAAAAAAAGTTCAAGTAATACCACAGTTTTACCATTAGGCATAGTAATAGTAAGATACATTACATGTTTCTAAAGAATCTTATGTGGACAATAATTTATAACACATTTTATTACAGAAAAGACATGTAGTTTTTTGTAACAAATTTACAAATGTATCGCTCAGATTGTCGGTAAAAAAGAAGAACCTCCTACTTATGTACTAAAAATCCTTCTCTGACCGAGATACGCGCCAGCCCTTTGCCTGCATCACCGATGGCCGCATACTTGCGCCTTTTAATTTTAAGTTCTCCGTCCGCGGCAGCCGCCGCTGCGCCTGCAACCTAGATGTTGACTCTAAGGGTCCGTTAACACAGACCGGCTCGGAGAGAATAGAGGAATTATTTATTTATTGAAAACCCAAGTAGGTTGTATACCTAGTTGGTTTTAGTTTTTATCAAAATCGGCCTCGAGACTCCGTTTTACATTATTCCTTAGGATTTGGCCATTCATGCTCACTTGATAAATTCATCTAGCTATAGCTTCGTATGTGACGGGCTTTAATATTATATTATTTATTATATTTTCTCGCAGGAATATATTGACATTTCGTATCGTTTTATTAATGTTTCATTTTATCTTTTAGAAATCTTAATCAGCAAGGAAAATCGACCTCGTCAAAACCTAAACCACCTGTACTCTTGAAATTCAATGTAAACAACGAAGTTGCTGGTATGATAAAAACCGCTGAACAGAATTTGGACAAGTAAGTGCGCTTAATTATTATTAATAATAATAATTTATTTCACCAGCCCTTTGGTTCTCACAATTATAAGTGCCAAGTTTACCTTTTCCTTATAAGGTTTTTTTTTTGTTTTTTTTTTTTATACTACTTAGGTAGCAAACAAGCATACGGCCCGCCTGATGGTAAGCGAGGGAGTCACTCGCGCGTTGCCGACCCTGCAGAAATCTCTTCACACCCTTTTTGAAGAACCCCATGTTGTAGTCCATTGGGAAAACCACGGCAGGGAGCTCATTCCACAATCTGAGCGTCCGCGGAAGGAAGCTCCTTTGAGACCGCACAGTTCGAAACAATTCTGGTTTCAATGTGTGGGGATGGACTCCCTGTCGATGGCGAGAGTTGCGATGGTGGAAGGTAGCCGTGGGCATCATCTTAAACAATTCTATAAATAAGGTTCGATATGATTCTATCAGAGGCAGTTTAAGTATTAATCACTTTATGTAAATTTGTGCTACAGATTGGTAAATGATTTGGAACTAAACTGCTTCCAATATGACAAATATGGAAAGAATTTTATCAAGACACAGAAACTGAGCCCTGACAGCTACCTGCAAATGGCCATGCAGTTAGCATTTTACAGGTAAATAAAAGCTTGTAGTAAGCGTAAACCTCTTTCTGGGCTCCAAATTAACAAACCATTGTATGTAAATGCTAATCGAAAAGTTGGTGAGAAGTCAGAAACAAACATTACCCATTCTCATCAACTTTAAACAGAACATTGTTTGAAAAACGAGTGAAGTTTATTCGCGCTTTCAGTCAGTCTCACAAAAAGGTGTGCTATTAATGAGTAAAAAAATAACGTTGTATTTCAAATAACACACATTTGAATGATTTAGATTGCACCAGACGCCCGGAGCTCATTACGAGTCTGCAGCTACTAGAATGTACGCGGGAGGTCGCACGGAAACAATACGATCTTGCTCCGTAGAGTCAATAGAATTTGCAAAGGCTATGACTAGTAATCAAATTGGCCCCAAGGAAAAGTTGTCGGCATTGCAAAAAGCAATAAAAGCCCACAAAGACTATACAGTACAGGTAATGTTTTGTTTTAATTTTGAATGACCTTGCCTGTCACAGCAATTTCACCGTGGTTTGTTTTAATATAGCCGAACGCATCCCCTGAATATAAATGCAGAGCAAAACTAATTTGACTGGAATTAGGGTCAGTTAACAACGAGATGCGACGCTGCGATGTTACGCCTGTGCCGCGGTCGGTAGATGCGGCCGGTAGATGCGGCCGGTAGATGCGGCCGGTAGATGCGGCCGGTAGATGCGGCCGGTAGATGCGGCCGGTAGATGCGGCCGGTAGATGCGGCCGGTAGATGCGGCCGGTAGATGCGGCCGGTAGATGCGGCCGGTGGATGCGGCCGGTAGATGCGGCCGGTAGATGCGGCCGGTAGATGCGGCGCGGCGGCGGCGTGCAGGAGACCGTGCTGTGCTGCCTCGTGAACTCACTTGACGTCACGTCGCGCTACTACCAAAAATTACACGGTTTCATGATGCGCCGCGAGGCGCTGCGTGACCCAATTGCATCGCGCGCACTTTATAAAATAACAATAGAATATCGAACGTTATTTAGTATACAAAAAGGTACACATTCCAGGGAGGGAATTCGGATACGCCTCTCAGCGACGCGAGTCACTTGTTACGAATTCTCTTACTGACATATGCACGTTTTTGTGTAGTAAATAAAGTTCTATATTCTATTGCTATCTTAAACTTGCGTCGCGTCTCGGTGTTAACTGAACCTCAGTGTAATCCTTTCCTGATACTCTCTATAGCTGCTTTTGGATATGGTATTGAGGCAGCCGATCATATCCGCCCAATGTCTATATTTTTTAAATTAATGTCCATGATAACATCACCATCATAATCAGCCTATGGAAGGATGTCCTCTAGTGAACATAGGCCTCCCCCATTGATTTCCATTACGAAAGGTTTTGGCCGCTTGCAAACAATGGCGCCCAGTGACTTGACGGGCTCTACCGCGTATCTTTGGTGGCAATCGTAACGATTTCCTTCATGGACGCGGCACAACAAAGACCTCTATTGGGCTCTGATTGGATGAATTTCATTAATGGTGTTAGTTACGATTACCACCAACGATACACGGTAGAGCCCGAGGTCGTCGGTTCATCGCGGTGGGAGTTCGTCTCGCTCGGCGCACACTAATGGTGGTCGCCACTCGAGAACCTCTTTCCTCATCGGTAATCGGCTCTTCGTGGGACGTGGGTTGCCCATTGCCACTTCAGCTTACTTACTCTATGAGCTATATCCGCCGTTTTGGTTCTCCTACGAATGTCCTCGTTTCGGATCCTGTCACATAGAGAAATCAGAGCATAGGTCGTTGAGTGAGTCTGAGCTTATTTATGCGGACATCAGTAAAAGACCACGTGTCTATTCTGTAAGTCATGGCTGGTAAAACGCACTGGTTTTGGTTTGGTTTTGGTGCACCTTTGTCCTTAAATAGTATGCATTAATTATTCCTAGATCTTGGTTGATGTATATTTTATTTACAGGCCCTGCAAGGATATGGTGTAGATAGACATCTTTTGGGTTTAAAATTAATTGCAATTGAAAATGGAATTGAACTACCCAAGTTGTATTCTGATGCAGGATATACTAAAAGTGCACACATGAGAATTTCTACTAGTCAGGTACATAATAAAGAACATCTTCTTAATGCCATCAATAAAGTAATAGATTTAGATAGTAGATACCTAATCATATCCTGCAATCAAATATAGAATAGGTACTTTTATCCCAGTAATACATTTTAAAAAATTTAAGTCATTTATTTCACGCGAACGAAGTTGCGCCGGGCAGCTAGTATTACTATAAATTTTCATTATGATTATAACATATTCTAAACACAAAATATTTATTATAATCCTAGGTTGCATGCAAGTGCGATGGATTTATGTGCTATGGACCATTGGTTCCCAACGGATACGCAACGTGCTACAACCCGCGAGACAACGATGTCAACTTTGCAACATCTGCATTCGTGTCTAACTCCGAAACCAGTTGCCAGAAATATAGATCAGCTTTGGAACAATCACTACAAGACATGCATGACCTTTTACTACGAAATACACCGTCGAAGTTATAAACTTTACTATTTACGAGAAAAAAAGGTGGTGGTGATCTCTAGATATAAGTATAATACTCACTCGTTTAAGAAGCATTTTATAAAAACAAACAAACAACAACACTTTAAGTAACGGGATGGTGGTGGGATGTATATTTTTTTATTAAAAGTCATTATTATCGACTATAATACAAGTCTTTCAATCATAGTTAATTAAGACACCTCAGCTCACAAGCAGTGGCGTACCGTGTATTTGCCGCCCAGGGCACAAGCAAATGTGGCGCCCCCTTTATTTTGGGTCTGCCGCCCTGAGGCTCAAACGAATGCCGCCCCCTTATTTAGATCTTAAAACTCAAAATATTCTGAATATACAGTAATCCTAAGGATAACCAAAGGTCTAAATTAGTTGCAATATTAATAGTATAGTAATATGTATAGTAGCCAATTAAATGTATGGGAGGCAGGAAGGGCGCAGATCCAGGAGGGGCAGCCGACCCCTTTCGGTAAACTCATAAAGGAATGTTTTTTTTTACCTCGGATAGGGAGCATAAACTACTGAATCGACTACAACATATGAGGTGCCTTAGATATTCATTGATTTATTAATGTTGAATAATATAAATATTTGACTGTACAAACGTTTATTCAAACATATAAGTATACCATAATACATTTTAATATTATTATCTATATTATTTCTACAACATAATGAATGTGTTGGAAAATTTACATATTGTTCTTAACCATGTAATAGTAACATTATACATGTGTGCAAAGTTGGTCATTACACACGAGGCGGAATTAAGCGCATGAGTCGCAGGTGAACACGATAACCGAGCCGAGAGTAATGATCAATGCACACGCGTGTCATACGACGTTTTTCAACACACTTGCGAGGAAAAAACAGAATTGTATTTTTTTAAGACGTTTTTTTGATAATAATCAACCACACAATGAGAACGATACCAAATATTAGATACCAATATAATTTCAACACACTTGCGCGTAAAGTGGCTTAATACCGCCTCGCGTGTAATGAACAACTTTGCACACAAGTATCTTAATGTACTATAATGTACCCATTTCAAAATACATTTCAATGATAGATTTTATGTTTTTACGCTGGTCATCATAAAGCCATTTTATAGAAAATCCTGCGTTACTAATGTTGATACAACAGGCTCGTGTATTGCGTTATAACTTACTGCACACACACCCGTTGTGATAACTTTTCAGTGATAGCAGTACGGCTGCACACGCCAGCGCCCGGAGTGTAAAAAGGTGTAAACAATTCACGTTAGCTCTATACGACGTAGGTATAACAGATTTGGATTCTAAATCGTTGAACGGTTTGTTCAGAATCGGCTATGAATCAATTTATGTCCTAACTTTAAATATCTATATTAAAAGAAACATAATCGATTCAGAAAACGATTCTGAACAAACCGTTTAAGAGGACTCAATTCGTCATACTTTTCATACAAAACCTCTGTACTTATTATGGCGTTGTTAAACATTTTTCGTTAGATGTTTTGAACAAATTAGTATCTTGTGCAGTATATCTAGCCGTGTATCTAGGCGTAATTTAAAAAAAGTGTGAAACAAATTCAGTCAAAGCCTCCGAAAAACTGCGTTTTTGCCTGAACTTTGGCCATATCTAATATACCTATAAATTGTAAAAGTAAAGAAAACATTTAGATACCAGGCTTGCAAATGTATTGGAGATTTTAAATAACTAACTTTTTTTTCACAAACTTGTAAGATTTTTTCACAAGAAGTATACTCCTGGAACAAGTTTTATGAATGCGAAATCATGAATGACGACCTAGCGAAGCGGCTGCGAGTGATCAGCGGAATTTACCAACTGATAACCGACGGCTCTGATGCTGTCTCTCTTTTTTCGAAGTCAAACATTACGTTGGATGAAACAACAAGCTTTTAGACTATGCTTGCGTTGAAGTTGCGCCGGCCACAGAGGGCCGCCTTAACGGCGTAGCATCTAAATCTGTTACACGTTGTATAGGAAAGGAATTGGCACAGCGCCGCTCTCGGAATACTCATAGAACGATTTTTTTCAGTAGACGCTATTCAGTACATGTTTATTTACGTAAATTCTTTACACTCATTGCATGAGCGTACACTGGGACAGGATGTATGAGACACATACGCGAAAATGAATTTTAAAATGAAAGTTATTTGTATAAACAATTTAATATTATTTTATTTGAGGGTATTTGACCATCATTTATAAATATTAAACCGCAAAAAAGTTAGACATTACATCAATACAAAGTTGCTTAATCTGAGGTTCGTTGCATTTTACTCGCGCGCAATATCAGATTTGTTTATTTAATTGTAGCGATTTGGTAAATTATGTCTAGTTAAGACCAAGATTTGTACTTTTGAAAACATATTTTTTTATACGATTTAGGTTTGTTTTCTTTTACATATCTGTTTATTAAAATTTCGGCCGACAATTTTTTTTGTCGCAAAATAATTATAATTCTTTTTAATTTATTGATGTCATAAATAACACTGAACCTTCTATATTACGGAACTGAAGTGCAAAGTGAAAGCCTGTTGCCCGAATTCGAAATATTTACATTTCTGTCTTTATTATAATTGTAGCCGCGTGATATTCTTCAATATCAAACAAACCTAAATCATACAAAAAAAGATGTTTCCAAAAGTCCAAATCTTGGTCGTTACTAGACATAATTTACTTAACAAGTAGTTTCAACCAAATTACTACAATTAAATAAACTTTGATATTGCGCGCGAGTCGGCGCGAATAAAATGCAACGAACCTCAGATTATGCAACTTTGTATGGATATGATGTCTTATTAACCCATTGGTTCTCGCGAGGGACGCGCGTCCTATTATAACAATTGATGTCATTGTTATATTTTTAACCGCGAGCCAAACGATTAATAATCTTTTTTGCGGTTAAATATTTTTGTAAATTATTGTCAAATGCCCTCTAATAAAATAATATTATATTGTTTTTTCAAATAATTTTCACCTTAAAATTCATTTTCGCGCATGTGTCTCATACATCCTGCCCCAATGGGGGGGGGCAAGAGGGGCAGCTGCCTAGAGATAAAACAATATTTCCAAATGCAAAGCAACCAAAGTCCACTCACTTTTGTACCGTTCTTATTACAATTGCCGTAGGTAGAGGTAGTAAGACACAATATAAACGCCGCCCTTGACTCATTGTGCTAAAGTCTATTAATTTACAGGGTAAGTACAGGCGTCGACATAGGTCACGATGACGTGTATGAACAGCGTTGCCAGACGTCCCAATTTTGGCGGGACGTCCCGATTTTTAGCCCTAAATTAAATGTCCCGCGCGGCAAAATCGGGACGTCTGGCAACGCTGTGCCAATCCCTCTTTCTGTCACAGCGATATATTTCAGCAACCACTAATGGTATTGATTTAAAATTTGGAATAGTTTTAAGTATTGCTTACCCACCCTCATTACTAATGATACATATAAAAAAAACTTTTCTTTACAAAAAGGGCCGGAATGGAGGACCGCAATTTTAAAGTAGGGCAACAAGTTTATATGAAAGGGCTCATGTGAAAGGGCTTAATTTATACATTCCAAAACAGGATTATATTTTCTTCTCTGTTGCGTAGTTTTTGGGTCATGATGAAAAATTACAAAAAATAATACCTTCCCTGCCCTTATCTCCGAGATTGCAAAGCGAAAAGTCTGAAATAATTAGTTGATAACAAACCGTTTTTCAAAAACATCAATATATTCATTCACAAACAAACTTAGTTATGCGGTCCGGTTACTTATACTGTTATGGCCCGAGGCCCGAACCAAGAAATATGTGTCCAAGGAAGGTCGGAACCCTCGGTGAGAGACTCCGACTCGCGCTTGGGCGGTTTTTATTTATTTAATGGATAAATAATTAGTTTATTACGATTATCCGACGTCGCTCGATACAAGCAGCCCAAAACCTCTAGTGGACACTTCAAAATTTCTGTTTATTTTTTCTTAATTCTAGAAAAAAAAAGTGAATTTCACATATCTTCATTTTTCAAATCAAACATAGATTACGAAACAAAAATAAATGCATAAAACTATTATTCCGTACCTACAACCTAGGCGCCTGCTTCTCTTGCGACTTGTTGAGATAACGAGAATAATAAATAAATACAAACTCGGACGGTCGGGCGACCTGACGGTAATATCCTCTTAAAATGTAGGTACGAATATATTACCCAAATTAAAGTTGAGGGGGCCAGCACTCTAGCGTTACCTTTGGCTGTTTGGTTGTTAAATTTGTAAAATAATATTTTTGTTAAAAACCAAGAGCTAATTTATTTCCTGACGGCTCCCGACAGCGATATTTGTCGCTTGATTAGCTTTTTAACCTTGCCCCGTAAAGTGAAGGTATCTAGCACGTAGGAGCGTGCGGCACTCCGAGCACTATGATACCTGAGTGTGACGCACCATGATTAATTCAAGGCGACATCTATCGCAGCATGTATCGAGAGCTTCATAGAACACCACAGTAAATACCATAAGTGCCGCGCAACTTTAATGCCGCTGTCGGGTGCCTCCAGGGAACAACGTGTACTTTGAATGGGTAATTAAACTTTACAATATTATTATAGAAAATAAATACCAGCAAAAATAGTACCTATCTACATAGGTAGATACAATATCTACATTACATAACATACCAATGTCCCACCCATCTAACTAGCAATATTCTCAGATGTAATTCATTAGATATGTTTACATTTTACATACAACGAGCCTAATTTTTATTACTCATCTTAGGATATGGTGCGCCGTGCGCCACACCCTAATCAATTATTATTTAGGTAGGTACCTACTGAGGAATAAATACATAAGGCCGACTAAAACAAATAAAAGGCCATAACTGGGACAACAATCACTAAACATGTCAAGACCTACCATCATAATAGTTCTTACGTTTGGGTATATCATCCCTATTCACAGTATGTGGCAAGCGAAGGAAGATAAGGCCCCCTAAAAAGGAAGCTAAAGCAATATTGCTATTGGTTTCTTTTTTTTTTCGAATTTACAGCAGATCTTTAGCAATTCATCAATTCCGAATATTTCAATGAATTTAATTGACTATCCTTTGACTGTTTGACAATCCGCGCGGGCGAGGAAATAGAAATCTATTGTTATTTTTTAACCGCAAGTCAAGGGATTAAATGACCCACATGATATGACGGGTAAATGTGAACCAGTCTCAAAATATATTCAATTTTGTAAATATAAAACTAAACTAAAGCAATATGCTAACGTTTAGCATATTGCTTTAGTTTCCTTTTTAGCCCCCAAGATTCTTTCTTCCCAAATTCAAAATAATGAAATCAAAAAAATATCTTAGGCCGTTCCATTCTTCATTTGATGTTGTATGAACTTTTCTTTACATAGGCCTGGATTCAGACTACAATCCCACCATGGTCAGTGATAATTTGGCCGAAGGTGTTAAGCACATAAAGCCTTAAGAGGGGTTCCTAGCTGCGAGGAATTTGAAAAATAGGTATTTGAAGAAACTATTGCCGTCGCGCTTTGCCGCTATGCTATGCGCTATGTGCGATAGGGACATATGCAGCTCAGACCGATTTATTCACAAAAAAAAAATTACGAAATCGACGTTTCATTTTCCCCATTTTCCTCCTCGAAAACTGAGCCGATTCAATTATTTTTTATATAAAAATTTTAAGTAAGGGGTTATCTAGGTCTCTATTACTTTCTTTTATTTTAAAATCTTTTCGAATTTGTCTGGTAATCCTTTTAATCACGGAGGAAAAATAGGGCATTTATTGTAATTTTTGGAGGGCCCTAATTTCTTTAATAATTAGTTGCTGAAAAAAGGAAGTAACAGGGACGTGTCCAATGCAGAACTTGATTATATGGAAAAAAAATATGACTCTAGAGGCATTATTCAGGAAGAATACAGGGGAATACATTTGTATGGAATAATCGCAGCCCAACTCCCGTCTTAAAGGGAACTGACTCTCAAGTGCAACTGCCAGATCACATCGGTCGGTAGGTGCGTGGCAACAAATTTTCTACTTGAAAGTAGCCAGACAGGCGGGTAATCGTACCTACCTACAGATGGTCCACCATAGAGATGGTCGGACGACACAGAGGACGGAGAAATTACAACCCGCCAAAATTACTTATGATATCGCTGTGAAAATGGAAGAGTAACTGGGACCCAATTCTCACTTCCCTCGAACTAGCCTTCGAATCGAACTTGCATTACGAGTTCTAGTTCTACCGTAAAATTTCGAGGGGCGGAGTCAATTCTTCGATTCCTGTATTCTCGGCACTAATCGAACTAACCTTCGAAATAAGTTCGAGTGTAAGGAGTAAATGTTGCCATTATGATGGATACAAATTGCACGATGCGTTTCGTTTCATTTGATAATTGCGTTTTGTTAACGTACGTGATAATGTTATATCTTAAATTAAAATTTAAAAGATTTTAAAGAATATAAAATATTTAAAACATCGTTTTACTCTTAGTATATCCTAATATATCCGGAATTCATAAGTTAATAAATTTTATATAATAATTATAAATGAATATGACAAAATATTTTCTGTGCGTAACGGAAATTCTTAGGCTTATCTGTCATTACGTTTCCAAATGACAACCTAACTGTTTGACGTTTGATAGTTCGCATTCGAAATACGTTTCGAACGGTCCCGACCAGTCGAAGCAGTTCGAGCGCTAGCCCTCGAAAAATAAGAGAAAATGGCGGCTTCGAAATTGTCAGAATAGCCTAACTTGATTTTGACCCGAAAAAAGTACGAGTTCGAACTTTATTTGGAACGAGTGGTGAATTCGAGTGAATGAGAATTGGCTCCCTGAAAATAAAACTGCCATTTATTGGGTTGTTGAGCGTTAAATTAAAAAATGCATGTAAGCGTCGGGAGAGAAGGGCGCAATCCGCTCGGGTTTTAACTTTGGCGGGTGGTAGTGCAATTTGTTCTTCAGAATTCGAATCCGTGATGGTGGCCCTGCCAGAAAACCGCCACACCCCATTGACGGGTGCTTTACTTGTGTTTAATGATTGTTGTTCAAATATGCCTATGGTTTAAACATATATTTCAAAACGTTTCCATTTCCAATGATATTCCTTACAATTGCTACTATTATAATCAAAATAAAAAAAAATATTTTTACCTTACATAATATTCTCTATATTTTATAATAATCGTTCGATATCTGCAAAGTTGCAATACGTATAATAAAAGGAGTCTATTAAAACAGCATTTTAATATTAGTATTTCTATATTGTTTAACGCTTCCTGTATGCAAACCTTCTAGGCCAAATTCAAAATGGCTCTGCTTTGCATTTCATTTGGCATTTTATAAGTCGTAGGCCGGTAACGCTGTCTGTTACAAACAGCCGAGGTCATTTACAAAAATGCCCCGTTTTATAAACAGCCTAAGGCCGTTTATAAACAAGCATATTTTACAACTGGCCTGCGACATCATATAATGTCAGGCCAGGTAGATTTTTTGGTCTGTTCTTTGAGACCAGAGGGTGTACTTCGAAAAAGGAAACACGATAGACCGATCATAGTTTTGAAAAAAATACCGTGTAGACCATAGAGTTAAAATATTGACTCTATGGTGTAGACCCTCTTTGCCGGATTAGGACGACTTGATGCTCTCAGCATTCCGTGTCTATGAACCCATTTCATTTCTATCAGGTCCATACTTTTCCAATATAAACAAAAGAACAGCAGAAGTCAGGAATGATAATAATTCATAAGCAGCTGATATAAAAGAAAAAAGTTCTTTGTTATTTTTTTGTCTTAAGGCGCGGACTGACTACGATTTTGACAGCACTCGTTCTTCACTGGAATAAGGTTGAAAATGGTAAATCATAAATGTGTCGACTCTATGAAATGGGCTGTTATTTACGGGTTTTCTTTAGATTATACAGAATATACACATAAAATTGAATAAGTGTCCGGTTAACATTCTAATATAATTCTGTATCTTATATATTCTTAAAAATAAAATTGTTGTCATCGCTGAAAATACGGAGAATTTCGACGCGAAAGATTTTTTTAGACGTAACTTACGAATTTTTTATTGGGAATATCAAAGCACTTTTTAATATTCTATTCGGTTAACATTTTTTTCGAAACCCTCTTCTATCCACAGTATTTTTTTTGTGTTAGGTATTTCATTGCGTTACGTCATACTCGACTCTCAAAAAATCCCATTTTTGAGATTTGAACTTAGACCTGGCCTTAAGTTTGATATTTTGTAAGAAATAGCTCATTTCCAATTAATCATTACCTTCTGCGATTTAACAGTGAATAATATTTCAAGGAATATGTAAAAAAACAATAATTTCATACGATTTTTTTTGTTTTGCAACAGCTGAGAAAAGGCCATAGGCACCACTCTCATTCCTGGGCTGTATTTTGAGAGCCTCCTGAAATGAGATGCTACAATCGGCGGATCCATTGCGTACTGACTAAGCCGCCACTGACTTTTGTTTCAACATAAAACGCACTCCAAATAAATATATGACTGTAAAACAATGACTACATTCTAATTCACAGTCACGCGTCGGGTTCTCAAAATACATATAAAGTTTATCATATCACGCACCTGGTCTATGCACGGGCCGCGAAGCCACATTCGTCCGATTCGTGATTACGAAAACTTCTCACACATACCTAAGTAATTTGCAATAATTGAACAATAAAACTACTACGTCTCGCCAAAATTAATATAAACATACATTTACCTTAACCCAATTAATTTATTTCATGTGGAATGTACCTACACAATATAATAAACATTTACTTAGTGTCAAAACAAAACATATTTTATGTATAGTAATATGATGATTCTTATAGTCTATTTCAAATAACATGAGTTCGGTGACACATGGTATTTTATTAAATTTCTCAATGGTTAATGTTCATTTCGATATAATAAAGGAATACTATGATAGAGCTAGGTTTCACGATATATTGTGAATATTATTTCAGAGTAATCAAATGGAATTTCACTAGATATTGGTAAAAAACCCTTGACCTTGACGACTCATCTTATGTGAAATAGAGTATAGTAAGTGTAGTGTGTGATATTGCCGTGCGCACTGATGTGTGGTGTGGTGTGGTGTGGTGTGGTGTGGTGTGGTGTGGTGTGGTGTGGTGTGGTGTGGTGTGGTGTGGTGCGGTGCGGTGTGGTGCGGTGTGGGTGTGTGTGGTGTGACCGGTGAGGTTAGCAGGCGCAGTGGTCGCGCGAGGCGGGCGCGGCGGCGAGAGGGCGGCCCGGCGAGGCCGGCTTGTGCTGCACGCCCGACTCCGCCGCGTTCAGGTCTAGCCTTCCATCTTGAATACTTTGATATATCTTCTTAGCGGTCTCCAGGAAAGCCTCTTCTACATTTTGACCACTAAAATAAAAGGAATTACAGGAATATTCTTAAGTCTGCCAAATCAATGTTTACTATTCAGTTGCCGCAGGATTAAACTAAATTAACTAAAAACAAACGGCATTTCGGGCCACGCGCATTGTAGGGTTTCGTAGTCGCCCGTCACAATAAGTGGACTTAGAAGGGAGCTAACAACGTCATCCAAGTAATTTTCAATGGCATTTGTACGAAATCTCTCTGTATAGGTTTAATCGAGCGCGCGAGCGCCACCATTTGGAAAAAAAATAACTCAAAATGGCGCCTGATGACTATGCCAGGCTCTGAACAGAAATCGTCGAACCCTTTTTTACTTTTTTACTTTACCACTTTGTCGGCGTGATTAACATAAAACAAGTCAAATAACAGCTTTCTAGCTCTATACAGCATAACAGCTTTGTAGTAAGTCTCTGAGCTAAGCCGCGGAGAGACAGACAAACTTACGGACGGACATGGCGACATTTGGCGGTAACAGTAGTAAACGTGGTTTTCCCAATGGAGTACAACATGGGGTTCTTCAAAAAGGGTGTGAAGAGATTTCTTCAGGGTCGGCAACGCTGATGTCCCTGATGTTGCAAGCATCCATAGGCTACGGCAACTGCTTACCATCAGGGGCCGTATGCTTGTTGGCCACATTAGTAGTATAAAAAAAACGAGAAATTTGCCATTCATTATACGTTCTTTAGTCGTTCTTAAAATTACTCATCAAATAATAAAAAGCACTAACGTTTTGGCGCTAGCTTCGACAAACATCAATCCATTTTCATCAGCAAACTGTTTCGCTTCCTCATATGTAACATCTCTCTGACCATCTAAGTCAGATTTATTACCAATTAAAAATATCACTGTGCTTGGGTTGGTTAAATTACGAGTGTCTGTAAGCCAGCTGCTTAAATGATTGTAGGTAGACCTAAAAACAAAAAAATGGTAATCATAAGTAGATTTTTAATTATAAATATAATTTATACCATTCCCCCTCTTAAAAGCTTATTTTATTCACTGAAAACAGTGAATAAAAAGCCCTTTTAATCACTGTTTTGGTTTTTGAAAGCGCGGGAAACGCTATTGGCCGACAGCTGCCGTCATGTTAGCTCGCGCCGTGCGGAGGGGCGTGACTTGCGAGTGAGACCGAACTAACAGCTGCAGTAACATAATACATGAACCTTATAGTAGTGATCTAAGGTTGATTGTAAGTTTTAAGCATTCTTTCGTTAATCTTCGGGGCCATACTTTCTTTTCTGTGCGAACGAAGATTCACGACGCGCCATATAAGTTGGGTAATACTGTATATACTTTTATTATAAATGCGAAAGTAACTCTATTTGTTTGCCTGTTACCTAACTACGCATTCTCACACCTTAATCTCTGAACCAATCACGATAAATTGTGCATGCAGATAGTATCGAGAAGGACATAGGCTACTTTTTATCCCGGGAACATGGGTGAAACCGCGAGGGACAGCTAGTATACTAGGGTAGAGGCACCAATAAATGAACGTTTAAGCGTTTTTTCCATCTTTAAATAGCTATAACTCGGTCATTTCATGACATAGGCGCTTGTTGTTTTTTTCAATAATACCTTAAATCCTTATTAATTGAAGGATTAAAGTAATTATATCCTACATCTTCATATTTTTTTAAAAAAATTGATAATGTAAGAAAATTTAGGTTTTATCCCTATAGTTGAACACTGAGCCCTAATTGTGAACGTTTTGTACCCAATAGTTGAACTAACATTTGAGTAGGGGTTGGTTCCATAGTAGTTCGTTCATTTAATGGATTAATGAACCATAAAATGAACGAATAATATTCTAAGTGAATATTATTCGTTCAGCTTGAGGCAAATATACCCAAAGGTTGAACTAATAAAATGTGAACCGTTCAAATTTCGACCACCGATCTTAATGGTGATTCGATAGAAAAGTTAGGTTTAAAATAATCAAAAACTCTAAAATAATTTGTTCAACTTTTGGTAACTAAGTTCATAAATTTTTTAAAATTCATTTGAGTATTTTTGTTTTGGTGTTTAATCGTTAACTTATAGGTTTTAATGGGTATAAAAATTAGACCTTTTTCCATTAGTTGAACGCCGTTCATCTATTGGATCAAGTGAACAAAATTTAATCCATTACTTGAACAGTAAATTTCTCTAAAAAACGGTAAATAATGTTATAATATATATTAAGTTATTGAAAGCAGAATATGTCAAGATTTTATTCCAACCAAAACTGCTCTAATATGACATTAATTCTTTCTATACGCTGACAATGTTCTTAAATTTGGAGGGACTTACCGTTATAAGGTTTCCATATAAAACCGATTTTTGGCGGGTAACGTAGCACATAAAAATTCACCGCAAGCGCGTCTGGGCTGTCATTGTCAATGTTGTTAAGGAATAAGGAAGAAAAAATATTGCCTTATAGGGAAAAAAATATTGCATACATGTAAATTTAGGGATTATATTATATTTTTTTAATTTTCGGTCGATTGTTCATCTATTGGGGGTCGGTCATCTTTTGGTACCACTACCCTATACATATAATAAACATTTTTAGGCAAAACTAACCATTTGTTGGACTGATTCCTCCTAATTGCTTCTACAGACATAGCGCTTAACTGAGTTGGTTTCTGTGGTAGTGGAGCGGTGCGGAGGGTGTCTTCATTATGTCAAATGACAAAAGAGAATTAAAAATGTATCGTGTTTAGCGAGACAGTAATTATGTCAAAATTCAAATACCACCCCCTCCCGCACCGCTCCACTACCACAGGAACCTACTCACTTATGCGCTAAGTATGCCTGTAATATTATTAATACGAAAGTAAGGGTTATTTATTTATTAGTCTAGGGACTAGAATATCTAAAGATTACGCGGACGAAATCACAGGAACAAATTATATCGATAAATAAAAAAGAAAAATCGTATTTTATCGATATAGACACTAAAATGTCCCGTCTCTACTATTAGTTCCGTGGACGCTCACGATTGCTATCAGCGCCAAAATGGCGAAAATCAAATGGCTTCAATAAAAGGTCGATGATATACTGTCCAGCGTACTTGTTTAATAGAGGTCAGTGTTTTCAATACATTAAAACGATGGCGGGTTTCTGTCACACGAGCTATAAAATAGTATACGATAATCGTGCCTTAAGTAAGTCCATTTTTGCACGGTGTTAAGTCGAAGAACGCCGTTATTTTATTTTTTAGATATCAAGGATGAACCCTCCTTGATAAAGTTTTAAGTTAAATCCAAGTTTGTGGGGTTGCAACCCTTGTCCCACAGCTGCCATCTTGAATCCACGCTACTCAGTCCTCGGTCTTTTTGATGAACCAGGCTGCGTGTCAAATTAATAATTAATATTGCATTATCAATAATTAAAAAGATTATCACAAAAAAATATGAAAAGATGATTAAAAATTATGCAAATCATTAATATTTATGTATATAGTGTTTATATAATACATAAATATTATGCATGCATGCATACGAAAGTAGAAAGTAGAAAAAGCGCGGCAAATTTAAAAAAACTAGATGTGATATCACTAAGTATAGTAGGAATAAATTGTTTTGATACTTTACAAAAAAAAATATATACAGGGTGTATATTTTTTAGCACCAGTATCATTTGTATTATCGACCCTGAGTCGCTCGTCGCTGACCAAAACAACGACCTGTATAGATATTAATTTATGTTTGATTTTCCTCAGTAATATTTGCATATAAATGAGTTAAAATATTACATAAACTCGTTATATTCTATTTTTATATAGAATGCTTTCAAATAAATAAATAAATATCCTGGGATATTCCTCACAAATGGTTATCTGATCCCAAACTAAGCGTACTATATATATTCAAATTCAAAAATTGTGGTAATTTATATTTTTTCTAGTTTATATTTATTTTACCTTCGTAGAACAATATGGATATATGTATGTTTCAGTAATTAGCGACGTATTTTGTTATTTGTATTTCAATAAAAGTAGAGTACGTATTTTTCCCAGTCCTGCCCTTAGTGGGCTGTTTTGAGGGATTTAATCACTGGGATGATTTTCTTACGATGAAGAACACGAGGTCCAAAATGCATGATATAATGAGTGAAATAACTAATATTGTCCATTGCCGATCAAAACTTGGATGGATCTACATCGAGGCAAAGTTTCATGTTTCCGACAAGGTTCTCAACTTCTACTAATGATAGCAGGTTCATTTTCTGACTTTTAGACCGAGATCAAGCCGCACTTATAAGCGACATAGAAATCTCAAACCAAAAATTTCAAAGCGAACAATTACGCATATTTTGATCACTGTGTGAGAGGAACAAAATTACTTCAAAAATAAGGTTACCTTCTCGTAATGTCATACACCATGAGTGCACCAGCAGCACCTCTGTAGTATGAACGGGTTACAGCTCTAAATCTCTCTTGGCCAGCTGTATCCCAAATCTGCAGTTTAATCTTTTGCCCAGCAACTTCAATTATGCGAGTACCAAATTCAACACCAATTGTGTGAGGGCAATCAGCCATAACTGTAAATATTATTAAAGTAATAAGCAGTTTCATAAACTAGCAACACTAATGATTCAATAAATCAAAGTGCTTTCAGAACTGCTTAAGTAAAATCGAAACTACTATTATGAACGCATGCCTTGACTTTTTTGATGATGTAGCTCCAAAAACACAAACACACTAACATTTGATATAGTGTCGTTATCGTTATAATGTTTAATAAATAACATTCTATCAAATCAAATCATTTATTCAATAATTTTAGGTGTAATAATCAGATGTTAAAGTAGTTAAAAGTTCCTTATAAAACTGCCAGTAATAGCGTATGAATATTAATACAATGTCGATTACACAGAATTTACGATACAAAATTAAATTATTCAGAATATACCTAATCTATAATAATAAACAACCAAAATGTCAATTAAATAATTATCCAATATCAATATATTATTATAACCTAAAATACGTACTAATAACACTACATTAAACAAACGCATGTCATCCATCGCACAATACCCCTACCACGAATAATAATAATCATCTAAGACATATTTAAAAACTCCTGCACTGAATAAAAACAATGATGTAATAACCATCGATGCAGCCCCTTCTTAAAAGGAAAGCCCTATCCAATGACATATCAAGTAGGTACCTATTTAGTTCTATTAATATTTAATGTTAAAATTTATTTTATTTCCTGAGTATAATACTCCTATGTCAAAAACTTACACCCATTGTATACTATATATACTTAGGTAGGTATTTAAAATGTACTTACATTTTTTGTCAGTGAACTGATGTAAGAGACATGATTTGCCTACTCCCATGTCACCTATGATTATGTATTTAAATATGTAGGAGTAGTTGTACGGCCCTGAAGTCATCTTGATAGCTAGAAACAAAATAATTAATACATTATAATAAATATTTTGAATGAAGAATACCTTGGCTCGCGATAAAAAAAAAACAATTTGTTATAATAGGTCGCGCGTCCCTCGCGAGAACCAACGGGTTAATTATTATTATTATTATAGGTATTTAGTCCAAAGACTATTATTAACTTAATCCCGAACGCCCTCGGTGCTCTAACCAAATATCGGCTAGGGCGTTAATGAGCTTGGATTAGGAGTTTCTTTTCTACTCAGTAGTTATTTGCTGTTTTATGGCAAAAACATTTATAATCATCATAATATGTGTGCCTTATTATTAAAATATACGGAATGTACCTATTAGGTTTTAATTACCGACCGTAAATTAGAAGGGTAAGTAATACCTATTTATTATACAGGAATCAGGATAGAAATTGACTGAGATGACTAAGTAAGAGCCACCTTTAAATTAAGTAACAATGGTCAGTGTATTTATTAATAATCACTAAAACACATCACACTAATATGATATTTATCTGTGACAGTGTGTATGTTTGTGACTCAATCCTACTAAAATGATAAATTCAAAAGTGAGTTTATTGACAACCAAACCCGACATTTATCACGCAATACGCATATAGAGCATAACTTGGAATAACACATAGGATATTTTTTATCCTGAGAATACATTAGCTCCCACAGGAACGCGGATGAAACCACGGGCAAACACTAGACATTCATAAATAGGTGAAATGGACGAAACTTGACACATTTTACGTAGATATTGGTGCTGATTCTGTTGTTAATCGCACTAAACTAATTTTAGTCACAACTCATCTCTTTCTTACGAACATGATTGAAAAAGGATAGAAAATATTTTAAGTTGTCAAATTAATCTTTGCAGTCTTATTTTGCGTGTATTTAGGCGTGAAATTTATATTGAAAACAAGCATTGGACTAATTTGACAGGACTAAATTTCTTACATCCTTTTCTTATGTTCTTTGTTAGAAAGAGACATAGTGACATTAAAATTAGTTTAGTTGTGAACAACAGAATCAGGGCCATTGTATGCATATGCCTGTGTTCATCGTCCATGTTTGTCCACTTTACAATGGTATGTGATCGTGTAGCGGTGGCCATTATACTCAACCATGCAATATCATACAAATACTCATTAATATTACATATAAATTACATCACACATACAAATAATTATTTCAAATATTATGTCAAAAAAATATTTTTTTAAAGGAGTAAACTACTCCACTAAAAATTATAAACATCTAGGTATACAGGATTTTTTGGTCGGCGACAAGCGACCCAGGAGCGGTAGTACAAAAAATTGATTTTCCAAAAATGGACTTATTTCCATTAAATACTGTAAATGCGTAGAGAAATACCTTATTCAATTTGAAATAAAATTACCGCAATGTATGTTCACTAGGCACGTGCACAGACTAGAGCTAGGTGCAAGCCGTCATCGCCCCACCCCTAAACTTCCTCGCATTCCCGTTGAATATTACGTCTACACTTTAGCTTATTACATGATTTTCCAATTAATATTATTTATATTTTTATTATTATATAAAATATAAAGTATTTTTTTTTATATTTTTTTAGCACCAGTATCATATGTATTATATAATATAATCGACCCTGAGTCGCTCGTCGCTGGCCAAAACAACGACCTGTATAAAAAATATAAACTTATCACTTACCTACTTGATTTTTTATCTAAGTATATGGATTGTAGCTTGTGACTTTATCAGCTTATTCAATGAGCCTCTGGCTAAACTTCATTAAAATCTTTAGGAGACACAGTACACACACGATGAGTCAAAAAAATTAACCTGGAACGTAAAAAACTGCAAGTGTTGAAAATTGCAAATTTTACGAAGGGAAATACAGTGTGGCACAAAAGTAATTCAAGAAATTAAAAATAACTAGCTTCTGTCCTGTCGTTTCACCCGCGACTCGAGGGATATATTGTTTTCCCGGGATAAAAAGTAGCCACTCTCATTAAAAGGTTTGCACTCGGGAATAATGTGTATATGTAGCTCCTATTAGTGAAAGAATTACAGAATCGATCAGAGATCCGGAGATTACCCTTCACTTATAAATAAACATACATAATCTGCGCTCTCTTTATAATACTACTAGTATACAGGTAGTCTGTGTAAAACACTAACAATCTCTCAGGACTATATTACTAACATCATAAACAACAACTTTTATTTAAAATTAACATATTTAAATTCAAGGCTAATGCACCAGTTCCCAATTTTTATTTTTTTAGCGGATCCCCATAATGATATTAACAAAAGTGATTGTACTTTGTAGTTCAAATATTTTCATGTTTCACTTGAAAAGAAAGAAAATATGTATTATAAATAAAATTAATAATACATAGGTACTCATAATAATGTATAGGGTGAATTAGGGTGACTGGTAATTAGTAAACGATACTGTATTCTTATTCTTTTTAACCGACTTCAAAAAAAGGAGGAGGTTCTCAATTCGAATGTACTTTTTTTATGTTTGTTACCTCATAACTCCGTCATTTATTAACCGATTTGGAAAATTCTTTTTTTATTTGAAAGGGTACGCTTCCCGTTTGGTCCCATTGTCATCCATTCTTAGTGTACTTTGAAGTCGGTTTAAGGTTTTTGTAAAACAGTCCAATTATTAGGTACTAAATATTATGGGCTCAAGTGCTAAGTAAATAAAAAAAAAGTTTCTTTGGGAAAGTTGTTTTGTTATCATCAGCACAATCATGTGTCTAAGTATCGTTTACTAATTACTAGTCAGTTACAGTCATGGAACAATTAACCCATAGAAGCGCAATGATCTACATTTTGCTTGAAATCTATTCCGCCAAATCCCCTCCACCGGCAATGCGCTGTGATTGGCTTAGTCAAGGACACACCAAGATTTAGGGACGGTTGCGATGCAAATTGTATCGATATCGATACTTGTTGCACTACTATGAATGTAGGAGTATTCTAATAGCAGTAGTATGTCATGGTTTTTTACAATTATGTATTTATTATTTAAACTAGAATTTTTGGTAATAATTGTTTATATGGTATATTTTTGTATTAATTCGGCAGTATGATGTAATCAATGATATTCCTCTTTTTATTATAATATCGTTGGATGTAATCACATTCTCGAAAATGGCTCTATTTTGATAATACTTGAAGCGCGAGGATTTTTGGAGAGATAAATTAATCTAGATTGGCATCTAAATATCATTCTATCGGGAACAATATATTTTCATGTTCGTAGGGTAGTGGCACCAAAAGATGACCGACCCCCAATAGATGAACGATCGACCGAAAATTTAAAAAATATAATATAATTCTTAAGTTTACATGTTTGCAATATTTTTTTCCCCATAAGGCAATATTTTTTCTTCCATATTCCTTAACAACATTGACAATGACAGCCCAGACGCGCTTGCGGTGAATTTTTTATGTGTACGTTACCCGCCAAAAATCGATTTTATATGGAAACCTTCTAACGGTAAGTCCCTCCAAATTTAAGAACATTGTCAGCGTATAGAAAGAATTAATGTCATATTAGAGCAGTTTTGATTGGAATAAAATCTTGATATATTCTGCTTTCAATAACTTAATATATATTATTACATTATTTACCGTTTTTTAGAGAAATTTACTGTTCAAGTAATGGATTAAATTTTGTTCACTTGATCCAATAGATGAACGGCGTTCAACTAATGGAAAAAGGTTTAATTTTTATACCCATTAAAATCTATAAGTTAACGATTAAACACCAAAACAAAAATACTCAAATGAATTTTATTAAATTTATGAACTTAGTTACCGAAAGTTGAACAAATTATTTTAGAGTTTTTGATTATTTTAAACCTAACTTTCCTATAGAATCACCATTAAGATCGGTGGTCGAAATTTGAACGGTTCACATTTTATTCGTTCAACCTTTGGGTATATTTGCCTCAAGCTGAACGAATAATATTCACTTAGAATATTATTCGTTCATTTTATGGTTCATTAATCCATTAAATGAACGAACTACTATGGAACCTACTCCTATTCAAATGTTAGTTCAACTTTTGGGTACAAAACGTTCATAATTAGGGCTCAGTGTTCAACTATAGGGGTAAAACCTAAATTTTCTTACATTTACAATTATTAAAAAAATATTTGAAGATGTAGGGTATAATTACTTTAATCTTTCAATTAATAAGGATTTAAGGTATTATTGAAAAAAACAACAAGCGCCTATGTCATGAAATGACTGAGTTATAGCTATTTAAAGATGGACAAAACGCTTAAACGTTCATTTATTGGTGCCTCTACCCTACAATGAAATTAAAATTACGTTATATTACAGCTGTTTGTGCTCCAAGTTATACTACGTAAGCATCACTGCCTCTCCTTCGATGCTACTTCCAGCAGAAGCAAACGTAGAAAGGACCGAGTATGTTATATTCCACCTCACCGAACAGCCTTAGCTAGCCGACACTATCCCAACCTAGGCCCACGTTTGTACAACCGCATTAATAGAGACATTCCAATTTTTCCTTATCCATCATACAAAGCTAAAGCGACAGTCAAAGATTGGCTTCAAAACTTGTCATATGATGACACCGAAAATCTTTTAAAATAGAACACAGTGATACTATATTAATTATATCATATGATTATTATGATTTATTTATTTTTGGTGATTTATTTCATTTTATTTAGTATTTTATCTTTATATTTTATCTATTCTTTATTTTATTTATTATTAACTATTTTTTAATATTTATTATAATTAAATTATACTTTAAGTATTAACACTGATTATGTAATTTTTAAATTTAAATCTAAAAGAAAAACAACTTATGTTCTGTTGATGTATACTGTGTCATTCTTTATGGAGGGCGCCGTCATTTGTGATACAGTTTTCGAACTAGTACAGATGGTGACGTGTATGCTAATATGTCTTAAAAACATAACCATATAATTGATTATAATGTAATTCCTATCGAGAAATAAAGATTTATTATTATTATTAATTAAAAAAATATCTACAAAAAAGTCTGCGATGTCTACCGATAACCCACAGTAACCCTTTTTTATGCGATTAAGATAAAAAAAATAGTGGGTTATGCTTTTGAAGTTATTTTGACCAATATATTACCAATTCTTATCTTATTAAATTAGTTGATTATTTTGGACATTTAATGTAGTAAAAATTTTGCTCTATACAGCAAATCATTATCATTAATTATAATATTTAAGGAGATATCACAGATTAAAATGACAAAAAAAAATTATTCGCGATACCGTGCCCGGGGCTGCGTTCAGTTATACATTTCCTTGACGACGACGAAATGTACTTTGTCTAGTCCTACTGTATTGTTTAAAACTGTTAAATAGCGGCTGTCCGCTATTTTGAATCTGAGATACCACCTTTCGAACCGGAATTAGAGTATTAGAGTCAGACTCTTCATAAGTACCTGCGAAGGTCTATTTGAATAAATGAATTTGAATTTCAATACTCCCAAGGCCTAACATATTACATTTGTTCAAATTGGTCGGATAGTTTGGATGGTAGGTGGTATCTAACATACCTAAATAATTACATCCGCGATAAAATATTGCCAATCCTTTTATCTTCGCTATATTCCAGTATTCACACAATATTGTAAACGGGAACATTTTACTCTCTGAATAAAATAAGTTAGCTAATTATTCGCTAATATCGATAATGATTTTTATATCTAAGCCCAGCTCTAGCGTGTGGAGGCGCGATCATCGAAAGAAAAGGATGTCATATAGAAACATAATGGGTGAAAGTGAGATGCAAATATAAATGACGCCAACCAGTATATCCAGTATATCTTGAGCTGCGGTGAAAAAAAGTAAATTCATGTAATACATTGTTACTTATAGATGAAAAGTGATTCAGTTTGTTTTTGAACTAGAATTTAGACTGCTCACCCAGAATCCCACACCACTTAATCGAACAGCAAGACATTGTATAATATAGCATAAAAATATATGTTTGATACATACGCACAGATCGCGTTATTGGTCGATACTGTACAATGGCGCTAATAATTCAGTGACAAATCACTGACTTGTTTCGGACATGGATTACCCGGTAAGTATTACTACTCTAAGGGATTGGTCCTCACGGTTACAGTAATATAATCTAATAATATATATAAAATGCTTTTGTGGGTACGTAAATACGCAGTTTTCTCAATCACCACCAACCCCAATCAACTTCCCGTTGGGGTGGTAAATACCCCTTGGTCTCCAGGTGGTAGTAAGGGAGTTTGGTCGCGGTGGGTGGAAGGGGGTGGTTGTGGGTGGTGAAAATGTTAAAACATATATTGCTGTCCTTTTCTAATGGATCAGGACTTCTGAAAAGATCTCAAAATTTCTGGAATGGTCTAGAAAGTTCCAAAATGTGTAAAACGGTTATAATCGATCTGGAATGTTCTAGAAAGTTCAACAAATATCTGGAATGATTTAGAAAATTCTAGAGTGAATGCAAACTATTATAATCGATATAGAATGTTTAAGAAAGTTCTATAATTTTTTGGCTTCATCTAGAAAGTTCCAAAATGTCCAAAACTGTTACTATCGAGTTAGGATGTTCGAGAACGTTCTAGAAATTTCCCGAATGATCTGGAAAGTTCCAAAATGAGTGCAATTGATTATGATCGATTTAGAATGATCGAGAAAGTTCTATAAATTTTCCGAATGATCTGAAATGTTCCAAAATGAGTGCAATTGATTTTATGATCGATTTAGAATGTTTGAGAAATTTCTTGAATGATCTAGAAAGTTCCAAAATGAGTAAAACGGTTATAATTTAACTGGAATGTTCTAGAAAATTCTAGAAATATCTGGAATGATCTAGAAAATTCTAGAATTAATGCAAACTATTATAATCGATATAGAATGTTTGAGAAAGTTCTACAAATTTCTGGCTTAATCCAGAAAGTTCCAAAATGTCCAAAACTGTTATTATCGAGTTAGAATGTTCGAGAACGTTCTAAAAGTTTCCGAATGATCTGGAAAGTTCCAAAATAAGCGCAATTGATTATGATCCATTTAGAATGTTCGAGACAGTTCTAGAAAATTATAAAATGAGGACAATTTATTATAAGCGATTTAAAATGTTCGAGAAAGTTTTAGAAATTTCTAGAATGATCTAGAAAATTTTAAAATGAGTGCTATTTATTATAAACGATTTAAAATGTTCGAGAAAGTTCTAAATATTTTAATGGCCGAATAAGTCTCTCAATATCGAAAATAGAAATCTATCATATCTATGTTAAAAAAATATTCTTATATATTTTTATACCATTAAACATGCGATGTATTTTAACCCGAGCAACGCCGGGTTTCGCTGCTAGTAAATATTATAAAACATAATTTTTTAGTTATGACTCTTTTCTATGATTGTATTATTTGACTCTCGAACAGAATGCGGAACCCCTGTAACCCTTCCACGGAACCCCAAGGTTCGGCAGACCACCTTTTGGGAACCGCTGCTCTAATGTCACTAACTCGTATGTGTAACAAAAGTAAGTATTACTACTCTAAGGGATTGGTCCTCATGGTTACAGTAATATAATAAATTATTATAAAACATAATTTTTTAGTTATGACTCTTTTCTATGATTGTATTATTTGACTCTCGAACAGAATGCGGAACCCCTGTAACCCTTCCACGGAACCCCAAGGTTCGGCAGACCACCTTTTGGGAACCGCTGCTCTAATGTCACTAACTCGTATGTGTAACAAAAGACTGAGTGACAGTCTGATCTGATCCATTTTATTTCAATAATACTATTAAAACAATTATATTATGTATTCTAGAGTGTACATTATTATGTGTGTATTAAAATTAACTATACAACTGGACATAATTGAACCTCAACATTCGACTTGTTTTTACTTTTATTTATATTTATTTATTTATTTATTTATATTTTTGTTGGAGGACCAACAGCTTACAAAATTATGTATATATATTAGCATGGAAAATGTGTGAGCCATTTAGAGGTCCTCACTGCTAAAGACATCATAGATTTTAACAAATCGTTACTTTGATAAAAAATAACTTATAATAACACATAACTTAATAACATGAAGAAAATATACTATACAATACAATATACATATTCACAACAGCAGTGTAACCAGAAAACAACATAGAAAACGTCATACCCTTAAAAGTATAGTTATCAACAATAAAGTTGTCTATTTTATTTAGCCTCGGAAAAGAATGGCAGACTTAGCCGACGCCTCAGTATCGGGGTGCTCATATTAAATATGTCCAAATCAATAGTTTTAGATATGCTATTGTATGCATTGCTAACTCGCCATATGTAGGAATTTTGCCTGTAATTAGAGGACACAATCGGCACATGTAATATAGGACTTTGCCGCAAACATCTATTAGGGTTATTAAACCGAATCAGCGATAACAACTCGGGGCAGTCGATATATCCTTTAATGATTTTGGAGAGGAACACCAGGTCACCGATATCGCGTCGCGAAGCGAGTGGCAGGAGATGATGTTTTTTGCATAGATCTAGGTAATTAGTAGAATCGTAGTAAACATGCGTTCGGTAACACAAGTACTTAATAAATTTCTTTTGTATGTTTTCGATTCTATCTATGTACGTATTATACCTTGGGTTCCATATTTGTGATGCATACTCCAAGTTGCTTCTTACGTAGGTACAATAAAGAATTTTCATAGTTTTAACTTTGGTGAAGCACTTAGAGTTACGCATCACAAACCCCAATGCTCTAGATGCTTTAGATATAATATTATTGATGTGAACATCGAACAGCAATTTGGAATCATGGGTGACACCTAAATCACGTACAAATGGCTGTTTCGGTAGCTGTTGTCCCTTTATGAAGTAAGTCAGAGATGAATGTTTTTTTTTGCGTGTGAATGTAACTACTGAACACTTGTCAGCATTAAGGTCGAGCCTATTTAGTACACAGTAATCGGCTAGCCGAGTAAGGTCAGATTGCAGCTTAATCACATCATCTTGTGAAGATATGGTGGTGTATATTTTCATGTCGTCAGCGAAACACAAGAGGCGGGAAAACTTGAAACATTGCTCAATATCATTTAAAAATATCACAAACAGCAAAGGTCCGAGCAATGAGCCTTGAGGTACACCACTAGGAACAGGGATCCAGCTAGAAACATAGTTGTTTATGGCTACGGCTTGCGACCGGTTCTCCAAGTAAGATGCGAGCCACTGCAGAAGATCACCTCTGATTCCAATATCTGATAATTTGGCAACCAGCAATTTATGTTCAATTCTGTCGAATGCCTTACTGTAGTCTGTATAGACTACATCCACTTGAAGACCTGCATCCATTGCTTCGGTTACATAATCGTTAAGCAAGATTAGGTTCGACACTGTCGATCTTCCTCTTAAGAAGCCATGCTGAGAAGGGGTAAAAGAATTACTAAGTGCTGCATAAACTTGGTTATAGATAATGCGCTCGAACACTTTGGAAATAATACACAGCTTTGAGATCGGCCTGTAGTTAGTAACCTCCGCTTTAGAGCCTTTCTTATGCACTGGAGTAATAAAAGCAGACTTCCATATCTTAGGAACCGTGCATTCTTGGAGTGACATTTGAAATAAAAGAGTTTACATACTAGTCATCTTATATTTAGCTAATCAACTTATCATTTTTATAGTAATGCAAGCTATTGTTTTTATATTCTTCTAAATATTGGATATTTGCTGGTAAAATATTATATCCATACTAGTCATTTTATATTTAGCTAATCAACTTATTATCTTTATGTTATATGTAAGTTATTGTTTTTATATTGTAAGGTTCTATTCTTCTAAATATTTGATTTGCTGGTTAAAACAAGCCAAGTCAAATGTTGAGGTTTAATAGATCATAAGTTATTTGCATTGTGTAATTAATTCGGCTATTCAAATTTAAAAAGTCATATTTTAAAATAACAAACATTGTTGAGAATTAAACCATAGCAATGTCCAATGTAACCAACTTATTAAATAAGATAAGGATTGGTATTATATAGACCTGAAAAATCCTCACGAGAAATGATAACCTTCCTCACTTACATATTTGTAATGAATGTGTATGCTAAATCGTCCCATGGGCATCAGTACAAAATTAATTGTGCACCATCTAAATCAAACACTGCACACCACTTTCTCAGTAATAGAGTGGTCTGGAACTGGAACCAATTACCTGAAGAAGTGGTGGATCTGCTACCTCAATAAACATTTTTAAAAACAAATTAGACGACTGGACAAAGTCTAAAAATCTTGCAAATTGATCTACATATCTGATATAAGTGCGAAGTGATTTTTAACACTGTGTGATATAGACACATCAGCTAACATGCTGCTCGTCTATAAATAAATAAATAAAATAAAGTAAAAATAAATATTGGTCAAAATAACTTTGAAAGTATAATCCTAGAAAAAAAACAGAATGGCATAAAAATGGTTACTGTGGGTTACCGGTGAGATTTCAAGTCTCTACATCCAGCGGTTTGGGCTGTGCATTGATATATAAACAATCAATCAGTATATGATTTTAAATATACAAACAATAATAATAAAAAAATATAAGTTTAGATAATATTTAAATACTTGTAAAAAGCCATGACAAACTACTGCTATTAGAATACTCTTACATTCATAATAGTGCAACAAGTATTGGTATTAATACAATTTGTATCGCACCAATCTCTAAATCTTAGTGTGTCCTTGATTTAGCCAATCACAGCACATTGTCGGTGGTGGGGAATTGGCGGAATAGGTTTCAAGCAAAATGTACTTCACTGTGCTTCTTTGGGTTAATTGTTTGATGGTAGGGACAATTGATATATTTTTATAAAAAGTAAATTTTTGGTCATACATGCCATTTTATTTGACAACATAATATTCTTTTTTGTCTAACTAACAGACAGATTACTTCTGATATGAACTCTGTTTAGGGAAACTTAAAAATCCTAAGTAGATATCCTTTCCTTCCATATTTCATTACGAGATCGAAATATGTTTTTATTTCATTCTTTAGACTCAAAGTATATAATAATATGGAGAGATTTGAGACGACATTAATACAAAAAAAAATGTTTTAAACTTTCAAATGACTGAAAATATAGGTATGTAGGCAATAAGGAATATGGCACGTATGAGTCACCAAATTCATTGCAGATTTATTGATTGATTGATCATAACTAACACCCTCTTTATAACAACACAAAAGAGAGAAACACCGTGAGATAAATCTATGTCAAACATTCTTGTGCAAAAAAATCATAATAATAGATACAGTACACAACAAAAGAAGTATCATTGATTTACATTGCACATATGTTTTATAGAGTAAACAAGATATAATAAAACTAATAGGTATGGATCTTACGTTATCGACTCACTGACTGATATCAATTATATGATTTTTAGATATATGTTGAATTCACAGTAATGTAATAGGAAAACAAAGCTTTTCTTTCTTTTCCTTTCCGTTCACAGTGGTTGACTTGACAGAAATTGACAGAATGAGGCTACACTCCGAATTAGATAATATCGCTCACAGCATTAATTTGCGTACCGAGTTAGATATCACGTTAATTACAGCTGAGAACTGTCAACAAATTAACGCTCGTGAACGCGCTCGACGCGACTCCATAAATCTTTTGTAAGTTGACTCGCAAAAAGAATATCCTGTTTTTTTTTTTATTTTTCTCTCATAAAATCATAAAAAGTATCTTTGCCAAATAGAAAACCAAGAATCTTATTAGATTTTTGCTGAAAACACAAACTTTTGACAGCGCTCACGGTGGTATCGGTTTAGAGCATGATCCGTGTGCGTCACGGCTGATAGTCTCCATAGATCAAATCCTCGCATTACGTTTTTTTTTTTTTAATTAGCACTAATGAAAGTGACTGTTTCCCTCCCCACTTCCTCAGTACTTCTTTCCTGCGTCGCCATTAAAATCGACGCCATACGCCATGTTTGTTTTTACGTCAAAGTCAAACTAAGTTTCAAATCAAAGATGGTCGGTCGAGTAATAATTTCGCGTTGTTTTACTTTAATTCTGTAGCTTGTGTTCTTGTAATAATAACAGTTAGAGTTAGAATACAAAATGTGCAACAAGTGTTGTATTGTGAATTGTGCTAGTAGGCGAAAGGGCGCTAATTTATATCGTTTTCCTAAGAATGAGATAGGACTCCAATTGGGTAAACAGTGTATTATTTGTAAAAGATTGCAAAAGCTTATGTGTAGAGGATCTTCGCAAGCACTGCGTGCGTGTGTCAAAAACATTATGAAAAAAGTTTCATTGCGTTGACAAATGTGAAGTCTCGTATTCGTGTTGGCGCCTACCCAACATTGTTTTCTGATAGCGAGATTAGGAGTAGCATTCCCCAAATCGCTGTCAGTTACGACACTGTTGAGTACCGCACATTGATGAATTATTATTGTACGTATAATATAACACGTGTGTGATAACTTGAAACCCGCGTGGAATGCGACTCGTGACAGTCACGTCACCGCACCAGGTCTCAACTAATCTCGCACAGGTAGTCTATCTGAAAATTTTTCTACCTAAAACTTAAGTATTTTCATAAAACTTGTTCATAAGTCATAAGAAAATACCATACATTAAGAATTTTCTACTACTGTGAAAATACCTAAGTTAGCATGGTATAGCATGTTGTTTCGAAATAATCAATTTTCTTATTTTTACTTGAGTTGTATCGCTCCCGTGAGGCTTGTTGCCATCACATTTTTTTGTACTATGGTACCTAACATATTCTATATTGTAGTTAGTGTCCGACCGAGGCTTCGGTCACCTACAAAATGGGCTAAAGTTTTGGGTGAAGCCTAAGGTTTCTAGCGAGTACCGAAATTTAATGATCTGTTACGAATACTCGAGACATTATTATTTATTTTGTCATGTAGCAAGGTAATTTTAATCATCTTATTTAGTTAATAGTCAACAAAAACTTTAAAAAAACATATTATTTATTCACTTTTAGCCAATCTTGAACTGAATTTCTTAGCATTATTAAACCTTTGGCTTCAGTCGAAGTTGTAGCAATAGCCGATTAATCGTCTTTGTACTTTATGTTACAAATTTTAGTGTAGTGCAGTGAAATGGAAACAGCTATCTAGAGATATCTTCCATAACATTACAAAATAGGTTTCCGTTGTATTTCCCTAGTGATATCAACATATATGCCGAAGTATAATGGTAGTTGGGAAATAAACTTCAATCCAAATATATTCTATAATTTAAAAATACATTAACATACAATTTTAATTCATTAACCCATCCTATAACAATGAAAAATAAAAATATTCTATATCTGTAGTTAAAATTAATTTAATTTAAATTATATTACAGATAAACCTCTTAATGAGCATGGATATGCTGAACAAATGCAGCATGAGGATCACACCTACTGCAAAATAGAAGTTGTCCAGAAACAGACTAGGACTGAAACAGGTAAAATCTTACAACTAATTATGTTTTTATATGAAGTACCCTGGAAGGTTGTTTTGGCTTTTCCATAAAACAATTTAATGGATAGACATTGACCTTGGTCATTTGAAAGTCTTGATCAAAGAAAGAAAGAAAATTTATAAGAATCCTACCAGATACGGGGCTTAAGGATTCCATCTTATCAGTATATTATTTTGTAACTCTAGTTTCAATTGAAGTAATTATGTACATCAATAGTAGCCATCAAGTTGTAAAAAGAGACTATATTTGAAATAAAAATAAATTATGAAGTAATTTTATTAAATTTTCAGGAATTCATGCTATGCCAGCTGCTCTTTTAGATGAGAAAAACATAGAGGGCATCAGTTCGCCTTCCATTTCAGGGCACGGAAACAATACAATAATAAAACCAATTGCAGAAGGTGAAATTCATGATAATAATTTTTTAGGTTATTATAAATCATGCTTTTGTATAATTTTGAGTAGGTAATTGATATGAAATATTTTTTAATTTTCAGACATGGATTCCACGAACACAATAAAAAAAAATATGGAAAAATATTTATGGCACCTTCTTCAAGCAATGGCAATAATACCTTAGATGATGAGGTAATGCAAATCCTACTTAATCTTATTTTGCGAAAGATTTTGTGTGTATATTTGTGACCAGTCAGCATCAGAACTACTTACAAATTTTCATGAAAATTTGTTTAGTTTTCATGAAAGTTTCTAATTTGTTTCTTTAGGTCCTGGATTGAGACATAGGACAACGAAAAGCGACCCAGGAGCGGTAGTACATAATATATATTCCCCAAAAATGGACTTAATTCCATTAAATACTGTAAATATGTCGAGAAATACCTTATTCAATTTGAAATAAAATTACCGCAAAGTATGGTTACTAGGCACGTGCACAGACTAGAGCTAGGCTATTAGGGTCAACTTATATTTTTGAGAGTTGTTTATATTGAGGGAAACCTAAACGCTTTTATCCATTTAAATATGACTTTAACTGCTCATCTTAGTTACAATATTTTGTTCCGAAGTCACTTGGAAGATAAAGTTAAGCTGGCATCCAAAAATCTTGGAGTGCTCAATAGAGCAAGGCAGTACTTCACATCGGGGCAAAGGCTGCAACTTTATAAGTCGCAGGTCCGGCCTCATATGGAGTACTGTTGTCATCTATGGGCGGGAGCACCTGGATACCAGCTTGGGCCTTTAGACTCGGTTCAGCGACGTGCCATCAGAATTGTTGACGATCCCAAGCTTACAATCGGTTCCAGACAAAGTCTCTCCTCAGACTAAGGGTAGAGCCCCTCTTGACTTTGTCTCCTTATGTGTGTTCTACCGCTTGTATAACGGAGAGTGTTCTAAAGAATTATTCGACTTGATGCCCACAGCTACTTTCCACCATCGCAACTCTCGCCACGAACGGGGAGTCCATCCTCACATATTGAAACCAGAATTGTTTCGAACTGTGCGGGCTCAAAGGAGTTTTCTTCCGCGGACGCTCAGATTGTGGAATGAGCTCCCCGCCGTGGTTTTCCCATTGGAGTACAGCATGGGGTTCTTCAAAAAGGGTGTGAAGAGATTTCTTCAGGGTCGGCAACGCGCGAGTGATGCCCCTTGTGTTGCAAGCGTCCATAGGCTACGGTAACTGCTTACCATCAGGCGGGCCGTATGCTTGTTTGCCACCTTAGTGGAATAAAAAAAAAAAAAACGTAAATAACTATGATAAGGACACCTTTCTTATATATCTTTATAATTTTCAGATGGAGTTTCCTCTACACCTACAAAGTCGGTAGGAAGAATGCAACTGCGTTTTACTTTATAGAAAAAGTCACTGACACCTAATTGTACGAAACTTTACAATGAATTTGTCAAATCTCGGAAGTAGTTGGAATAATAATAATAATATTTAAATTATGAATAGAATAGATGTGTTTAGGTTGATAGATAAAATGTTGCCTCCTTTGCAACAAAAGGCACTAATCAAATATAAAACTAAATTAAAAAATAAAAGGATCAATAAATAACAAGGTCTTTTATTTGACATCGACTTCCTCATTACTGACAATAAAATAGTAGAAAAAATAAATAAAATTATATATGCACTAAAATTAACGAAGGCAAAAAGACTATTGTTCCCGGGTACTAGACACTACACAAGACGCCCAAAAAAAAAAAAAACTGTCATAATCATTAGTCATGTCATTCGTAAAGCGATATTTCTACTATGGGAGTGCCCCGTCTGATCTCTACTAAGTCTGTGGTGTGCGTGAGCCAGTGTTCACAACAGTGTTGCCAATGCTTATTTTTAGGCGACCGTGTACATGAGGTAAAAAAGCCGTGTTTATATGGAAAAAGACCAACGGTGGGCCGTGTCACTGCTTAAAGAAAAAGGTATTTTTTTTTAAATTCATATTATTTACACGCTATTAACATTAAAACCCTTATAACGCGTAATTGGATACAGAAGGGCTACACCGATGTTCAATATTCGACAATCCTATAGTGCCGTTCCTCTCGAATTCCTGTCAAACAATATTTTGGGGGTAAGTGAGAATGGCACTTTACGATGGTAAAATTTCGTGCATCGCGGCATCGGAGTAGCCCTTCAGTACCATACCAACCCATAAATTAATTAAATTATCGCAGAATTTGTGAAAAGCCGTAGAATCTGCTACGGCCACAGGGATGCAGCCGTAGGCCGTGGATTTTGTGATTTTTGTGGCTGAAAGCCGTAGAACACGGCAATTGCCGTAGCATTGGCAACACTGGTTCACAACCTGAAGCCAGGCAGCTATCGTACCAGAGCCGTAAAATTATCGTATATGCTCGTATATGGATCAAAATTATCGTATCCATCAGGAAAATGGCTAAAATACTTTAAAAAAATCATATGAAACGTGACAATAATATGTTGCAAATACTTTATAGTTTAAATCTTGTAACTTGTTTTTTAAATGGAAAAAAAATAATAGTTCGCGCCAACATCTCGAATTTATAAAGAAGAAAATAATGTTAAAGGATAGAGACACATGAACACAAGCATATTTTTAAAATGTTTAACTGAAATTATTCTATATTTGCGAGAACGGAATACACAAATATAAATGAAACTTAATATTTTATATACAAATTCGAAAAGACCATAACTGCCAACACTCCACCACATCGAACGACGATATCGATATCGATCGCTGATTGGAAGACAGTAGCAAGATTGCGCCATGAAGCAACAGCATGTGTTCCTAATATGTTCCTAAGAAAGAAATGAGCCAATAGATGGTGCTGACACTAAAAAACAACTGTAATTGTTATTGGGCTATTGGCTATCTGTGTAATCATCAAATTTTTCATCAGAATGGAAATTATCGTACAATCTGCGTACGATAGTCGTGTACCATCGTACATCGTACGTAGTTATGAAATTATCGTACATGTACGATAATTATCGTACGGTTGCGAACACTGGCGTGAGCGCAATATGGCGCATGTCATGCCGTCATATATTATTATGACGTTACACAGGACATCGTGAGAGGTCAAACTAATTCGGTACGCTCAAATCGATTAAAGCGATTATAGCTTCAATTCGGAATGCAGCCTGAGAATGTTTTTTTTTTTTGTTAATTTGTTCATGACCATGCATACAAAGTCCTTCAGTCGCATACATTGTATTTATAATATCACTTTAATATAGTCCGCACATTAACTTTCACATAGTCCGCATCATCAGTCACCGTCCAGTCATGTTTTAGTAAAATGGTGGTCATTTTACTAAAACTTTTCATGGACTTTTTGAGACAACTTGTGAAGTCACGACACACATAATTCATTTCATTTCACTTCACTGGTGCACATGGATTGATCATTATTGGATAAAATACCACCGATAATATGCAATAAAACTCAAAATACACGAATTTATGAAAATAAAAATGACAACACAATGTCACTCTGCAAGTTCCCGCCAAAAAGTCGTATGAGAATCTTTTTTTTTTTTTTTTTCTTCAATTGCGTCACACGGCTTGTGTATTTTGCCAATTTCCAGTAATATTATAAGTTCTAGTCACAATTTATCACTTTCACATAGTCCTCAGTCAGTCATCGTCCATAAAAGTCATGTTTTAGTACAATGGTGGTTATTGTACTAAAACTTCACGGACTTCTTGAGACAACTTGAAAAGACACGATACACATAATTCATTTCATTTCACTTCACTGGTGCACATGATTGATGTTTATTGGATAAAATACCAACGATAATACGCAATAAAACTCAAAATACACGAATTTATGAAAATAAAAATGAAAACACAACGTCTCTCTACAAGTTCCCGCCAAAAAGTCATTTTACCTCTAAACTTAAAAAAGACAAATCATATGCATGTTTATCTCACTCTATCTTGAATCCTTCTCACTTTATCTTCAATCCATCTCACTCTTATCTTTAATCCAGTTGCTATATCATGACTTAAATTTCCAACAAGGATAGGAAATAAGAGAACATCTTTTAGAAATAATTGTTTTTCTTTGCTTTACCTACTACATTACTATTTAGGAAAATAAACTGTAGTGTAAACGAATGGTTAGGTTAGGTTAGAAACATTGAAGATTCTCACCTTTACCTATAACTGAAACCGGAATGATAGCAATAATCATATATGCATTCGAGGACTGTGTGCATTGTGTTGTGATCGAGTCTTGCGATTTATTTTGGACTCTTTGTTGTGTGCTTTGTGAATTGGATTTTCATTGTCTGTGAAAAAGTTAGAAAGGTATATATGTATATCTAGTAGATATATATGGGTATATTAGGTACCTTTGTATAATATAGTATCGAAATGGTTTTGGTACATACAAAATGTGAGATATCGTTACGTACACAAATCTTTGAATGATGCCTCTATCTCAGATATAAATTATTAAAAGAAACAAAAAACCCGACTGCGCAAAACATAAAATAACTGAAAAGAGAAAAACAAGCTCTTAAATCTATAGAATTTTGAATATAACTTGGATTTTATAACCATGCATACAAAGTCCTTCAGTCGCATACATTGTATTTATAATATCACTTTAATATAGTCCGCACATTAACTTTCACATAGTCCGCATCATCAGTCACCGTCCAGTCATGTTTTAGTAAAATGGTGGTCATTTTACTAAAACTTTTCATGGACTTTTTGAGACAACTTGTGAAGTCACGACACACATAATTCATTTCATTTCACTTCACTGGTGCACATGGATTGATCATTATTGGATAAAATACCACCGATAATATGCAATAAAACTCAAAATACACGAATTTATGAAAATAAAAATGACAACACAATGTCACTCTGCAAGTTCCCGCCAAAAAGTCGTATGAGAATCTTTTTTTTTTTTTTTTTTTCTTCAATTGCGTCACACGGCTTGTGTATTTTGCCAATTTCCAGTAATATTATAAGTTCTAGTCACAATTTATCACTTTCACATAGTCCTCAGTCAGTCATCGTCCATAAAAGTCATGTTTTAGTACAATGGTGGTTATTGTACTAAAACTTCACGGACTTCTTGAGACAACTTGAAAAGACACGATACACATAATTCATTTCATTTCACTTCACTGGTGCACATGATTGATGTTTATTGGATAAAATACCAACGATAATACGCAAT
Source organism: Polyploca ridens (assembly GCA_951394255.1). NCBI lineage: Eukaryota > Metazoa > Arthropoda > Insecta > Lepidoptera > Drepanidae > Polyploca > Polyploca ridens. Next base: position 8,405,312 of record OX596246.1, on the reverse strand, counting down.
AAAACTCAAAATACACGAATTTATGAAAATAAAAATGAAAACACAACGTCTCTCTACAAGTTCCCGCCAAAAAGTCATTTTACCTCTAAACTTAAAAAAGACAAATCATATGCATGTTTATCTCACTCTATCTTCAATCCTTCTCACTTTATCTTCAATCCATCTCACTCTTATCTTTAATCCAGTTGCTATATCATGACTTAAATTTCCAACAAGGATAGGAAATAAGAGAACATCTTTTAGAAATAATTGTTTTTCTTTGCTTTACCTACTACATTACTATTTAGGAAAATAAACTGTAGTGTAAACGAATGGTTAGGTTAGAAACATTGAAGATTCTCACCTTTACCTATAACTGAAACCGGAATGATAGCAATAATCATATATGCATTCGAGGACTGTGTGCATTGTGTTGTGATCGAGTCTTGCGATTTATTTTGGACTCTTTGTTGTGTGCTTTGTGAATTGGATTTTCATTGTCTGTGAAAAAGTTAGAAAGGTATATATGTATATCTAGTAGATATATATGGGTATATTAGGTACCTTTGTATAATATAGTATTGAAATGGTTTTGGTACATACAAAATGTGAGATATCGTTACGTACACAAATCTTTGAATGATGCCTCTATCTCAGATATAAATTATTAAAAGAAACAAAAAACCCGACTGCGCAAAACATAAAATAACTGAAAAGAGAAAAACAAGCTCTTAAATCTATAGAATTTTGAATATAACTTGGATTTTATAAGGTATTGCAATCGGGGACAACCAATAACCTAAGTATGTATTTTTTTGTAATATTTGTTTATCTCCGACTGCAATACTTTATAAAATCCAAGTTATATTCAAAATTCTATAGATTTAAGAGCTTGTTTTTCTCTTTTCAGTTATTTTATGTTTTGCGCAGTCGGGTTTTTTGTTTCTTTTAATAATTTAATTTATTTCAGACTTTTTAGTTTTATACAGAAAGAGTTGTATGTATTAGTAAGTAAATGAGCGGTACGGTAAAGGAACGCTAACAACCATCGCAAATCTGTGATTTACGTATGGTAACGGCTCAGTACCTACTGGCCTTGCATTAAACGTGGTTTTTTGCAGTTTACGTCAAAATGGTAGCATAAAAGTATTACAATATATACATATATGGAATGGTCTATTTACAAGCTTTCATTTGATACCCATATTGTTATAATAACGAAACTTTTATTTTTAATACCCCCCCTATTTTTTTATTCTTAGGCACTATATAAAAATAATATACCCTATGACACTCCCCCAGTCAAGACGAATCTAACGACACCTCATATGCTCAAATCCATCAAGCCGTTTAGGCTGCAGAGCGGCACAAAGAAATAGACATACATACATACATACATACACTCGAAAAACATAACCCTCCTTCCGGGTCAGTCGGGTAAAAATGTACAATAACCAGCATGAGTCGTGAGCACAACTGACAGCTCCGCAGTCGTTAACTTTTCGGTCTGTTTGACGGAATGCAGGCACCAAGAATCTTATATATTATGATTCTTGGCAGGCACCGAGCTGCAAACGATTAGTTCGTCAGTCGATGCTCGTCGTCTATTGAATTCTCGCGTGTCACTTGGCTACTGTCATTTGGCTGAAAGTGTACATGCGCAAGCTTGCCCCACTACTGCCCATCTGTGCTCATGAGTTGTGCCTTATACTGTACTCTATGTATATTCATATATTTCATCCTTACGCTGAGTACCATGGCCCCTTGCTGTATAGCTCACTTTAATTATAACTTGTTAGACTTTTTCTAATATAATGATGATAAAGTATTTCTTTTAAATGACAATTGAGAGCTATTTCTTAAGTAGAATTAAAAGTAGTACCTAGGTGGTAGAAAGTCAACTACATAATGATATGTATATGTCCCAAGTTTGTCCCGAATTATCTAACAATGTTGTCACTGAAAAATAAAGTACAGTACTTCTAAATTAAAATTCAGTAGATTTCAGTTAAATGTGTGGTCAAGTGGCAAAATTACAGTGTATGAAATTAAAATAATAACTAAATTAATAATCAAAAACATTTTAACATTACACAATTCTTCATTAACATTAAAAATAAACGTTTATAGGATAAAAAAATTCAACTCATGAATGTGTAAATCTAGGGAGAACTGAGACGCTGCCTGAATGAACTACTATTGTAACGTAACAAAATAAGCAGATCATTATTTCCATAACGTAACGTTACAACACGCATAAAATTTTAATTTGGCCGTACTTCCATTTGAAGTGGGTTTCAAACGTAGTCTTAAATAAGTTTGTGGGACTATAAGGGGGATTTCCCTTTCACAAACAAGCTTTGTATCAGAACGAGGTCAAGGTAATTAGTTTCTGGCAGAAACTACCTACTCTAAATTACACGAATTACAGTGTAATATTAATATATCTACAGTAGGCAAGGATCTTAAAAAAAAACGGATATATTCTCGCTAACAAAAAACGGTGTCGCTCAAGTCGGCCATCACGCTACAAGCCGGCACGCACACATTAGTCGAGCGCGTATAAACGGCTCTGTGTAAACGGCGACAGAGTATCGTTTCCCGCGGTATAGCCAACTAATGTGCGCGTGGGAGTTGGCCGACTCTCATAGACGGTTTGTTAGTGAGAATATGTCCGACGTAGTCTGTGACAGTAGGTGGTAAATTATCTGGAAATACAGTGTTTTTACCAATATTACAGTGTAGTTGCGAACACTGCGCGTGTGTGACGTAATAAAGTGAGATGGATTATATAGAGATAATAAGAAGATAGAGCGGGATGGTAGGATGAGGATTTTGTCTTTTTTTAAGTTTTAGAGGTGAAATTTTTCGTCTTCACGGTTTTTTATGCCGGAAGAATCTTATATATTATATGGATGTAGCGACATCCATATAATATATAAGATTCTTGCCCTTAATCTAGACAGAAGGATAATATATTGATGGCGGACTATATTAAAGTGACTGAAGGACTTTGTTTGTATCCATGGTCATGAACAAATTAACAAAAATAAGAAATTTAACAAAAAAATATGGCATTCCGAGACACGGGGGGGACACATCCTACGTCATTTCCGCCGTCGACGGTTCTCAAACTTTTAAGTATGGGGAAAGTTAATCTAGTTTATATTGAATAAGGACTTTTTGGCGGGAACTTGCAGAGTGACGTCGTGTCTTCATTTTTATTTTCATAAATTCGTGTATTTTGAGTTTTATTGCATATTATCGGTGGCATTTTATCCAATAAAGATCAATTCATGTGCACCAGTGAAGTGAAATGAAATGAATATGTGTATCGTGACTTTTCAAGTTGTCTCAAGAAGTCCGTGAATTTTTTTAGTACATGACCACCATTGTACTAAAACATGACTATTATGGACGGAAAAATAACGGATGAGACATGGCTTCGGCCCTATAAAATATCAAATCAGACTTGGCTTTGACCTTCTTTGGAAGGAATAAAACAGACATGGTTATTAGCCTTTTGAATTGAATAAATCAGACCTGGATTAGACCTTTTTTAGAAAAACAGACATGGCGTTCGCCTTTTGAATTTGAAGATATTATGAACAAATGAAAATAAGACTAGACTGTATGGCTCAGACCTTTGCCTGCCTTTTGACGAATATTATAAACAACAACAATTATATTGAATAAGGCAAGAAGACTCTGATATGAAAGAAATAAGAGCTGGTGTACCACAAGGTAGTGTATTGGGTCCGGTCCTGTATCTTTTATACACCTGTGATATTCTGAACTTGAAAACAACACCATCGCTACCTTTGCTAACGATACTGCCATAATGGCTACAGGGAATAGCTACAAAGAGGCAGTTAAGAAGGTTCTAACAGCTATTGCTCAAGTTTATAACAGGACAAAAAAATTGAGAATTAAGTTAAGAATCCAAATCTATTCACATAGTCTTTAGGAATATGAAACACCAGTATTCTGATGACGATTGATGTAAAGCTACGCTGGAAAGCTCACGTCAAGAAGAAAATCAACGAATTATACCTAAGGTATACAATAATGTATTGGCTGCTTCGAGAACACTCTAAGCTGTCAATACACAATAAACTTGTGTTATATAAACAAGTCCTTATGCCAGTATGGACTTATGGTATACAGCTATGAGGCTGTACCAAACAGAGCAATATTTTGATCATTCAACGCTTCCAGAACAAGGTACTGTGGGAAATACTGAATGCCCCTTGGTACATAGGAAATGTCGACCTCCATCGAGACCTAAAAGTAGAGTTCATACAGACAGTGATAAAAAAATATGTAGAAGCTCACCACAACCGGCTTCATCATCATGTGAACGTTGAGGCGATCCAGCTCCTCGATCACACAGCATATTGAGACGACTTAAAAATTTAAACTGGCTATAGAATTTTCAATTTCACTATTAAAGTTGACATTTATGTTGACATTTTATATGAACTTGGCAAGAATCACTTATTATGTTAATTTTTAATCCATTATTATGGTTAACATTTTTAGTTTTTTAGTCCATTATAACTTAAAACCACTTTGCAGCCTTGTATAAAAAATAAGTATTTTTATGTCTATAACGCGTCCTTAAAAGTTTGAGAAACTCTCCGTATACTGAGACTGAGCGAGAGCGAAAATCACAATTAGATGTTCGTTCGACAAAGATAACAATACACGTCAAAATGGCAATAAATGTCAATGAGACGGCACGTTTTTGTGTTACCAGTCGTATGTAATCATGGGTCCTGTACCCCTAGTATTTCCGGTGGGAATACAATAAAACTGTAAGGTTTTTATTTAAAATAATACGCTCACTCCTGTTTAACTTAATTTATTTGTTTGATTAGACAAACGATATGTCAGTTATAATACTTTATATATATATTTTTGACAAAATAGTGACTAAAACTTTTACATAATTCAGTGATTCGTTACAATAAAGTGGCAACTGTAGAGTTTGACGTTTCTGTGTCTCTCCCGGACTGCCTGACCTTGTTTTCTTGGAACATGAAAAAAATATTAAATTTTTATTCTGTCAATCGTGTGGTCAATCGTGGTCAGTCTTAAAAACGAAATTATTTATTGTGTTTAATTTAGAACTATTAGCCGATAAACATGAATTCTTCGCTTGGGCGTTTGTTTACTGTGAAACAATTGATACTTAGAGATAACCCACTAATTTTCCTTCGTGGGTTCACCAATAAAATTGATGATATTTGCACGCACACTGGCCAAGTATTATTTTTTATTCTTGGAATGTACTTACTTTGTGGAGATTTACAGACGGAATACTACTTTAATTCAGTATAGGTTACAAATATATAGTGCAGTTTAGTGCACACCTATTTGCTCTTACATAACAAACTAGACAGAAGAAATATTTATTTGTTCGCTATATTGGTAGAGTTTATATTAATCGCTAAATTAGCAACAAGTTAAACAGGAATAGACAATGTTACAATAATTTTCAGAAATGGGATGCAGATGACTACAGGTTGGCCCGCTTCGCTAATGCTCCTAAACAAGTGAATCCTAATTGGGCTGTCAATTTAATTGCTTCTGTGCCTCCTAAAGAGGTAACTGAAAGAGTTGTGTGGTGTGATGGAGGCAGTGGCCCAGAAGGTCACCCCCGTGTTTACATCAATTTGGTAATTATGGTTTTAATAATAAAATAATAACTCCAAGCTGGGCTACATTATTGTTGAACATAGCAAGGAAAGAGCCCGTTTTATGGGTACAAGATTAAGTAATGAAGTTACAACCGACATGCAGGGTTGCCAGCAAGTCACTATTATCACTATTAGTCACTATTTATTTATTTTATTTATTTATAGACGAGCAGCTTGTAAGCTGATGTGTCTATTTCACACAGTGTTGAAAGTCACTCTGCACTTATACATAGTTCACTTTTCAAGTTTTTTAATCTTTGTCCAGATGTCCAATTTGTTTTTAAAACTGTTTATTGAGGTAGCAGATACTACTTCCTCAGGTAATGGTTCCAGTTCCAGACCACTCTATTACTGAGAAAGTGGTGTGCAGTGTTTGATTTAGATGGTGCACTATTTATTTTGTAGTGATGCCCACGGGAGGATTTAGCACACACATTCATTACAAATATATCTTGTAAGTGAGGAAGGTTATAGTTTCCCATGAGGATTTTGAAGGTCTCAATGAGGCGCAAAATGCGAAGCCTATCGTCATAGGACTTGCGTCGTAAGGCGGCTGGTATCTTGGTAGCTTTTCTTTGGACGCTCTCAAGCAGATCGATATCTCTCTTAAAGTAGGGGCACCAAACTTGGAATCCATATTCTAGCAAGGGTCTTATGTAAGTTTTGTATATTTTGGTGAAGAGTTCTATTGACATCGCTTGAAAGGATCTTCGAATGATGTATACAAATGAATTGGCTTTCCTTACTATTGAAGTTATGTGCTCTTCCCACTTTAAGTTAGAGGTGATTAATACTCCAAGATCTTTTTGGGTGTCGGTTGATTCTATTGGGTTCCCATCCAGTCATATCTCGGATTGGTTTTCCCCAGGTGAAGGACACTGCATTTAGAGACATTTAACTTAATTATCCAGTCGTTAGTCCAGCCTTGAATGCGGTTGAGATCTTCTTGCAGCCGACCGGAGTTGATGAGCGGATTGGCAAAAAACTTTCCATTGTCAGCGAAAAAGGCAGATTGAGACTATAAGTTCCACTAGGTCAGAAATGAAAATCCTAAAAAGGTGAGCAGAGAGCACTGAACCTTGTGGTACACCACTAAGCACTTGTTTCCGCTGAGATAGGGTGCAACCAATTCGCACTTGGAATGTTCTATCTGCTAAATAGTTTTCAATCCACCTAAGAAGCTTGCCACGCACTCCAAAGTGGTCAAGTTTAACTAATAGGCGTTTATGTGGGACTTTATCAAATGCACGCTCAGTTTAGATAAACAACGTCTAATGGATTGTTAATGTCACGTTCCTTATTCCATGAGTGCATGCATGATAGGAGATTTGTTATGGTGGACCTTTTCTCAACAAATCCGTGTTGTTTGGTAGATATTACACATTCTCTGTCAAAAAATTGTGTAAGTTGTTTACTTATAATTTTTTCCATAATTTTTACAATAATACTAGTGAGGCTCATGGGACGAAAATTCTGAGGTTGGGTCTTGTCTCCTTTTTTGTAGATTGGTGTAACTATTGCATGCTTCCAGTCTTGGGGCAGATATCCACTTTCAAAAGATCGCATCATCAATACTGCTAGAGCAAGAGCAAGTGTTTGAACACAGTTCTTTAGGATGCAGCTTGGTATTAGGTCTGGTCCTGCAGGGTTATTTTAAGACGTCGGATTCGATATCGGAAACGGAAATATCAATTCGATTCGTCGAAAAGTTTTCGGAAATTAAAATAGCAATTGCTTTAATTCTAATCCGAATTTTTTGAATCCGTTTCCGATATCGATTCCGACGTTTTAAAATAGCCATGCAGGAGATGAATGTACCTTCAAATTAGCGATAATTTTTTCTACATCCTGAATTGTAAAAGAGATATCGGACAGGCTGTGCTCTACACGAGTAATAGAAGTGAATTTAGTTGGCTGTCTTAGAGGTGGCTCCTTCGAGTAGGCTTTATGAAATTCTTCACCAAAAACGTCTGCAATATTCGCGGGTTTAGTCACTAGGTCACCATTCTGGCTTCTAATTGCTGGTGGAATGCTTACTACAGATGATGTGCTTCGACGTATGTAAGAGTAAAGGCTTTATAATGTGACACATTTATTATTAACTTCTCGAAATTTCAAATAGTCATCTAGTTCACCGGATATTCTATATTTATCCCAAAACCTTTTTTTTCGGTAACTAAATTGAGAGTTTCATTATTTATCCAGGGCTTATTTTGCGTTTTACGTTTGACTCTTTTTAATGGAGCGTGTTTGTCAGTTGTCACATTAATTGCATCAAGGATGCCTGTCCATATTTGTTCGGTGCTACATGAAGGGTCTAATGACTCAAGGATTTTTAATAGATTTGTTAATTGAATTGTAAATATCATAATTAATGTGTTGGTCGTAAAGAAACTTCTAAGTTTTGTTGTATTAGTCTTTTGGATAAGGCATTGAATACCGAATTCCAGTACACAGTGATCACTCTTCCCAATTGGTGGTTTGTATAAGATTTCTTTAATGAGTGTCTCTTCGTTTACCATGACAAGGTCAAGCAGAGATGGTTCATTACCTTGTTGAAATCTTGTTGGTCCAACTAATTGGAATAGGTGACTATTTAGGTACATATCAACAAAGAGTTGTTCAGGACCAGAATGGAATTTATCGATAAGGATGGGCCAATTTATAGCAGGATAGTTGAAATCTCCAGCAATTACTACAGTGTTATGTTCAGAGGTTGCAATAAGATTAGTTAATAATTTTGCGTCACGTGATTTCCATACCAGTTCGTTTTTATCATCGGGCCGATATACTCCTATTACAAGAAAACGGTAGGTGCCAAACTGAATGTCTACATAGAGTGCCTCGACTTCTTCACACATATAGGTTTTATTAAGCCTCGCTACAATGGGTATACCGTTTACACGGTCTCTTACATACATTGCTACGCCCCCACCTCTAGTTTTACCTTGAGATTTGTTTTTCTTATGTTTGCGGTCAAGTCTGAATAAAGTATAGCCAGGTATATTGAAAGTACTGTTCCGATCTTTGGTGTTAAGCCATGTCTCAGTAAGGATTACTACACTCGGTTGATTTGTGTTTACGTGGATGAGAAAAAGATCAAATTTCGGTGCCAAAGGGAATAAATTAGTGTACATAAATTTAAAGTCAGTGTATGGATTTCTATTATGTATAATTAGTTTTTTTTGCTTTTGTACAATTTTAGGAGTGCCCTTTACATATTTAATGGTAAGATTGGTTTCTCCTTTTTCATTTCTAATTTTTAAAACCTCACGGAGTTTGTTTAGTTCCTCTCGTTGTTTCGGTGTCTTATCATCATACACTCTTACCTCTCTTACGGCCTTACTCTTGTTCTTGAGTATCCAAACAGCGTGCTGGTGTGATTTGAAGACCACCTTTATCGGTCTAGGCTTCACATTTTCAGAATCACGACGACTCAAGCGATGCACTGAGACTACCTTATCAGAGTAGTCATTGCCATTGTTTATTTCCAGTAGAATCTTCTCAACATTGGATTCATCATCTGATTTCCTGTCGCTTCCAACATCAGAGTCACTTTCTTTGATACCAACCAGAATAATATTACTAGCTCTCCGCTCACGTTCAATTAGTTCCTCCAGTATAGCGTTTGTGTCGGGAGGTGATGATGGCAACACCATCTCTGATGGAGCTTGAGGTGGAGCAGTCAAGGACTCGGAAAGCTGTTTTTTCACCTCATTGAGTTCTTCACGCAGCCCTTCATAGGATTTAATAAGCTTGGGCACTTGAAATAGAGCCTCTCGGCATGGTGGGCACAAGTATAATAGTGTGCGTTTGCCCTTGAGACCCATCACCCGCACCTCACTACTCGTCAGATCACTACACTTTAGACAGATATTCCGTTTGCAACCATCACACTGCAGAGTATTATCGTCATTTTGGTCGGTTTCACACTGAAAGCACCTCATTTTTAATAGGTATCGGTAATGTTTAAAAAAATATTTTTTTTTATAAACACTGATGTTGATATTTTTGATGTTTAAACACAATTCACACTAGTTTTTAAACACAAATAATACTTTATATATTTATAATTTATAGCACTTTTACAGTACATTTTCTATTTATTTCAACAAAAATAATTACGACGCAAATTTCAACACTGTTACTTTATCTGAGGGTAGAGGCTAAATTTTGAAATCCTGTCACTTTTCTCACTATTTTCGGAATGTGGTCACTATTGTCACTATTTCAGAGCTCAGAAGTAGTTTAATTGTACCTCGACTCGCTTACTACGATAAACTCGCGTTGGTAGGGGACAAATTTGTCCCGCGTGGAATCACTTTTAGTATATGTTGTGCGAGATCTAGTTTGGCCATAGATTGTTATAAGTCTATGGTAAATGTGTAAATTTTTTTTTCATATCGTCACAATCACTTTAGGGAAAACAAAAAAATATATCACTTTCAAGTTCAGTTTTCGTTATGCAAAGTTAATAATCTTTAGTTATTGTAAAAATAAGCTTTTTCTTTTCCCTAAACGGTACAATTTACATCATTTAGTCATCTCTGAGTGACGTATAACGCGGCGTCCAATATAAGCTATCGCGATTGCAGTGCGGTCCAATGCAGTGACATGCGTCCTACGTGCGCGCGAATGGTCTTGCACCACCGCCGCTTGAAAAAAAACCGTCCAAGTGAGAGTTTAATTTGCGTAGCGATGGTTCCGACCTTCCTTAGACGTAAGATGAGTTGGGGTAAGATCGGAGCTGGGTTAAGACCGTGTGCAAGTATACATTTCAGAAAGTAGGAGCCTGGTGGAATGGACTCCGTTTGGCGGTGAAAAGAAACGTCTGTGTCTTGGTAACAAAAAAATACCATATTGGCTTTGCCTAAATCGAAGACCGTCTGTAAGGTCACGTTCAAACGCTCTACCATGGCCTCTCGAAGCAATTGGATCTCGTCTGGTGGCTCGCACGCTGGAAATGTATCTCTCTGCAACAGTGCTGCGTATCCAAACAAAGATACCGGGTTTTAGCAGATCGTTGATATGCAGCAGAAATAAGGTTGCAGTAAGAACTGGTTCCTGAGGAACTCTGGCATTTATTGCCAAGAGGTCTGACGAGCACCCGTGTATGACCACTTGTATGGACCGTTCACTCAGGAAATCGGAAATCCAAGCGCACAGGCCATCAGGAATTCCATATGAAGGAAGCTTTCTTAGAAGGCTGGTGTGCCAGACCCTATCGAAAGCCTTAGAAATATCGAGGGAAACGGCAATTGCTTCCCCGTGTCTCGCAATGGCTTCGCTCCATAGATGTGTAGTATACACAAGAAAATCTCCAATGGACCGTTTTTGCCGGAAACCGTACTGTCGATCGATGAGGAGTTCGTTATCTTCGAGGTATGCCAGGAGCCTCCGATTCAATACACGCTCCATAGTCTTGCAGAGTATGGAAGTGATCGCAATCGGTCGATAGTATGAAGGATTGGCACGGCTGCCCTTCTTAGGCACAGGTTGCTCGTTAGCAAGCTTCCAGACTTTCGGAACTTGAACCATTAGAAGTGAGGGGCTAAACAGGAGTGTCAAGACAGGAATCAATTCGGGCGCACAATCGCGCAGGACAATGGCTGGAATGCCGTCGGGACCACTGGCTTTATTCACGTCGTAGTACCTTTACAACCTCCTTTTGCCGGATATTGATGTCCAGCATTTGGAATAGAATAGAATAGAAAAACATTTATTTGCCACACACCTTAAAATTAACATAATACGAAAACAGTATAAAAAAACAGAAATTAGTGTGCAGACAAATTGGCCACCAGCTCAGCATAATGCTGTGCACAGTGAGTACACAGCGCTGATTTTCAGCCGGCGCCAGTGGGACGTTTTGGTCATACGTCCGGGCAAGTGATAGACACCAAAGCAATTTGCAAATAATATAAATAAATACACATAATAATTGGACAGATAAAACTTTTAAACTTTATATTTTATTAACAACACACACATTCTGAATAAATAAATAAACTCAAATAAAAATAACAAAACAACATTTAAAAGACAAAAAACTGAAATGATCCTTGTTATTTATATACTACCAGTCAGATTCTAAAAATTCCCTAATAAGAAGCCACATTATTCCCATTATATCAAAACGTGGAAACGCGGGTGAAACCGCAGCTGGTAAAAACATAAAACACGCTTTTCAATTAAAGATTACATTTGGCAGTTGCAAGTGGGTATTGTTTGTAAACCAGCGTCTTGACATGAATTCTCCGCAAATAGACAGGCAAACCAATTGGCCTTCTCTACAGCAGTGTAAGCTAGTGATCCATCAGGCTTCAGCAATGGCGGCAGCGACGGGTGGCAGAAATTAGTCTCGACCGATTTGGCAACGGACCAGAAAGCTTTACTCCCAGAGGGGTAAGATTATAGCTTTTTCCCGATCCGGCCAACATGGTCACCACACGGCCAACATTTTACCACTTGGGAGACCGCTATTGAGTGATATGTCGGAGAATGGGATATAATACTCCATAGCTCAACATATCACATCTAATATGGCACTCACACAGCTGGACGGGTAAAACATCGGAAGTAAAGCAAGTTCTCCGCCAAGGATCATCTCATCCCAATCTACTGAATTGTATCGTCAAACTCGCCAACAGATCCTGAAAAGTACTCAGTGTACTTTTCAGGATCTGTTGTCAGCAGAAGGTCCAAGGCTGTGTGATCAGCAATAACTAGAACACGCGTGGCTTCGCGAACAAGCTGAGAGAGATTTAGCGTAATTGCTAGTTTCAACGCCTCTCTCCCAGCAAGGTCGTTTTCCTGGTATAGGTACAACCACTCACGATGATGAGCGTCAAAGTCCCCCAAGAGGCCCAGCTGCGCGCTCGGATATTTTCGCTGGACCACGTCCGCCGTTTCGCCGAGGTATTGAAAAAGCCCGATCATCTTCTGGTCACTGCTGTGCGATCGGTAGACAGATGCATAGAGGATTTGCTCTATACTAGCACAGATTACTAAATAGTTACTACGTAACAGATAAATCACTCCATACAAAATTTACAATACCTACTGCTATAATAGCCTACTCTTTTGAGTCGCTAGAAGCTGCGAACGAAAATGCACTTACTTGCTTACGAGCGTAAATTTAGTTTTGCTTTGTAGCTACTCGCCGCCGCGTGGTTAGCGTGGATTGCCAGGGATGCATCTGGTGATAAAGATCTCAGTACGTATTTATAGTAGCCTATATTTGGCTAAAATATCCAAAAATATATTTTTTAATCCGACTGTTTAAACACAAAAAAAAAACTCTTCCGCTTTATATTTATATAGTACCCACAGACTGAATCTATAGTACCTATATGTAGATTAATACAGCTTATATTGGAAATGTATAGCTTGATCTGTAGCCGTGCGTACAAGGGGAGTTAAATGGTATATTTTTATAGTTCAAATATCGTGCAACCGGGATTCTGACTCATATTTTGTTCATACTTTACAATAAACGTGGCCTCTAGATCTTTTACATAATTATAGAACCTTCCATAAAAAAAGAACAACAACAGTTCGATCGAGATATATGCGTACGAACGCGCCACGCGCGACGGTGCGGCGGCCGGTAGGCAATTAGCGCGCGCAAGTACATGGAGTGAGAGATGCCTGATACTAGTGCCCACCAATATCAGCAGGACGGAAAAACCTGTTTTTTTAAGGCCACGGAGACGCCTACAGCCGATGTCATCGCGAGCATACACGCAGATCCCAGCGCGTGGTTTGAAATTATGCTCCAGGGTGTACCCTGGGCAATATAGGTATGCCGCGTCTGAAGGACATCTGATTTGCATTTCCGTGAGAAAGAGTAGGTTAGGCTTGTCCGTCTCAAGGTGGGGATGGACGGCGTCGAGATTGGAGTGCAAACTTCGAATATTAGAGAGGTGCACTTTGAGTGAGAGGACGTGCTTCCGCTGTTTAAGAATATAGAATAGAATAGAAAGCATTAATTCAGCTCAATATCCTAAAAAGAAAACAAAAAACACATTCGCTTAACCTATGTATTAATCTATTGAGCTGAAACGGCCTCCCATTCAGCATAATGTCGCTACGACACTTGGTTTTCAGTGGGAACCAGAAGATGGGCAATATAAAATACTATCAATAAACTACTACTAAATAATAAAAATATACTAAATAGACAAATATAACACATAATAATACATGGTTAATGTACATACAATATAATAGTAATACACATTGAGACGACGCAATCCAGAAAGATACAAAAATGCATTGATAATAGTATAATAATAAAAAAAAAATAAGAAACAAAGATTAACGCTACTCTTTTACTTTTAGTCATGTTGATGTGGAGTAAATAGGTGAGTGGGTGAGTGACAGTTAAGCAAGGCATTGCAATAGGAACCATGGGACAAACATAGCAAAGATGAACTGATGGGAGGCTCGTCTGGAGCCTGCGGGGACGAACTGCTGTGGCCATCGGGTCCTCTCACCCGGTCGCCAACCGGCACAATGGAGCACCCCGGGATTTTTGCAAGTTGGCGGGGCAGCCTTTCGTAGATAGCTGGCCTACTTCTTGAGCTCCCTTCTAAATGCTGTCGGCCAGCGGAGAACCGTGCTTCGGATCCCGCTACCCTCCAAGACGAGACTACCCGTACACATTACCTACATCGTCGAGACCGGTTCACTAGTGCAACGCAAGTGCTTACACCCAACCCCACAATTAGCTTCCCCGAACTTCACGCCGGAGCACGGCAGACGCTTGGCGGCGTGGCTTAGTTCGGGGGGTGTTGACAAGCCGCGGCCGAAGCCTACCATCAGAATTTGTTGCTCGTTTAGCACCACCCAGGGATCATGAGGGTAAACTTACGGACGCGAGCAACTTCAATCCCCAAAAAGTAAAAAAATATGTATCTTAATAAATATTCTTATACTTTTATTGTAGCATTTGTCTTGTCCATCATTTACACCCCATATCCTACATATTTCTCACGAATATACTGCAAATGAGCTCTGAAATGGTGAAAAAGTCTACTAGGTTTCACAAAAGTTCTTAATTTGCTTGAGAATATATCATTATTTGGTCACTATTTAGACGAAGAACTCACTATTATGTCACTATTTTTGTGAAGGAGAGTCACTATTCTACTACTTTTTACCCCCTGAAGCGGTGGCAACCCTGCCGACATGTTATCCATCTATTATTTTTTTGCTGCATTGTATTATTTTTATTTTTATTAATAAAAGAAAATAAAGTATTTTTTTATATTTTTTTAGAAACACAGCCTATGCTGTCTGAGGTTGCTATAACCCGTTCCATTTAAGAATGATCTTGAACATGGTGGCTTGTATTTGTATTGACAGTGTATGTACTTCGTATGCCAAAAGGGTACACACACAACATAGGATGGAGGGACTTGCATAATCTATTTAGATTTATGTCTAAGGTACACAATCCACAGATATAAATCTAAATAGATATTCTTTATTGGAATGGGTTATCGTTAAAATTGTCTCAGAATATGTATTTTTGTATTATTAACTCTACTATGGCCACTAATGTGATAAATAATAAAAATTAGAGTGATTTGAACCCACCGTGAATAATCCTATTTTTCCTTTGCTACCATATTTAACACTATGTTATATTGTAAGGCACCTTGCATGTGTGCACTTGCTAGCGGGTATTTTTTAAATAAGCCAAAATTATACAGGTGTCCAAACCATAACCATCAACACCTGAGATTATGCCCTATGAATAAAGAGTAAAATTTTTGCAAAATAAAATGTGAAATTATCGTTAATTTATGAAAATGCATAAAAAAACAACCATTAAAAAAATCATACCATGAGACATTTACTGGAATTATTTTTCGTTTTCTGATGGGTACAATCTCAGCTTTCTAGGGTTATCATTTGGACCGATAGAAAAATTAACCCATAGAAACGCAATGACCTACATTTTGCTTGAAATCTATTCCGCCAAATCCCCACCGCCTGCAATGCGCTGTGATTGGCTAAGTCAACGAGACACTGAGATTTAGTGACAGGTGCGATGCAAATAGAGACGTTGCCTGGGTAAAAACATAATAATTCAAATTAGTCCGTCAGTTAGATTATCAAAAAATATTGGACACGTATTTTTTGTTTTACAAAATCATTAAAAATTGACGAAGATAAAGCGCGACTAAGTTCGGGAGTGGGGGCTCGTGACGTCACTTGTTCCTAAAAAGTGTACCACACCGTGACGTCACGCGGAACTTCAACACACGATATCTCCGTATTTTTTTGGTTAATTGACAAAAGAAAAAATACGTGTCTAATATTTTTTGATAATGTAAATAAATAAATAAATAAATATCCTGGGACATTCCTCACACACGGTCATCTGATCCCAAACTAAGCAGAGCTTGTACTATGGAAACCAGATAACTGATATAATACATATACTATTTTTTGTTTGTAAATACATACTTAATATACATAATTACACCCAGACTCAGGACATACAGACATGTTCATGCACACAAATGCATGTCCTGTGTGGGAATCGAACCCACGACGTGCGGCGCGTAAGGTGAACTTTAACCAACTGCGCCAACTGGCCCGTCACATCCGTCAAATGACGGACATCATGGTCCGTCATTATTCATGGTCATTGCATTAGTTTTTTTCAGGAAAGTAGCCTATTGTATCGATATCGATACTTGTTGCACTATTATGAATGTAGGAGTATTCTAATAGCAGTAGTATGTCATGGTTTTTGACAATTATGTATTTATTATCTAAACTAGTTTATTTTGTTTAAATGGTATATTTTTGTATTAATTCGGCAGTATGATTATTGGGAGAGATAAATTAATCTAGATTGGTATCTAAATATCATTCTATCGGGAACAATACCTATATTTTCATGTTCGTACATACAATGAAATTAAAATTAGAATAGAATAGAATAACTTTTTAATTGACAGTAAAGCAATCAACTATGCTAATACATACTTAATTATAAATAATTTATTATACTGCCAAAAAAGGGTAACCGCTCAGCAATATTGTTGTGGTATTAAGCCACAACGCTGATTTTCAGCGGCAACCTTAGTTGACGTTTGGACGCCACTGCTACAGAATGGATGCTCTTAAAAATTAGAAAAAAACAATATGCTAAAATTAAATATAAAGTAATTATAACAGTGAGCAGCAATTAACACAGCAGAAATAAATAAGTTTCCTAAACAGTAATAATAATAAAAAGAAATCTAAAATACATTTAAATAACCTTTTTAATACTTTCTATCGAATTTATATTTTTTTTTAAATTACGTTATATTAAATGTAGTACTCATTTAATACTACGGAATTGTGTATCTTAAAAATACCTACAAAAAAGTCTACGATGTCTACCTATAACCCAGTAACCATTTATATGCGATTAAGATAAAAAAAATGTGGGTTATACTTTTGAAGTTATTTTAACCCAATCGTTATTAAATAAGGCGGTTACTTTGGATATTTAATGTAGTTAAAATTTGTTCTTTACGGCAAATCATTATCATTAATATAATAATAATATTTAAGGAGATAGCACAGATTAAAATAACTAAATAATTATATTCGCGATACCGTGAACGGGCGGCGCGGCGGCCGGCGGCGGGCGGCGCGTGCGTCGCTTCACAATGATACCACATTGCACTCGTGTGAAGGGGGGGCGGGTCCATAGTCTTTAATAATTCAAGAACCAAAAGTCATTATACCATGGGGTATAGTCATCGAAATAATAAAACTAAAGAAATGTAACACTCGAGCTCAAAAATCACTCCACGCAAACTGAACCGCGGTGGGCGTTGCCAAAAAAGAGAGACGCACCGCGCTGACAGTTCGCCGGTATCATTGAGTCGATGCGTTCGTGTCGCGAGGGACTTAGAACTGTGATTATTATTGTGTTTTGCGTTGTTTACATTGTGCAAATATGCCGTCATGTGTTGTTAAGTGGTGTAGAAGCCATACAGATATGAAGAATGCTGGAATCACTTTTCATATGTGAGTAAATAAACATTTTGAAATCCTATACTTGTGACCCTGGAAAGTGTTATGCAACATGAACGCAACATGCGTATTTATTTAACACGTTTTGATATTTCACTTAATCTGTGATGCACTAGTACCTATAATTATAAAGAGGATAGAACCTTTGTGGCATAGCGTGCCAGCCGCCATTTTAGTTTTTTTTTTCAATAAAATAACCTTATTCGACTTTTGTCCCGTTTTGACGTCGGATGTCAAAGAAAAACAAAAGTCAAATAAGGTTATAATAATATTGTTTTAGGAGCTTGTGGGTCGCCCTCTGATCTGACCTTAACGCGACCCATCACTCTATAATTCGTATGTAAAAACCATAAACTGATTAAAATACTTCTTAATTTTAGATCCATACAATTATAACACATAAAGAAATATTTTAATCCAAAAAGCACATCACAAACTTTTAAATGAATATAATAGAATGGTATAGTTAAATTACAACTAATTAATACAACTTATATGCATTGGTTGAGAGGGCGCCACGGTGCACGACTCACATCGACTCCAAACAAAATTAAGTTTTTATTGTAAAAAATAGCGTATTCAGTTCGTTTAAGTGCCAAAAGTGAATAAAACTCAGTGAATCAATCCATACATTGAAGACTAGAATCAAAGTTAACTGCAAATCATAAAAATTGCCAAAATATTGTGGGGAACAACAACACCAGTGTTTACTGTTTTTAACCAGTGTTTACTCTTTTTCGTCGCAAACCGATAGACTGAAAAGGAAAATAGACCTACGTAACCAGTGCAAAAGTGAAATACATAAATAAACAGTGAAATTTTGTGAAATTAAAATCATAACCTAAAAAGTGATCTACAATTTTTCTTTCTTGCTTGCTTGCACGGCAGCCCACTAAATATAGTAAAGTAACGCCATCTGCTGATAAGCGACTTTACTACTGTATTAGTATCCAGAGTCAAATGATCGCAATCAATACACCGTTGTCATAGTACAGCAAATAAATAACAGAGGGCACTATAACGTAACACTAGCGCCATCTACCTGTGAGAACCTATACTACTATATCATACTGGTAAACCGAAGCTGAAATCGATCACGATCAATACACTGACGTAAATACAGCAACGAAATAACAGAGGGCGCTATAAAACACCAATAAAAAATAACAAAGTATTTTAATTTTTTTAATTAACCATGGATGAAGTTCTGAACGCGCTACGTAACATACAAAAAGAGCTTGAGGATCAAAAAACAACGATCCGCCAAAGTGCGCAAAATATAACAGAACAAGTAACTCAGAATATCAACAAAAAATTGGAAGAAACATTTTTTATATGGGAAGAACGGCATGAAAAATTGAAAGAAAAGGTCGAAAATCAAGAGAAACGAATATACTTTTTAGACAAACAGATAAGACAAAGAAATATAGTGTTCTTCGGCATTGAGGAAACAGAAACATCATACGGGGAACTGGAAAACTACATCTCAAAGTGGATAGGGAAGTATTTGTCTATTAAATTAGAACATAGAGACATTCAAGAGGTAAAGAGAATTGGAAGAAAAGGTGAAAGATCTCGGCCGATAATAGTTACTTTCACTACTCTCGGTCTCAAGATAAATATATTTAAACAAAAGAGAATGCTGAAAGACACTCAATATTATATGAAGGAGGACTATCCACAATACATTTTAGAGAAACGAAAGGAATTACAAAAACAAATAATCCTAGAGAAAGAAAAAGGCAATACAGTCAGGATGAAATATAATAAACTGATCGTAGTAAAACCTTACATTAAAAGAACGCTTCCTTCATCACCTGAAAATAACCCCCTACCACAGTGCGATAGAAATATTCAGGCCACCAAAAAGAACAAAACGCACCAACCACAGCCAACGATTCAAAGATCAAGTAGCTTATCTGAAGGAGTCCTGAAACCGAGTATGTTGAATTTTTTGGTCAATAAAAATACCAACAATATACCAAACAACCAAGACAACAAAGACAAGAACACATAGCAACCAACGCCCCCCTCCCACGAAGATCTCATACAAGAACAAGTTATAACAAGACACAAAAACCATCTTCCAATACGGTTGGTCACCGCGGAAGATCACGACCCTAAACCCTCCAAAGATAAACACAACCATACTAACAAACCGTGCATCCATCTCACCAACCAAGCTTTATATATTAACTTACAATATAAGAACACTGTCATCCTACGAACGCCTAATAGAATTGAGAGAGGCAATAAAAGATTTAAAATTCGACATAATCGGACTATCTGAAGTGAGACGCCAAGGAACAAAGATAGAGGAATATGACAATTATATTCTATGCCATATAGGTCTGACACCTGGAAAATATGGCGTCGGATTTTTACTACATAGAAAGCACAAGAATAACATAGAAAACTTCATAGGCATTACAGATAGAGTAGCAGTACTGAACTTAAAAATACAAGGTAACGAAATATCTCTTATACAAGTATACGCACCCACAGAAATAGCAAAAGAAGAAGAAATTGATAATTTTTATAAAAACGTAAACAAAGCTATTATCCAAGCACATAAAACTTATATAATAATGGGTGACCTAAACGCAAAATTAGGCCAACCCAGACAAGATGAATACTTAGTTATGAAGTCAAACGGGTATGGAGAAAGAAACCAGAGAGGCCAGAGATTAATAAACTTCGCACTTGAAAATAAAATCGCAATCTTAAATACCTTTTTCAAAAAAAAGCCGAATCGACGTTGGACATGGCGATCACCAAATGGAATACATAAAAATGAAATCGATTTCATCATGTCCAACCAACCTAAAATGGTCCAAAACATCGAAGTACTAAATGTCAACTTTTCTTCAGATCACAGACCAGTAAGAGCGACAATAACATTAGCAAAACACAAGAAGAATAGGTCAAATTTCAGCAACTGCCAACACTCTACATTAAAGAAAGAAGAAGAAATATTGAGATACAAAGAAAGTATTACATCCTACCTACCTGACTTACAAGAATGCTCCACTAACTCTGTGCAAACTTATCACGATAAAATAATAAAAGCCATCTGCCAAAGCCTTCAGAGTGCTCGTTCAGCAAGGGAAAACACAAACAAAAGTCATAACATACTATCAGAACGCACTTTAACACTTTTGAAAAGAAGACAAGAGCTACAAAGAACTTCAAACAAAACTCGATCGCTAAAGAACGAGCTCTCAGCACTGTATAAGCTATTAAGTAAACTGATAAAACAAGACTATACAAGATTTAGATATACCACCATCGAAAGACATCTGGCACAGACAGGCAGCTCAAAAAAAGCATTTAAAAAGTTACAAACATGCAAAACATGGATCGACGGGCTAAATCGGGCAAATAAAACACTTAGTAGTCGTAATGACATTATAGAAATTGCAACGGAATTTTATAAAACCCTATACAGAGCCAAAGAACAAAAATTCCCAGGACAGAGTGACATATACCCCGCAGACCCTTATAACAAAGAAGCTAGAGCACAGTTTGACGTAATAGAAATAGTAAACGCAATTAAGCGTCTGAAATCAGATAAAAGCCCAGGCTCAGATAACATAACAAACGAAGCTATAAAAACAGCCTACACTCAACTAGCTCTACCTTTAACTCTTCTGTTCAACCGCATACTGGAAACTACCGATACGCCTACTCAATGGTCAGAGTCCAATATAATATTAATTTATAAGAAAGGCGACGCTCGCGATATAGGTAATTACAGGCCAATAAGCTTATTACCATGCTTGTACAAACTCTTCTCTTCGCTAATAAATCAAAGAATAAGCACTGCATTGGAAGCGGAACAATCCATTGAACAAGCAGGATTCAGAAAGGGCTTCTCAACTATAGACCACATTCACACCTTGGAACTACTGATTGAAAAATATCAAGAACGGCGGAGAGCTCTATACATCGCTTTCATCGATTACAAAAAAGCATTCGACACAGTATCACACTCAAGCATCTGGGAAACGCTGAAAGAACAAGGTATAGATAATGTATACATACAAGTGATTAAAAACATATATTTGAACAATAAAGGTAGAGTGAAACTGGAAAAAATCGGACCAAGCTTTCCCATTGATAGAGGGGTAAGACAAGGTGACCCCCTGTCTCCGCTATTATTTATTGCTATCCTAGAATCGATAATGAGGAAACTGGACTGGGAAAAGTACGGACTTAATATTGACGGCAAGTACCTTAGTCACCTCCGCTTCGCTGATGATCTAGTTCTGTTGTCAGAAACAAGCACACAACTACAACTCATGATATATTCACTGAACGAAGCCAGCAAACATGTCGGTTTAGAAATGAACCTGTCAAAAACAATGCTAATGACGAACAGCACAGAAACAAGCATATCAGTCGACAACGATGTACTAACGTACACAGCAAACTACATCTATCTTGGGAAACAAATAGGTTTCGACAAAAAAAATAATGAGCTAGAAATAGAACGAAGAATACAAAGATCTTGGAATAAATACTGGAGCTTAAAAGAAATATTTAAAGGTGACATGGCAATAAATATAAAATCTAGAGTGATGAATACATGTCTCCTACCATGCTTAACCTATGCCTGTCAGACCTGGAAATACACTAGTAAAGTAAAAAACAAACTCATCAGCTGCCAACGCGGGATGGAGCGCAGTATGCTTAATATCCATAAAATACAAAAAATAAGACACACAAAAATAAGAATTATTTCAAAAGCTACTGACGCTCTTAACCATGCTCAAAGACTTAAATGGAAATGGGCGGGGCATGTAGCGCGACTACAGGATGAGAGATGGACTGGGAAAGTAACGTCATGGTTCGGCCCAAAAGGGAAACGCTACAGAGGAAGACCCCACGCGAGGTGGCAAGACGACATCACAAGGACGGCGGGACCAGGATGGT
Source organism: Polyploca ridens (assembly GCA_951394255.1). Classification (NCBI taxonomy): domain Eukaryota; kingdom Metazoa; phylum Arthropoda; class Insecta; order Lepidoptera; family Drepanidae; genus Polyploca; species Polyploca ridens. The sequence continues at coordinate 8,382,645 of OX596246.1, read as the reverse complement.
TACAAGTAGCGAAAGATAGAGACCGATGGAATTCTTTGGAGGAGGCCTTCACCCGAGGAGGGGTTCTTGCAAACTAAACGCACCAAGTAGTACTAAAATATTAAAACATTATCGTTAAGTTAAAAATATATACATATACTAATACGAACGTAAAATAGAGTACTATATAAATATTATTTAATATTATATACATAATAAAAACATTAACTTAACAGTTACTTTAAGTGAAACAGAAAAATAGTTAAAAAATAATAGATAAGTAAAGATATATATAAATAAGATATAATCATAGGTATATTTAGATATATATTAGTTTATTCACTGTTATTTAGTTTTAGTAAGAAATAAAAGGCTTTTTTATTTTTTTATTTTTTTTATTTTTTATTTTTACTTTATTTTTATTTATTATATGCATAGTGCATATATACGATACTTTATCCTCTTACAATCAATGCATAACATCGTCCACGCATCTCGCACTGCAGCAGGCGTACGAACCAATTAGCATTATCTGTCTCGCCGAGAACCAATCATCGCGCTTGCCGGAATACAACGCGTTAGGCAAGCGCAGCTAATTGGCTTATTTGCATGTGTGTTCTTTCGTTCGAATACTAGAGATATTTTGTCAATGTAGTGAAGTGTGGAGCCGAATTTCGCGTTGATTTTGTTCACAATTACGCTTCCTTAGTTTTATTATTTCGATGGGTATAGTATAATAATGGGATAAGATAAGATGGTATAGTTATCAGACTTTTGTATTAATATAGATTAAGCATTCAAAACTATACTTTTATTAATTTTCATATTCTAAATTGATATCAAAGTCAAAGCCATTTATTCAATTTAGGCCCCAGAAGGGCACTTATGAAAGTCACACTTACTGAAGTTACCACCGGTTCAACTGAGAAGAATCCAGCAAGAAAGTTCAAGAAACTCAGCAAGGTTACATTTCTTAAATATTTTTTGGACAATCTGACTATGATTGGGTTTTTTTTTTTTTTCAAATAATTAACAACAAAAAAGATATACCTAAGCATAGATGGAAGAATAAAATCATTTTGGAGGTATTTGAATAATGACATACACATTCTCTGAAAATTTCCCACTGACAGACAGACGGACGGACGGACGGACAGCGGATTCTTAGTAATAGGGTCTCGTTTGGCACCCTTCCGGTACGGAACCCTAGATGTGGCATTTAAAATTCAAACATCGGTAGCAACCCTTAAATGTTACCTACTAAACAATTTTGAAAAAAATACTGAAATACTAGTTTCTTGAGATATATACACTCCTTTGCAAAAAAAACGTGCGGTTTGGATTTTTCTACATTATTGGTAATTATTTAGTTCTATAGTGGTTTTAATAGCCAAGCTATGTTACTGACACTTAAATAAAGATCTGGGTATGATAAAAAGTTAATTTCAAATTCGAAACTTTTGTTTTTAATAATAATGTTCCCTTTTTCAGTTTGTTACTTTTTACTTAGTTTTCGCGGGTTCGCGGTTAAAAGTTTATCAGGCAACTTAAACTAACTTTTTGTAGAATAATTTATGTTTGTTGCATAATCCTGCCTTATAGTGACTTAAAACAGATATCTTTGTGTCGATTGTAATGGCAGAGAAAGCAATAAGAGCTAGTAAAATTATAGCGCTGCTGGAAGAGGGCTGTAGCCAATGTTACGTCTCACAGCGGTTAAACGTGAGTCGTTCAACCGTCCAAAGAACCTGGACTCGATACCAAGAGACGGGTTCCGTTCAGAGAAGGCAAGGTTCTGGGAGAAAAAGTCGCACATAACCACGAGATGGCCGCTATTTAATGACTCAGGCGTTGAGGAACCGCAAATGCAGTTACATAGACCTAAAAGAAACCTTGAAGAGGTACGAGGAGCACAAGTTAGCCTATGGAAAGTGAGGAGGAGGCTTTTAGCGGCTGATAAACACAGTTGACGACCAGCTCGGGCCCCCAAGTTACTCCGTGAGCACCGGATAGCTCGATTGAGGTTCGCTAGAAATTGCCTATATTGGACACTAGGTAACTGGAGTAGCGTACTCTTCTCCGATGAGGCTCGAATTGGTCTGAATGGTGAGGACCGACGTCGGCGAATGTTACGAAGACCAGGGGAACGCTATGCCGACGTGTGTTTTGAAGAAATCACCCCTTATGGTGGAGGCAGGGTTGCCAGCGAGTCACTATTATCACTATTAGTCACTATTTTAAAATCCTGTCACTTTTGTCACTATTTTCGGAATATGGTCACTATTGTCACTATTTCAGAGCTCAGAAGTGGTTTAATTGTACCTCGACTCGCTTACTACGATAAACTCGCGTTGGTAGGGGACAAATTTGTCCCGCGTGGAATCACTTTTAGTATATGTTGTGCGAGATCTAGTTTGGCCATAGATTGTTATAAATCTATGGTAAATGTGTAATTTTCTTTTCATATTGTATCTCTAGAATGACTTTAAGGAAAAAGCAAAAATATATCACTTTCAAGTTCAGTTTTCGTTATGCAAAGTTTTGTAGCACAATAATCTTTAGTTATTGTAAAAATAAGCTTTTTCTTTTCCCTAAACGGTACGATTTACATCATTACGTCATCTCTGAGTGACGTATAACGCGACGTCCAATATAAGCTATCGCGATTGCGATGCGGTCCAATGCAGTGACATGCGTCCTACGTGCGCGCGAATGGTCTCGCACGACCGCCGCTTGAAAAAAAAGCCGTCCAAGTGAGAGTTTAATTTGCGTAGCGATGGTTCCGACCTACCTTAGACGTAAGGTGCGTTGGGATAAGATCGGAGCTGGGTTAAGACCGTGTGCAAGTATACATTTCAGAAAGTAGGAGCCTGGTGGAATGGACTCCGTTTGGCGGTGAAAAGACACGTCTGTGTCTTGGTGGCGTCAAAAAATACCATATTGGCTATGCCTAAATCGAAGACCGCCTGTAAGGTCACGTTCAAACGCTCTACCATGGCCTCTCGAAGCAATTGGATCTCGTCACTGGTGGCTCGCACGCTGGAAATGTATGTCTCTGCAACAGTGCTGTCGTCTGCGTACCCAAACAAAGATAATGGCCCTGATTCTGTTGTTCACAACTAAACTAATTTTAATCTCACATGTCTCTTTCTAACAAAGAACATATGAAAAGGATGTAAGAAATTTAGTCCTGTCAAATTAGTCCAATGCTTGTTTTCAATATAAAAGTCGCCATCTCTCGCGGTTACGCCTAAATACACGCAAAATAAGACGGCAAAGATTAATTTGACAACTTAAAATATGTTCTATCCTTTTTCAACAATGTTCGTAAGAAAGAGATGAGATGTGACTAAAATTAGTTTAGTGCAATTTACAACAGAATCGGCACCACTGGGTTTTAGCAGATCGTTGATATGCAGCAGAAATAAGGTTGCAGAGAGAACTGATTCCTGAGGAACTCTGGCATTTATTGCCAAGAGGTCTGACGAGCACCCGTGTATGACCACTTGTATAGACCGTTCACTCAGGAAATCGGAAATCCAAGCGCACAGGCCATCAGGAATTACATATGAAGGAAGCTTACTTAGAAGGCTGGTGTGCCAGACCCTATCGAAAGCCTTAGAAATATCGAGGGAAACGGCAATTGCTTCCCCGTGTCTCGCAATGGCTTCGCTCCATAGATGTGTGGTATACACAAGAAAATCTCCAGTGGACCGTTTTTGCCGGAAACCGTACTGTCGATCGATGAGGAGTTCGTTATCTTCGAGGTATGACAGGAGCCTCCGATTCAATACACGCTCCATAGTCTTGCAGAGTATGGAAGTGATCGCAATCGGTCGATAGTATGAAGGATTGGCACGGCTGCCCTTCTTAGGCACAGATTGCTCGTTAGCAAGCTTCCAGATTTTCGGAACTTGACCCATTAGAAGTGAGAGACGAAACAGGAGTGTCAAGATAGGAATCAATTCGGGCGCACAATTGCGCAGGATAATGGCTGGAATGCCGTCGGGACCACTGGCTTTATTCACGTCTAGAGCGCGTAGTACCTTTACAACCTCCTTTTGCCGGATATTGACCTTTGTCCGGCATTTGGCAGTTGCAAGTGGGTAGTGTTTGTCTGATCCGATAAGTTGACTGTTTACGTGCCTCAGCAGAGGCACAATCAGCATTGTACCACTAGGGAGACCGCTATTGAGTGATGTCGGAGAATGGGATATAATACTCCATAGCTCAACATATCACATCTAATATGGCACTCACACAGCTGGACGGGTAAAACATTGGAAGTAAAGCAAGTTCAATCTCATCCCAATCTGCTGAATTGTATCGCCAAACTCGCCTGGAGCTTTTTAGGCCAGGGTCAGGCGGAGAGTAGGAAATCATAGCTTTCACCAGACAGTGGTCGGAGGTTCCCAATGGGGCATTCTCCGACACTCGAGTACCTTTCAGGATCTGTTGTCAGCAGAAGGTCCAAGCAGTTGGCTGTGTGATCAGCAACAACCAGAACGCGCGTGGCTTCGCGAACGAGCTGAGAGAGATTTAGCGTAATTGCTAGTTTCAACGCCCTCTCTCCCAGCAAGGTAGTTTTCCTGGTATATGTACAACCACTCACGATGATGAGCGTTAAAGTCCCCCAAGAGGCCCAGCTGCTCGCTCGGATATTTTCGCTGGACCACGTCCGCCGTTTCGCCGAGGTATTGAAATAGTCCGATCATCTTCTGGTCACCGCTGTGCGATCGGTAGACAGAGGCATAGAGGATTTGCTCTATACCAGTGCCCACCAATATCAACAGGACGGAAAAACCTGTTTTTTTTTAAGGCCACGGAGACAACGACAGCAGATGTCATCGCGAGCATACACGCAGATCCCAGCGCGTGTTTTGATATTGTGCTCCAGGGTATACCCTGGGCAATATAGGTATGCCGCGTCTGAAGGACATCTGATTTGCGTCTCCGTGAGAAAGAGTAGGTAAGGCTTCTCCGTCTTAAGGTGGGGATGGACGGCGTCGAGATTAGAGTGCAGACATCGAATATAAGAGAGGTGCACTTTGAGTTAGAGGACGTGCTTCCGCTGTTTAACGCTACTCTTACTTTTGGTCAAGTTGATGTGGAGTGAATAGGTGACTGGGTGAGTGACAGTTAAGCAAGGCATTGCAATAGGAACCATGGGACAAACGTAGGAAAGATGAAATGATGGGAGGCCCGTCTGGAGCCTGCGGGGACGAACTGCTGTGGCTATCAGGTCCTGTCACCCGGTCGCCAACCGGCACGATGGAGCACCTCGGGATTTTTGCAAGTTTGGGGGGCAGCCTTTCGTAGATAGCTGGCCTACTACTTGGGCTCCCTTCTAACTGTTGTCGGCCAGCGGAGAACCATGCTTCGGATCCCGCTACCCTCGAAGACGAGTCTACCCGTACACATTACCTACATCGTCGAGACCGGTTCACTAGTGCAACGCAACTGCTTACACCCATCCCCACAATTAGCTTCCCCGAACTTCACGCCGGAGCACGGCAGACGCTTGGCGGCGTGGCTTAGTTCGGGGGGTGGATCAGAATTTGTACCTCGTTTAGGGACCCACCCACCACCCAGGGATCATGAGGGTAAACTTACGGATGCGAGCAACTTCAATCCCCAAAAAGAAAAAAAATATGTATCTTAATAAATATTCTTATACTTTTATAGTAGCATTTGTCTTGCCCATCATTTACATCCCATATCCTACAAATTTCTCACGGATATACTGCAAATCAGCTATGAAATGGTGAAAAAGTCTACTAGGTTTCACAAAAGTTCCTAAATTGCTTGAGAATATATCACTATTTGGTCACTATTTAGACGAAGAACTCACTATTATGTCACTATTTTTGTGAAAGAATGTCACTATTCTACTATTTTTTACCCCCTGAAGCGCTGGCAACCCTGGGTGGAGGGTCTGTTATGTTTTGGGCGGGAGTAACTTCCCGCCATCGTACCGAGATAGTATTCATTGAAAATGGCTCATTCAATGCCTTAAAGTACACAACATAAATCCTTTGTCAACATGCAGAACCCGCACTGACTGTAATTGGTGAAGATGCCTTTTACATGGACGATAATGCTTGGGCCCACCATTCTGGCGACGTAGATGCTTATATGCAAGAGGTCGGTATTCGTCATTTGGACTGGCCAGCTAGGAGCCCCAACCTTAACCCCTTTGAGCACGTCTGGGACCACCTAAAAAGACGAGTACGATCTGTCTAACCACTTCCACAAAACATCAGGGAGCTTTAACGTGTGATCTTGGCTAAGTGGGAATACATTCCACAGAACACAATCAAAAGCCTGGTGGAAAGCATGCCAAGATTACATGCCATAATCGCTGCAAGGGGAGGTCATACTCGTTATTAATTTTTATTTAGTATGTCTTTTTTTAATAAAAATACTCGTAATATTAATTTAATTATACCCATAAAAATGACCATTTTCTGTTTACATTGACTAAAAACCCGATTCCAGGATTTAAAGTGTTAAAAACTATATTCCCATTGATAATAAGAAATTTATAGTCATTTATGCTAATGAAATACTAAAAATATTAATATTATCCATAGAAAAGCAAATTACTGTAAGGTGTCCGTTTTTTTTGCAAAGGAGTTTATTAAAATTATCTGGTGCCCCGTGAAATAAAAGTTTTTTTTTCTCTTGGGACCACCATCCTCCACCCTCCTCCATCCTACTACTAATATTTTGCAAATTGCTCTAATTTGCAAACCTACTTACAAATATCTATGAAATTGGCCTTGTGATTTGTTTTTAAACTGGATTACTTTTTTATCTGGGATAACAGGTGTATGAGGGGGGGAACTCTTAAAGGTCAATGCACAATCGTCTCTTCTGTGGGATTCAAACATTATTTTTATTTTCAGGACAAACCAGGTGATCACTCCTGTGGATACTGTGGACTCCGTTTTGTAAAAAAAGATCATCATTAAAAATCCTAGTCTAAATAATTTGTTTAAATAGCTATGTAATATGAATTCTTAATAACATTAAATAGTTGAAATTCAAATCATTTTTACGATAAACCCTCAAATCCATCACACCACACATGTACCACACGTAATTACCTACCGATGTAACGGAAGCAGAAGTGGAAACAATATGCCTACCATGAGTTTTCTCATCATCTGCCTGCCCTGTTCCCAATCATTTAGGGTCGGCGCAATATGTACCTACGCTTCTTCCATTCGTCTCTTCTGTCCATCATACTAGCATTCACTTCTTTCTTACCCATGTCAACTTTCACACAATCCATCCATCTCTTTTTCGAAGAGGTTTTCCTCTTCCCGTATATCCATCCACTTTCATATTCATAACTTTTTTAGTGACGTGGCTTTAATTTCTCCTCATAACATGTCCATACCATGATAAACGGTTCCCTCTCAACTTTTCAGTCACTGGCGGTACTTTTACGCTTCCCCTTATGTACTCATTTCTTATCTTATCCATTCTTGTCACTCCACACATCCATCTCAGCTGCATGCAATCGTCTTTCATCCATCCTCTTTACTGCCCAGCATTCCGAACCATACATTAAGACAGGACTTATCACAGACTTATAGATTTTCCCCTTTAGCTTTAAAGGCATCCGTGGATCACATGTTGTTCCTGTTACCTGTCGCCATTTCATCCAACCTGAGCTGATTTTGTGCTTTATATCACGGTCAATATTACCATCGCTCTGCATTTGTGATCCGAGGTACCGAAAGTCGGAGCAAACTGGTACTGACACTCCGTCTAGCAAAATAGGCGCGTTAAAAACCTAGTTTGAGTGGATGTACCTAATATTCATCTTTTCATCTATGTTGGGTTTGTCACGCGTGACATTTAAGTATATATCAAAGATTTTCATATAGGCATCGTGCCTTTAAATTCTTTGACGACGGCGATGTTCGTGGTGCTGCGAGATTGTTGTTCTCCAATGATGCCATTGCGGAAAATACAGCCGAGACATTAGCTGCTTTACATAGCAAACATCCATCTTCAGCATCAACTCCCTGCCTACCCGATCCACATTTTTTTTTTTTTCACATTCACTATATTGTACAGTTAACGATGTTTCCGGTGCCTTGTCAACCTTTCAGAATGGTTCTGCTTCCGGTGTTGATGGCCTCTCCCCACAACATCTTAAAGACCTCACGTGTGGTCGTTGTGGTGATGTCAAGGATACTCTTCTTGAAGATCTCACTGGCCTACTGAATTTAATGTTATCTGGAAGGGTTCCGAATGACATCGCAGCAATTTTGTACGGTGCAAATCTCTGTGCTTTAAAAAAAAAGGATGGCGGGATAAGACCCATAGCTGTTGGCACCGTATACCGCTGCCTCGCTGCCAAGATTTGTTGCAGAGCCAACCGAGAGATCGTAAGAGATTTACTCCAGCCGACACAACTAGGGTTTGGATCACGGGGCAGCTGCGAGGCTGCTGTGCATTCACTAAGGACCTTTCTAGATAACAAAGGTGGGGAAGTGCTGCTGAAGGTGGACATCAAAAATGCCTTCAACTCCGTTGACAGGGGTGCCCTTTTGACACAAGTAATGGAGAAAATTCCAAATTCTTTCAATTTTTTAAATCAATGTTATAGTAAACCATCTAAATTAGTTTATGGCGATAATTTGATTCATTCAGCTGTAGGGTGTCAACAGGGTGACCCCCTCGGGCCGGCCATCTTTAGTTTAGCCATTCATCCAATCATAAAACGTCTGAAATCAAAATTCAACGTCTGGTATCTCGATGATGGGACCCTGGGAGGAGATGTGACCACTGTCTTAAATGATTTGGAACAATTAATAAAAGATTTTCACAAGCCACAAAGGTTCTATCTCCTTTGAGGAGGGGGCTTATCCTTACTCTTCGCAGATTCTATTCTAATACCTATATCCATAACTAGCAACCTGTGTTGTTAGATCCTCGTCTGGCAACACTTTGCAGTTTTTAACACAGTTGATATTTCTTTTCATCAGTAAATAGTCAATCCCACCAAAAACATTTTTATGTAAAATGTTGCCAAGACATATGGCTCGCACTGACAAAAATCAGATCAGAACTCTTGCAGAGCCAAACTTATAAGCTCTACAAGCCCTAACTTCACAAACTCTACACCTTAGTCAAAATATGTGGCTTGGCCGTTTCACTACTACAAGAACTATTGTATAACAAAAAAGTTATGAACAGTGAATACATTTTTCACCTTACTCCCACGTGACGGTAGTGAATCGGCTAAGCCACAGTTAATGGTGGGATTTCACTTCTTTTTGTTAGTTGCTTATGATATTTTCTTCATGATTTCTATGATTTCCAAGATTTATAATTTTTGGTTGATTGTGTACTAATACAAGCTTACATACCAAAGGACAATGGCAAAATTGGCCCTAGCTGCGTATAACGACATAATATATATCAAAAAATTGCTTTATTAAAGTTAAATTAAATAACATAATTCAATATTTTTCAGGACTAGCAGTATGTCTAGAAAATAGAAATATACATTTATATATTTTAGGCTGTTAGTTAAGCTTATTGTGATTTGGAACGCACCCATAATGTCGTTCCATGTTCCTTTGAACGTTGTTCAAAACAACATATGTCCACAATGTTTTTTTTATATTTGAAACATTTCTGTTAGTCATAATAATGATAAATAATTTTATTTTTAACAGAGTTTAGTTGAAAATGTCATTGCATTTATTAATACAAACTCTCTATGAAAAAAAAAACTTTTTAACACTCTATAACACGATGACATATTTTTTTACGTCAAATGAAACGCGTACGTAGTCTATGGTCAGCGAACCCTTTGAGTGAAGTTGATTGATGGAATTTTTGACGGGAAATTATAATATAACTCGACACTGGCAGAAATAAGTCCTAATTTGGATTTGATTGCCAAACTTAAAACTAATAAGAAGTTGATTGATTTGTCTGACATTGTGTGACTGTCACACAATTCAAAAGGTACTTTCTTTTTGTGCGCGTTCCTACGGTTTTTGGTTGACTCCTGACTACACCACGACCCTTTGCTTTACTACGGATACCGATTTCTTTTCTACACGTGACTACGGCATTTGAATGGACCTTAGATAATCGACAATTGGCTGTGTTATTTGGATTTGCATGAACGCAATATAAATCCACTGGCAGAATTCTTAGACAATATTGTCATTGGATTTTATTTTGATGAATAAAACCCTAAATATAAATGACCTTGTTTTATTGAAAGCCTGTGCATGTCCCGATACTTCAAAGTACCTACTACCTACCAGTAGGATATACCTACCTGGGTAAGTACCTATACTAGAAACAATTGTTAGGTACTTAAATAACATATTTATTCAGCATCTATCTGTCTCTATTGTCTACAAAACTAGTGTAAAATCATAATTAATCGCTTGGGTCGCGGTTAAAAATATAACAATGACATCAATTGTTATGATAGGACGCGCGTCCCTCGCGAGAACCAACGGGTAGAACTAAATGGATTTCATCAATTTTAAAATGTACTTATAATAGGTATATCGAACGTAACTCATTTGATACGACAAAATCGGCATAACCTATAAAACCTTTTAACTCAAATAAAAAAAAAATGCAGCTTTTTTGGTAAAATATTTTTTTGAAATAGCATAACAGTTTATTAATCTACAGGAATTCAACAGTGGTTGTCATATACGTTACAAAAAAATGTAGGTCCAAGCATGTATGGAATCTCGCCATTCTCCTTTCAGCTTTCTAGGACTTCAGGAAGTACCCTAAGAGTTTTGATTATCATCTGTGAGTCCGTGACGAAATCGGGGTTTTAGATATCATTAAAATCTAAAGTATAAGAGCTATGTTATTGAAACGTAATATTATTTATAAGTTCACTATTGACATCATGTTCCGAGAATTTTGTTTATCTGGTATAATCCAAACCCAAGTTATGAGGGTTCAAAAAAACAACGAAAAGCTTCGAGAAAAGGTAGGTAGTGCCCTTGCGCTTCGCTTGGCTGACTTGGCGGACACTGCCCGTGTTGTCAAACTATCGATAGTTGACCTCGAAACCTAGTTACAATATCGATAGTGCTATCGATTATGTACTATCGATATCGCAGATCGACCAATTACTATTGATTCAAGGCAATACTATCGATAGTATTGAGATTCAATAGTATCGATTTACCTAATACTATCGATAGTCGATAGTATCGATACTATCGATAGCTTGACAAACTTCGATAAGAATTATAATTTAAAAATAACATCAAGTTGCATCGGAAGTTTAATTTAATAATCAACCGGAAGTAACATTTAGTTCAGTAGTGCTGCCACTGCAAATAATGAATTTATCAAGTAGGCATTTAACTATCAGATTTAAGAGGCCGTTATCAATATCGAAACGGGCCGAATTAGGTATTTGCATGGAGGAAAGAAAGAAGCGGAGATGCCGCAAGGCAATTAGGTCACGCGCCATCAATTAGGTCATGACGTCACAGTGGGCGGGACCAAAAACCTTAGTTTCGAATGAATCGGCATCCCGTTCGGGTGCGATGTTATTTTGCTTTAATAATGAAGTGCGCTGTTGTTGGATGCAAAAATTGTTTAGGATCAAAACTGAAACATATTGATGGCATAACATTTTACGTATAAGTCCCTAAAAATTTTATTTTCATTTTAAATCACGTTTTCTCGTTTTTCGCCAGATTGCAGCTAGAGACATCTGTTGTCGAATATATGCATTCTAACCACTTCTTATCAATATCGTCTTTTTATCATTATCATTGTGACCAATTTCGCCTCAAATAGCTAGCTTAAGTTTATTTTGCTTCCTATAATTTATTTCATAGACAAATTACATACATTGATACATAAAACAAGAAGAATTTAAAATAATAAAAATGCACCATCTGTCGGTAAGTAGTAGTACTAAATGATTAAATAAAAATGTGTGCACCATACCAGCAAGACACTATTTTATCGAATTTATTATCATCGTGTAATTTTTTTCTTAATGGTAACTTATTTTTTGTCAACATTTTAGATTCCCTGTTAATACAGATATTAGAAATGCATGGATACGTATAATAAAGAAACCGAACTGGACACCAACAAAGTATTCAAAAATATGTTCACTTAATTTCGATGAAAATGATTTCTATAAAACAAAAAAAACCGGCCAAGGGCGAGTCGGACTCGCACACGGAGGGTTCCATGTAATATACAACTTTGCTAAGGAAAAAAAAACGCCAAAAATATTGAATGATAGGTAAATTGCGGTTTACGATTTCTGACGTATTAAAAAGAAACTACTTACTAGATCTCATTCAAACCAATTTTCGGTGGAAGTTTGCATGGTAATGTTTACATCATATATTTTTTTTAGTTTTATCATTCTCTTATTTTAGAAGTTACGGGGGGGGTACACACATTTTACCACTTTGGAAGAGTCTCTCGCACAAACTATTCAGTTTAGAAAAAAAATATATTAGGAACCTCAATAGACACATCACACGTATGGGTTTGAGGAAAAAAAAATTTTGTGTTTCTGTTCTAAGTATGGGGAACCCCTAAAATTTATTGTTTTTTTTTTCTATTTTTGTATGAAAATCTTAATGCGGTTCACAGAATACATCTACTTACCAAGTTTCAACAGTATAGGTATAGTTCTTACAGATTCGGAAAAAAGTGACTGTGACATACGGGCGGACAGACATGAAGAATCTATAAGGGTTCCGTTTTTTGCCATTTTGATTTTAACATCTTTTTGATTTACTGTCTACCTACCTAATTACCCTACCTACCTACCTACCCTATAGACCCGATACTCCATACAAGGAACACATTGGTGCCTATTCTGTTGTAAATCGCACTAAACTAATTTTAGTCACATCTCATCTCTTTCTTACGAACATGATTGAAAAAGGATAGAACATATTTTAAGTTGTCAAATTAATCTTTGCCGTCGTATTTTGCGTGTATTTAGGCGTAACCGCGATAGATGGCGACTAAAATTATATTGAAAACAAGCATTGGACTAATTTGACAGGACTAAATTTCTTATGTTCTTTGTTAGAAAGAGACATAGTGATATTAAAATTAGTTTAGTTGTAAACAACAGAATCAGGGCCATTACCCACCTTTAGGCTTTCGCCCGCAGTTGGGTAATAATAAATAATGTGGTCCCGCCATACTAACGCACATAGTATGTTCTGGAACAAAGTTTCATGCTATGTTACGCCATAGTGGCGGGTAGACGAACTAACATGACAAATAGCTAGTTCAGTTACACTGTAATAATTCCATTAACCGTTAGATGGATTTACAATTAATGGGCAGGTTTTCCATCATGGGGAGGAGCCATCGCCCTACCTCGTCCCCCTCTCACCCGCATTTTGGCGACGCTTCTTTCTAAAGAGATTTTGCCTTGCGGCACCTCCGCTTCTTTCTTTCCTCCATGGGTATTTGACACGTCCACGCACACGCAGGAACGCTCGGTCGCGTGTGTGCGTGAGTCCGGGAGTCATTGATGGTCAATCCGGCGATAAAATGGTTTTGATCCATTGATATTTTTTACGTGTCTTTTACATTTTGGTTTTTTCTATTGAAATAAAAAGTCATGGTGGTAAATCAAATCAAAATCATCAATACCGGTTTGGACGGTTGCATTTGCTGAGAAATGCCGGTAATAAACTCAGCAATGACTATTTTCAAAAATTACTGGTCCTAGATACTGGTCCGATTGCTCTCAAAATCGATATTTGAGAGTCCTCGGGGTCACAAAACAAGAATCTTTTCTCAGAATTTTGAAAAAGTGTCCGCCATGTTGAACTTTTTAGATACTGGTTCGATTGCTCTCAAAATGGATATTTGAGAGTCAATCACAAAACAAGAATCTATTCTCAAAATTTTTAAAGTGTCCGCCATTTTGAACTTTTAAGATACTGGTTCGATTGCTCTCAAAATCGATATTTGAGAGTCCTCGGGGTCAAAAAAATAAGAATCTACTCTCAAAATGGCGGACACTTCTTCAAAATTTTGAGAATAGATTCTTATTTTTTGACTCCGAGGACTCTCAAATATCGATTTTGAGAGCAATCGGACCAGTATTTAAAAAGTTCAACAAGGCGGACACTTTTTCAAAATTCTGAGAAAAGATTCTTGTTTTGTGACCCCGAGGACTCTCAAATATGGCGGACACTTTTTCAAAATTTTGAGAATAGATTCTTATTTTTTGACCCCGAGGACTCTCAAATATCGATTTTGAGAGCAATCGAACCAGTATCTAAAAAGTTCAACATGGCGGACACTTTTTCAAAATTTTGAGAATATATTCTTGTTTTGTGACCCCGAGGACTCTCAAATATCGATTTTGAGAGCAGTCGGACCAGTATCTAAAAAGTTCAAAATGGCGGACACTATCAAAATTTTAAGAATAGATTCTTGTTTTGTGACCCCGAGGACTTTCAAATATCGATTTTGAGAGCAATCGGACCAGTATCTAAAAAGTTCAAAATGGCGGACACTTTATCAAAATTTTGAGAATAGATTCTTGTTTTGTGACCCCGAGGACTCTCAAATATCGATTTTGAGAGCAATCGGACCAGTATCTAAAAAGTTCAACATGGCGGACACTTTTTAAAAATTCTGAGAAAAGATTCTTATTTTGTGACCCCGAGGACTCTCAAATATCGATTTTGAGAGCAATCGGACCAGTATCTAAAAAGTTCAAAATGGCGGACACTTTATCAAAATTTTGAGAATAGATTCTTGTTTTGTGACCCCGAGGACTCTCAAATATCGATTTTGAGAGCAATCGGACCAGTATCTAAAAAGTTCAAAATGGCGGACACTATCAAAATTTTGAGAATAGATTCTTGTTTTGTGACCCCGAGAACTCTCAAATATCGATTTTGAGAGCAATCGGACCAGTATCTAAAAAGTTCAACAAGGCGGACACTTTTTCAAAATTCTGAGAAAAGATTCTTGTTTTGTGACCCCGAGGACTCTCAAATATCGATTTTGAGAGGAATCGGACCAGTATCTAAAAAGTTCAATATGGCGGACACTTCATAAAAATTTTGAGAATAGATTCTTGTTTTGTGACCCCGAGGACTCTCAAATATCGATTTTGAGAGCAATCGAACCAGTATCTAAAAAGTTCAACATGGCGGACACTTTTTCAAAATTTTGAGAATATATTCTTGTTTTGTGGCCCCGAGGACTCTCAAATATGGATTTTGAGAGCAATCGAACCAGTATCTAAAAAGTTCAACATGGCGGACACTTTTTCAAAATTTTGAGAATATATTCTTGTTTTGTGACCCCGAGGACTCTCAAATATCGATTTTGAGAGCAGTCGGACCAGTATCTAAAAAGTTCAAAATGTCGGACACTTTATCAAAATTTTGAGAATAGATTCTTGTTTTGTGACACCGAGGACTCTCAAATATCGATTTTGAGAGCAATCGGACCAGTATCTAAAAAGTTCAAAATGGCGGACACTTTTTCATAAATATGAGAAAAGATTCTTGTTTTGTGACCCCGAGGACTCTCCAATATCGATTTTGAGAGCAATCGGACCAATATCTAAAAAGTTCAACATGGCGGACACTTTTTCAAAAATTTGAGAATAGATTCTTGTTTTGTAACCCCGAGGACTCTCAAATATCGATTTTGAGAGCAATCTGACCAGTATCTAAAAAGTTCAACATGGCGGACACTTTTTCATAAATATGAGAAAAGATTCTTGTTTTGTGACCCCGAGGACTTTCCAATATCGATTTTGAGAGCAATCTGATCAGTATCTAAAATGTTCAAAATGGCGAACACTTTTTAAAAAATTTGAGAATAGATTCTTGTTTTGTGACCCCGAGGACTCTCCAATATCGATTTTGAGAGCAATCGGACCAATATCTAAAAAGTTCAACATGGCGGACACTTTTTCAAAAATTTGAGAATAGATTCTTGTTTTGTAACCCCGAGGACTCTCAAATATCGATTTTGAGAGCAATCTGACCAGTATCTAAAAAGTTCAACATGGCGGACACTTTTTCATAAATATGAGAAAAGATTCTTGTTTTGTGACCCCGAGGACTCTCCAATATCGATTTTGAGAGCAATCGGACCAATATCTAAAAAGTTCAACATGGCGGACACTTTTTAAAAAAATTGAGAATAGATTCTTGTTTTGTAACCCCGAGGACTCTCAAATATCGATTTTGAGAGCAATCTGACCAGTATCTAAAAAGTTCAACATGGCGGACACTTTTTCATAATTATGAGAAAAGATTCTTGTTTTGTGACTCCGAGGACTCTCAAATATCGATTTTGAGAGAAATCGGACCAGTATCTACAAAGTTCAAAATGGCGGACACTTTTTCAAAAATTTGAGAATAGATTCTTGTTTTGTGACCCCAAGGACTCTCAAATTGAAACAAGGCCAGGATACGTTGCTCCGCTATGGATTTCCAATGCCTACCCTCCTACTCCATCATCATACCCTGAAAACCATACATGGTCAAAGTTCATCTAACGACAATTCCAACAACCCCAAACACGGCTAGCATACGATTCTCCACTATGGAGTTCCAGTGCTTACCCTTCTTCTCCATCATCAGACCCTGAAAACCATATATGCTCAAAGTTCATCTTAAGACAATTCCAAAAAGCCTAAACACGGCTAGGAAACGTTGCTCCGTTATGGAGTTCCAGTACCTACCCTCCTACTCCATCATCAGACCCTTAAAACTATACATGGTCAAAGTTCATCTCAAGAAAATTCCAACATGTCCAAACACGACCAGAAAGCATGTTGAAATTATCACATAATATTTGAAATAATAATAAATAACATTAATTACCAAAGAATCAAGAACTCACGGTCGCACTATTTTCGTCTGTAATTGAGGGCGTTGACTCGTCGCGTCGTACGTAGAGTGTCAACTCGGTGCGCAGAGCAGAGCGATACGTCCACCCTCTGGAAGCGCTCGGCGCGGTCTGCTGACTCGAGGCTTGCGCAGTGTTGCCAATGCTTATTTTTAGGCGACCGTGTACATGAGGTAAAAAAGCCGTGTTTATATGGAAAAAGACCAACGGTGGGCCGTGTCACTGCTTAAAGAAAAAGGTATTTTTTTTTAAATTCATATTATTTACACGCTATTAACATTAAAACCCTTATAACGCGTAATTGGATACAGAAGGGCTACACCGATGTTCAATATTCGACAATCCTATAGTGCCGTTCCTCTCGAATTCCTGTCAAACAATATTTTGGGGGTAAGTGAGAATGGCACTTTACGATGGTAAAATTTCGTGCATCGCGGCATCGGAGTAGCCCTTCAGTACCATACCAACCCATAAATTAATTAAATTATCGCAGAATTTGTGAAAAGCCGTAGAATCTGCTACGGCCACAGGGATGCAGCCGTAGGCCGTGGATTTTGTGATTTTTGTGGCTGAAAGCCGTAGAACACGGCAATTGCCGTAGCATTGGCAACACTGCTTGCGTCGAGTATTATATTGCGCGATTTAGGTAGTTTTAAAAGATTTTTTAAAGCCACAATTTTTTAATTTTTTGAACTTTTTTTTCGGGAATTGGTTTGATTTTGATCTGAAGTTTATTTATGTTATTTTAGTTTTCAAAAACGAGAGTTCTAAGTAGCCAAAATCAAAGGCAATACTTAACCCAAATTCTCTACAATTTGACTAAGTTAAATATTTTTTTACTCAACATTTTTATATGAAAGTGGTAAAAAGTGATTGGTTTATTTTATAGATAACTTTCATAATAATATATTGTAATTTTTTCGTACCGTTTAGACGTCAAGAAGATTCTTAAAAATGTGATATTCTAAACCTCTTACAGCAAAAATTCAGAAACAGCCATCCGTTTAAACATCGATTAATCGAAATTAAATAATAAAAATCAAAAAGTAGCCCGTTTATTAGATCATAATTGAAATGATCTTTCATGCTGTGAATTAAAACTTATAGAAATACAGCATTTTAACTGTAAAATCACGTCTGTTAAATTAGGTAAATCAGCGAAAACGGCAAAATTATGCCAACGGAGTCTTAACCTAATATCTAACACGCTCGATAAGGTTAACGTTAAGTCTAATTTGTATGGCGCAGGATTAGGCCCAGCCAATTGCCGCTAGTCCAGTGCCATACAAACAAAGGCGGATCCAGCCTTCAGGTCACGGGGGGGGGGGGTCACACACTTATATCCACCTTGGATGGATTTAAAAATACACAATTACTATAGCTGTTACCCGCAGATTCATACGAAAATAGAGTAGGTAGGTAGAATTTTCAAAATAGGTCCATTAATTCTAGTGATTACGTCTACAGAAAAGGGGCCGCGCAGCGCGAAAAAATCATACTTAAAACCATGTTAATCACATTTTCATTACTCACGTGACCACAGAACCCATTGACAACAAAATCAAGGGTGTGATGCGTGCGAGTGATTTAGATTTTTAATTCAGGTACACCTAAACGGCCGAGGCCCAGGGGGGGGTCATGACCCCCATGAGATTGGTTTGAACGAGATCTAGTAAGTAGTTTTTTTTTAATACGTCATAAATCGTAAACCGCAGTTTACCTTTCATTCAATATTTTTGGCGATTTTTTTTCATAGCAAAGTTGAGTTAGTTAATATTACACGGATCCCTCCGTGTGCGAGTCCAACTCGCACTTGGCCGGTTTTTTTTGTTGTTTTGTTCAATTGAACAAACAGAACAAACAAAACAAATGTGATATGTGTGATATATATCCAGATCTATCAAGATCGGACAAGACGAATTCAGAAGGGTTTCGTTTTTGCAATTTGGCTACCGAACCCAAAAAGTTTCATTGTTACTCTCCGGTCTATCTCTATGAAAAAAAAAAAACCGCGGGGGACAGCTAGTTTATATATCAGTAAAATTAGTTGTTCACTACGGTTTCATGATGGCGGTGATGTGATGATCATGATGAATCCGGAAAAAGTATCCTTTGTCCTTCTCCACTAATTGAACTATCTCCCTGCCAAAGTGGTTAAGCCGTGAAAAGGTTACAAACAGACTGACAAATACCTATTCAGAGTTGCACAGTCGAGCCGGTTCTGCATTTATCAATATACCTATAAAATGTACTTTGTGGTCCTGCATCGTGACTAGGAAATGCAAACCGGTTTCACCGAAAATCGAAAAACCGGTTATTCGGTACGGTTTTGACCAACAAAAAAAACCGGTTCACATAACACCAAAACCGGTTTTTCGATTTTTTTCGGTTTTTCTTTCGATGTTTGGAAAAACTAAAAAAAGGAAGATTTGCCGCCGTTTTGTAAACTGAGTGCAATGCAGTGAGTATTTTTGTGATGAACTGAAGTGTGTTGATGTGTAGTTTGTTGAGCTGGTAAGAAAATAACTGAAAATAATGATTGTTTTTATGATAGTTATAAAACATGTAAAACTTTTTTTACAATACTTAGGTAGTAAACAAGCGTACGGCCCGCCTGATGATAACCAGTTACTCTAGCCTATGGACGCTTGCAACATAACGGTTATCACTCGCACGTTACCAACCCTCAACCTTTTTGAAGCGGGATTCATTCCACAGCCTGAGCATCCACGATAGGAAGCTTCTTTGAAACCACACAGTATGAGAACATTTTGGTTCCAATGTGTGAGGATGGACTCCTCATCGGTGACTACGATGGATCAAGGTAACTGGGCATCAGGACAATCAATTCTTCAGAGCACTGTCTGTTGGAAAAGCGGCGGTGAAAAAGAACACACATAAGAAGGCAGACTAAGGGGCTTTAAAACACTTGTGAGCTCGGGATCATCGACAATTTTAACGGCACGTCGCTGAACTGAGTCTAAATACCCAAGCTGGTATCCAGGTGCCCACAGAAGACAGCATTACTTCATTTGGGCCAGACTTGCGACTTATATAGTTGCAATCTGTGTCTCGATAAGAAGTACTGCTTCGCTCTATTAATCACATCGAGTTTTTTGGATATCTTGTAGATGACTTTGGAACAGAACGTCGCTACAAATATTAACGTGAAAGAGCCCAATGCTTTTCGTGATGTTGAGGGACATGTTCTAGAAATGAGGAGCCACAGCAAATGGACTTTTCTCAACGGTGAATGCGCAGGCTTGCGTGTGATTTAGTGGGGTTGAAATAGACTAGGTTTAGTCGACCCCAGTCGGAGTCACTAGGTTGTGTACTATCGATTGAAGACAAGTTCTTCGCGCCTTTTCTCCAAGAAAGAGAGAGAGAGATATTTGCACGGTTCGTGTAATGAGCGTCCCATGTAATTTCATTTGCATAGCAATGAATGCTGGCAATAGAGAGTATATCATTAATATGCTGGAGGAACAGTGTTGGGGATAATTCAGAGCCTTTCGGGACGCCAGCATTAATGTCATGCTATCGGAGCAACTACTGTCAACGAAGGCTCTTATGTATCTACCAGACAGCAAGCTGACTGATTGGTGTTATTTTTTACCCGTCTGCACGACGGCAAAAACTGGGTATTTTTTTTTTATCTAAGGAAAACATTCGTATAATAATAACCACGTTTTAGTGTACACGCAAGTTGCTGTGCCGCTACAATATGCCATGTATATTACGTGTGAAATTAATATTATAACTTACGAAACATAATTTAATAAATGTTTAAATAATTACTTCTTTAATACTGATCTATTTTTTAACATAGTCATAATATCTCATAGCAATTAAAAATCAAGTAAAAGTTATATGTTTTTATATATTTCATTCATTTAAAATAAAATCAAAAGCAACGAACCGTGTAGTCTATATAAACGAGTATCTGATCTACAGAGTTAAATAAACGATTATTTCCATAAATTTTATGAAAAAGAGATGGATTGATTGTGTGAAAGATGATATTGGTAAGAAACGAGTGAATGTTGGTATAACAGATAGAAGAAGCGTAAATATTGCGCCGATCCCAAATTGTAGGGAACAGGACAGGCAGATGGTGATAATGTCTTTGACGTTTCTTTTATACCCACGTCATTAACTTTAACTGACAATAATTCCTCAGTTTGCGATTTTTAAATCTTAGGCACGGTTATTATCTATAATTCGAGCTATAGAAATAACGTGGGAAAAAAAACGAGCAAACATTAAAAAAACCGGTTTAAAACCGGTTAACCGGTTTTCTCCTCTCATAACCGAAATAAAAACCGGTTTTCATTTTGCCACGGTTTTGCATTCCCTAATCGTGACATCATCGTTAATGTACAAGCGGGAGCGAGCGTTTTTGAGATTAATGCACTAAAATCGCTGATCTTCGTCAATTTTGATCCGATTCTAATATTTATTTCACAGAATTTATATTATAGGATTTCATACCGCTACAATTATACCCATGACCTCAGAGTATATAAATACTACGTACAACCATGACTATACTCAAATGTATTTGGGAATGGATTAAATATCTTGATTAATGTGTGAAATGTATTAAGTTATTAAATTAACAATAAATAAATTACTTAATCAAAAATATTTAAATAAGGTAAGGTAACCATAGTTTTAACAAAAACTGCAAATTATTCAATTTTAGTACTAATAAATCAATACATAGAAAAATAATCTAATATTATTTATTGCCAGGTGATTCCTTAATGTTATCTATTTATTTTCGGGGGATTCACTATTTTCAGTGTGTAGCTGTTGTCTGATATCAATGTTGGATTGCAAAAGTTCTTTTAATTTCTCATGAATGTCATCATTCTTCTGTTCCAAGTAATCCAACGCCGAGTTTAATTCATCTAACCGTGAATCCAACATTTCATACTCTGAAAATAAGTAAATATTTCCTGGTTAGTTAATATTACCTATTATTTTTCTTTATTTATATTTTATCATATATATTTTATATTTTCATAATATATATTAGTTTATCTTATATAAGTAATGTAAGTATTAGGCACAGATTACAGAGTTTACGTATGTAGGTATTTGATATACTGCACCACCTATTTTAATTCTTTCCTATTGCCCTAGGTTGCCTGGAAGAAATCGCTTTAGCGATAAGGCCGCCTGAATTGTTCGCACTTTTGTTTTTTATTTGTTATTTTTGTACTCTATTTTTGTAATCGTGTGAATAATAAAGAATTTTTGTATTTTATTGTATTGTATTACCGTCCCTCTCGCCATCAGGTCGATTTTGTAATAAACCCACATTCATGGGTATTAAATACCCCTTATTATACAACAGTTGCTTAATAGTACATTGTGATACATATGTGTGCAATGTTGGTCATTACACACGAAGTGGTATTAAGCATGTGAGCCATAGGCGAATGCAAGGTATTAATCACTGGATCAAATAATGCAATATTTTAATTGCACTGGATACAATGGGAGTCTAATGGATCATGGTAAGTGACTTAAATGGTCAATCCCATTCCTAATTACAAATGATACTTTTATCATTGAAGTTATATACATATATATTTTTTAGAATCCTATCCTACTATAGCACAAATTAAGCTATGTTTGTTACCACCCAGCTCCATAACGGCTGAACGGATAATGAATGCATAATGATAATGAAACTTGGCACAGTAAATCATAACATATCTATGCTTAGGTATATCTTTTTTATTTTTAATTATTTGGAAAAAAAAAGCCAAACATAGTCAGATTGTCCAAAAAATATATAAAAAATGTAACCTTGCTGAGTTTCTTGCCGGATTCTTCTCAGTTGAAGGCCGAGTTCCGAACCGGTGGTAACTTCAGTAAATTTGACCTTCATAAGTGCCCTTCTGGGGCCTAAATTGAATAAATGGCTTTGACTTTGACTTTGAACCTAGATCAGTAGTTCCTAAAGTATGGGTTACAAGCAAATATTGGCTGAACCCTGAACAGTCCTTAATTCATATAGTTTTTTTTTAGGTAGCAAACAAGCATGGGTTATGCCTATGGAACAATTAACCCAAAGAAGCGCAATGTCAATCATTTTACTTGAAATCTAATCTTCCTATTTCCCACCACTTAGAATGCACTCTGATTGGCTTAGTCAAGGATACATGCACTCTGATTAGCCAAGTCAAGAACACATGATGCAGTGATTGGTCCTTAGGCGCCGATCCCACTGATCCGAGTTCTGCATTCTGCGTTGATTGTAAGCAATGTGGCGCCTTTGAATGTAAAAAAAGTGTATGATGTGCGATCAGTAGCGAATATTGCAGAACTCTAGACCTCTAGACTGCTTGCTGTGTGCACAATAGTCAACACGGAATGCAGAACTCGGAACTCTAGAACTCTATCTATGGGATCGGCGCCTTACTGTTCAAAATCAGTGGCGGAATTGGATTGCTTGGTATTACTACTCTTAACGGGATTTTTCCTCAATGGTTATGCCTTTTTTTCATGCATGAAAAGCAAGAGGTGAGTCCCGAATTTGAAACTTTTTGTTAGGTGGGTCGCGGTCCGATCAACTTTGGGAACCACTGCTCTAGATTGACATATAGGAACTTGGAAAACAATTTATGCAGTAAACGCGATAATCAATTATTATTAGTAAAGTAAGAACTTTGAGAGACTGTCCCGTAGAATCTAGTCCGATTGCACTCTACTAATTTTAGTGTAAAGGTACCTTCACTGATGTTTTCTTCACTGGTTTCAGCCGTTGGAGCTGTTCCATTACTAGTAACATTGCCGTTTATACTTTTCTTGTTATGATCTTGGCCAGCCATGTCCGATCTTGAAATTGTAGTTGATCACTAACGTAATATCTCAATCCGTATAAAAATATTGTTTTGATAGGATAGCGAAAACGTTATTTTCCTCTAAAAATCTAAGGAATCATATCACATCACAGAAAGATGTTGGATTATAATTTTAACAACGTTCTCTTTGATTAAATACCTAATTGTAAAGTAATATAGGTACCAAGGTATGTCATATCATGTGTATGTATCTGTGGTATGTATGATCATGTGAGTAAGTAAGTAAACAAAGACAAACCAGTGCTGCCACCTTACCCAATGAGAAAATGGCTAAACCGTAGATTGAGGATTGGATGCAGGGTTGGATTCAGACCCACAGAAAATTATTGTCTATGGAAAATAAAATTATACTACTTGTCGAAAATAATACTACGTTTCGAGTTTTTCGTCCAGTTTCTTATGAATTTAAATAAAAATGCATTTGGAAGGAAATTTTAGTTTTATTGTTATTGTATAAACAAATCAACCAAATTTAGGCAAGTAGATGTTTATTTCAGCCAATTCGTCAATCGGAACTTCGTCTTTGGCATTGACACGACATAGCATGTCCTCAGATGGAATAAATTCAATACACATTAGGTACATTTACTTTCTTTCACAGCATCGCATAAAAGTATCAGGAGTCAATAGAGCGATTTATTACAACTACAACAACGATTACAACTTTATTTCG
Source organism: Polyploca ridens (assembly GCA_951394255.1). Taxonomy (NCBI): domain Eukaryota; kingdom Metazoa; phylum Arthropoda; class Insecta; order Lepidoptera; family Drepanidae; genus Polyploca; species Polyploca ridens. The sequence goes on along the minus strand of OX596246.1, from coordinate 8,358,213 downwards.
TAATTAAAGTAATTTTTTTTAACTTATTTCAACAAATAACAGTAGCAATCGACCTAAAGGTAAAATTATGGTATTTTCGCGTAGTATAATGGCATTACGATACTACATACTACACATCACGAAATTATGGTACAAATAGTATAATTATACTACGAAATCCAACCCTGATTGGATGTTACAAAATGCAAAATGAAGAATGTTCACTAATTCACTATACTGTTTTTCAGATTAGATGAGTTCCGTGACATATCGATAGAACGTAACCATGTCGCAACTATGACGCACATCCGCAGGCTGATTACCAATCTTGCAAGAGCCACGCGATAGCAGAAATTGCTAAATATCTGCTGTTTTATTGCAAATTCGTATTATGAATCAGCGATAAATAAGCCATAGCAAACACGCATCAGTGCTGCCTCTATGGGACAATCGGTAAACTAAAAAGTGCATTCATCTGTATAGACCTTGTATAGACTTACAATAATTTCGTATTACGAATCGTTTTTGACAGCAGCGGTGTAGCAGAAAGCAAGCAATTCTATCTGTCAAATGGGGAGGCACAGGCAAAGCTAATCTCAGATGGCGCCACCCTCACTGGTAACTGTCATTGATGTTGACTTGATGTATTCTAAGGATTTTCCTAAGTTTCAAATAATTAAACCAACCAGTATTATAGGCTTTTCTCATAAAAATCGTTATGTTTGAAGTGATCACTGGACAATCTTGCCGATGAGCTTGGTTTAAAATTTTTTTGGTGTAAGGCTTTAACCCACAGCTTTCTTTTCTCATAAGCAAGAAATCGATGGAAACCTTTATTATTGCATTGAAATGCACTACATTAAGGCTTTATAATTAATTAATAAATTATTTGCGAAAAAAATGTATGGTATTTGACAGATAGACGGCACCAGCGACTATACGACACCTAGCAGCGGGATAAATTGTCAGTGTGCCTCCCCATTGCGACAACCTTTTCTTTGATTTTTAATCGCTGCTGATCGATTGCTACCAATTTATTATTACAATTATCTCGATTTTAATTCATATTTACGTTCTGAACATTTAAGCAAGATCATAAGAAGTAAGTGAAGTGTAAATAAAGAGTTGAAGTGAAGTAAGTGGGGATTGTTTTCATTGATTTAAGTCATGGTTCGTGCTTTCTTATATTGAGTGGATTGGAGGTTGAGGAGAGGTGGAATGATATCCTCATAACAGCATGGTTGTGTCGTGACCTTGGAGACCAAGCCAAAGCTTTGGATTTTTCGGAGGCTCAGTTCAAAGCACACTATAGACTGTCGAAAGAACTCTTCGTGGATTTGTGTTCTGAACTGAGGCCATACCTACATAGCTCCATTGAGAAAGAGTACCTACAAAAGTAAGCATAGAATGTAAAGTACATATATGCATGTTCATTATTGTTATTGTAATTTTTATTATGATCAAAAATTTACGTTATAAATGGACATAGTGGTATTACAGGTGCTTAAAGCACCCTCATTTTATGCTGCAGGCTCTTAATACAAGCCTGTGGGAATGAGCTACCTACACACACGGCCTCACTCAAGCTAGTATGTCCAGTTCAATAATAGAGGTGACAATTGCTTTGAATATGAATGTAGTCCACTATCATTATCGTACAATCTATTAACAATTCCTGCTCCTAAATGTGTGAGAAAGTCCCAGGATTCTAATATTACTAAAATTTACTTTATAGGTGAATCTAAGGCCATGGCGTTTAACACCAATTGCAGCTGAGCATTATACAAGGGTGGATAGTCAGGGAGATCATAGTCAACAGATACTACCACAAATGTAAGATGCGGGTCCTGCTAATGAAATACACCTTCTTGCTAATGAATGACAACAATGGGACTGTATTGTGTAAATATTATTATCAGCTAGATTGTGATGTTAGTGTACAGCAAGAATAGGTATTTTGAACCATATTTTGTAGGCATTTTATATTGTTTGTTAGCTTATAATATGGTTTGAAATTTTTGTACTGACATAATAATTTATTTTGGTTTTGTTTTAAGTTTTTATACTAAAACTGTTTTGTTGATTTGTAAGATATATCTATGGGCCAAAGTAACCATATAATAAAGAGATATTAGTATTCTATTTATTAAATTTTTCACTTATCAAGTTATCACCTACATATATTTTAAAATATATTTAAATAAAAATAATATTATATGATATGGGTAAGAAGTATTTAATTATAGTCAATAAATACTATTATTATTTGTATTGATAGTTTAATGCTGTTTATAATTAAATAATTGTAATTATATATGCATAATTTGTATGTAAGTACATTTTTAATAATGTTAATTTAAAAAATAAGTAAAAGTATAGTTGTTAGTGTTTAGCAGGTTTTTATTTCTATATAAATCATAAAAAAAATATTTAAGAAAAACAAGTACAACAAGTAACAACAACAAGTTTCGTGCTTTATTATATTGAGTGGATTGGATTATATTGAAGAGTTTAACTTAGTGGCAAGATCATGCTACTGTCTGTCAACAGTTTCTTTTCATCTTGCGCCAAGCCCAACACTTTTGGCTATGGCGGGATGCTCAGCAAGGAAATCTAATTGCTCGTTAGTTACTCTGTTTGCCATTTCTTTAACAGTTTACTTTTACTTTAAAGTTAACCTCTTACTTACGTTTGCAGTGATATCCAAAATCCATATGAAACAAACACTTAACTTCGACTTTGACCACTTGAAAATATTGGAAGGGAAACCAAGCATTTTTTGTGAATTTTTAATTACATTTGAATAGGTTTCGAATTGTAAATACATCGCACACATCTGTTTGACATAAAGCTATTTCTACTTATTGCTACTACATCGCTATTGGCGCTAGCATCGTCGCGATAAGTGCATCCCAACGATCGACGATCGATAAGCAAACGATCTCTTACGTAATTCGATTTTGTTTGACATATAGCGATCGATCGCGCGATAGCTGCGCGATATTGCTTATCGCTTGCTTATCGCAAATTTTAACGTAATCAGCCTGCCGGTCCGAAAAAAGTTGAATGTAGCTTGAATGGGCTTAAAAAAGAAATATGATTTTGACAACGTCTTGGAATAAATTAAAATGAAATTATTATAATTTCATTTTAATTTATTCCATATCCAATTTCCTATCGTCATTGTATGGTTTTACGAAAAATGAATTTAAAAAGATATAATTATTTACTCGAGCAACAGTTACGTTCTATGCCTACATTTTGTAGAGATGAGACCGATAATCGTTTACTGATCGAAAAGAAATCGGATACATCGGTAAAGTTTTAAGAGTTTCTTGCCGGAGTCTTCTCAGTTTAAATGTATTCCGAACCGGTGGTAAATTCAACTGTATGTACCAATATAACAACAACAATCAAGGTAACTCTTTTTCTACACAGCTTAATAATTTCTCAGAGAAGCTTGCAGACGTTATCAGTTCATGTCCAAACGACAAGTTTTTAGTTCTTGGTGATTTCAATCTTAGTAACGTATCATGGTCCTTTAATGATTCATCAAATCACTTGGAACCTGGTGGGCTATTGGGTGACAGTCAAGTGAACTTATTCGACGTTTTATCTCAGTTCGATCTTCATCAATACAATAATATTTCAAACATTAATGACAGAATACTTGACCTTGTTTTTTCCAATGACACCCTCGAGGTGCAATGCTGTGATGATCCGCTAGTCCAGGAAGATGTTCATCATAAAGCATTAATTTTAAATATTAAATTTCTTAGTTTTACCCAATTAAAAGAACAGTCTAGGATCAAATATTTTTTTCATTCCGGTAATTACACGTCCATTAGTTCAGAACTGAACAAAATTCCTTGGAATGAGCACATTCTTAATAGTTCACTTGAAAACGCCGTAGACTTTTTTTATACTACTTTGTATCAACTTCGTGATAAATTTATACCACACAAAATTGTCTCACCCGATAACAATCCGCCTTGGTATAGCCCAGCTCTCAAAAAAATTATAAAAGAAAAACTAAAGTTTTTGCGTAAATTTAAAATATATGGCAATCTTGATGCATACCATACGTTTTCGGTTCTTAGAGCGCGAGCCAAATCAGTTGAAGCAGAATGTTACGCAAAGTTTATTGCAAATACTGAGGATTCCATCGTGGACAACCCAAAATCTTTTTGGTCATACATGAAATCATCGAGTGGTTCAAAGGGTTCTATTCCTTCTACAATGAAATACGAAGGTACTGTTGCAGATACTGGTGACGACGTATGTAATCTATTTGCCTCCTACTTCCACTCAACCTTTTTGTCTCCCGTCGCAACCTCTATTAGTTCCCCATCTACTAGTCCCTCTAGCAACGTTGCAATATCAAATATTGAAGTAAATCCGAAAGTGTTATTTAATCTGCTAAAGTCACTTGATCTAACTAAGGGTGCTGGGCCGGATGGTATACCTCCTTCATTTATTGTTGGATGTGCAACTAGTTTGGCTAAACCACTTATGTTGCTCTTTGAACGCTCTATTCTTGAGGGTAAGGTGCCAAGTATGTGGAAATCAGCTTTTATCACGCCTATTCACAAAAACGGCGACAAAGGAATTGTCTCTAATTATAGGCCAATATCTAAGTTATGCATTTTCGTGAAAATTTTCGAGAAGATTGTCTACCAGCAAGTATATTCTGCTCTCAAATCTACTTTCATTCCAGAGCAACATGGTTTCCTTAATGGAAAGTCTACTATAACTAATCTTCTGTCGTCCAATGACTACATCACTGCTTCCATGGACTCCGGTGTGCAAGTGGATGTGATCTTCACGGACTACAAAAAGGCTTTTGATCGCATAGATCACCTTATGTTGCTCCGTAAACTACATTTGGCCGGTATTCATGGCAACCTATTTCGATGGTTTGCATCCTACATAGCAAATAGATCTCAGGCTGTTGTTGTGAAAGGTTTCACATCTAAATGGATGCCGATACCATCAGGCGTACCTCAAGGATCACTGCTTGGACCTCTTCTCTTCGTCCTATTTATTAATGATATCAATCACTGTTTTCTCAACTCAAAATTCTTATTATTTGCTGATGACATGAAGATCCTAAAAGATATTAAATCCTCAAATGACTCTATTTTACTCCAAGAAGATCTTTCAAGATTGGAGACTTATTGCTGCATAAATAAATTAGATCTAAACGTATCCAAGTGTTTTTCCATGACGTTTTCAAGGAAAACTAAGAAAATAAATTTTAAATACAGTCTTAATAATTGTGAATTGAAGAAAATTTTTGAGATAAAGGACCTTGGAGTGATTCACGAATCTAAATTACTTTTTGATAGGCACATCGACTATATTGTTAAAAAAGCATTTAAAGCCCTTGGCTTCATAATTAGATCTAGTGTGCATTTCACGAAGGTTAAAACAATTAAGATTTTATATTGCTCATTCGTCCGTAGTATCCTCGAATACGCAAGTCAGGTGTGGAATCCTCGGTATGACAAATACATTTCAAGAATCGAAACAATTCAGCGAAGGTTCTTGAAATACTTAGAATTTAAAACAAAAATTCATGATATCAATTACGACGCGCGTTGTAAAAGGCATCATATTCTTCCCTTGGAGTTCCGGCGAACTGTAGCGGATGTAACTCTCCTAATGAAGATTGCAAGAGGACATATAGATTCCCCTTCTTTACTAGCGAACATACATTTATGTGTCCCTAGTAGGTCTCAAAGACATCCAGCTCGTCTATACATTCCCAATGCAACTACAAACTACAGGCAGAATACATTCTTTTGCAGAGCCGGCAGGCATTTTAATAGTGCTATAAACGAATTACCTTTAGACTTATTTAATACAAGCACTAATCAGGCAAAGTGTCTATATTCCAATTCATACTTCGGCTTCCCAACACGCTAGCTTTTATTTCATTTTAAATGTTTGTTTAACTGTTCACCTCTTCTCTATTAACTCTTCTGTATTAGTCTTTGTATGTGAAAACTGTTTTGCTTTTAGTATCTATTTCTTCTACCTGTTTTAGTTATTGTAAGCTGTTTGTTTTCCAAATAAATAAAATAAAATAATAAAATAACGTTCATAAGTGCCTTACTAGGGCCTAAACTGAATAAATGACTTTTTGATTTTGATTTTTGAGTGTTTGTACAAAAATATGCTTGATTAAATTAAAAACTAATAGGTATCTATTATTATAAAATACTATAATCAATATACAGCATAACAAAAAATCTTAAGGGGTACGAACATTTTTGTATGGGAGCTGGCATAGCCACCCGCCGCCATTTTGATTTTTTTTCAATGTCGCGGCGCACGATGTAAGTGGTATATTTGGGTAGAAGAGACTTATACAAACAAAAAATGTTAAGCAATATAATAGCCTATAATAATAGCCTAAAGTGTCACGTTTCCGAGATATTTAGAGGTAAAGATCGCCATATGAGAATTACGACAATCATTAAAAATGAACTTATTACATGTTTATATGCATTAGATTGTATAATATTTGATTGTTTAATAGTTCCCAGGTTGATTTGACTATTTATTAGAATATAGTAAACAAGGAGCACGAAAAAATTATATTCATTAATTGGTTACCTACTAAACCGCATCGCAATATTCGCAATGAAACCCAATGTTGTCAAGTAGCTCGGATCGTAGTGGTTAACTTGTTTTCCATGTCGCCGTTGTTAAACAACAATGACAATGCTTGTCTTAAAATATCATGTTACCGAGATATTGGAATATCGATGTAGGTATATATAATATGAGACGAATGACAATAGTTTAATGTTGATTAAGTACAATTTATGTTCTTGTTTTTAAGCAATAGTGGTCAAATAATATTGCATCACGGTTTTAAAAATAAAATAAAACACATAATAGAAACAAGCCGTGACCGCAACCCTTTAAATAAAAGGTTTTTTTTAAACTACTTAGGTAGCAAACAAACATACAGCCCGCCTGATTGTAAGCGAAGAAAGCTCCTTTGAGACCGCATAGTTCGAAACTATTTTGGTTCCAATGTGTGAGGATGAACTCCCCGTCAATGGCGAGACTTGCGATGGTAGAAGGTAGCCGTAGGCATCAGGTTTCTACAGAACACTGTCTATTGTACAAGCGGTAGAACACACATAAGGAGGCAGTCTCTCCTCAGATTGAGGGGCCCTGAGCCGCTTGAGAGCTCGGGATCGTCGACGATTCTAATCGCACATCGCTGAACCGAGTCTAAAGGCCCAAACTGGTATCCAGGTAAGAGCAGAACTCCATATAAGGCCCGACTTGCGACTTGTTGTTGCACAAACAAAGTTGCACCCTTTGCCACGATGTGAAGTACTGCTTCGGTCCGTTGAGCACTTCGAGTTTTTTGGATGCTAGCTTAACCTTGTCTTCTAGACGGCCTATTGACGTCGTTAGAAATGTCGATGCCGAGGATCCCGATGCTTTCACTGATGTCCGTGTTCCGGAATTATGAAGCCACAGTAAATGGGGTTTTCTTAGCGGTGAACGCGCAGACTTGAGTCTTAGTGGGGTTGAAATGGACTAGGTTTAGTCGACCGTAATCGGAGACACTAGTAAGTGAGCTCTAGATTTCAGACACAAGCCGTTCGCGGCTTTCCTCCGCTACGAAACGAGGAATATTTGCAATAATAATACTCAATCTTTATTATCAGGCTACTGTGGCCCATAGATAAATACCTTACAAACTAACAAAAATATTATAATAAAACATTTTTCACCGACTTCCAAAAAAGGAGGAGGTTCTCAATTCGAATGTTTTTTTTTTAATGTTTGTTACCTCATAACTCCGTCATTTATTAACCGATTTGGAAAATTATTTTTTTATTTGAAAGGGTACTCTTCCCGTTTGGTCCCATTGTCATCAGATCGGGATTTGATTACTTCTTAGTGTACTTTGAAGTCGGTTTAAGGTTTTTGTAAAACAGTCCAATTATTATTAGTATAAACACTTAAGCCTTTGTTAGTTAACACTACTGCACTGCACTATGTCTTCCTGCGATCATGTGGCACTTGTCCGCAAAAGCGACGGAACACCACGTTCTGCGGCCAAAAGTCTCTCCATGACCTCTTCCATGACGAGTGGCAAAAACATGTTGATACTCGCAACACGGACGCCTTGAAGTTGACGTTGCAGCTCGATTCCAACAGCTGCACCCTCAGCGAGTACTTCATTCTTTGGCGAATGTACTCCACGATGTCCTCCGCCTTGGTGGCGTAGTGTAGACGAGAAATACACACCGGAGTGTTTGGCGTGGCATGGTTTGCTTGGGCTCCACAGGAGCTGTGCCGCATCGGTTCTTATTCGTTTTCTGACGGTGCTTCCTGCTTTGCACTATCTCAAAACCATCATCACAAGCCCGCTTCGATTCCTTTTTAGGCATGGGCTTCGTAAAAGGTGCTGACGTAGTAGACATAGGCAGTGGGTCGGGTAGGTGGTGCGGCGCGGGCGATGCGCGTCCTCTGCACAATGAATGCCGTCAATAGACAGAATTTCATTGATATGCAGCAGGAACAGTGTTGGGGACAGTACAGACCCTTGCGGGACGCCAGCATTTATATCTCTCATCTCTTATGCATCTGCTGGACAGAAAATTGGCGACCCATTTGCATAGTCCCTCGGGAAGCCCATATGCTGGTAACTTCGTTAGAAGACACCGGTGCCAGACCCGATCGAACGCCTTCGCCACATTGACTCTCAATGGCAAGTGAACACTCGGCTGGTGACCTTCTAGTATATACAAAGATACATCACAGCCAAGGGACTTTGGCGGAAGCCATATTGTCGGTCACTCAACAAATCGTGATCCTCTAGGTATCTCAAGAGTTGCGTGTTGATCACTCGCTACATGACATTGGAGAAAATGGGAGGTGATGGCAATAGGCCTGTAATTCGTCGGGTCGGATCTATCGCTCTTTTTGGCATTGTGTGCACATAAGCAGTCTTCCACGAAGACGGGACTTTCATTTAGGTGGAAGTTTTATTAGGTCGGGCCTGCCGCGAGTCCCGGTTTTTTTATTTATTTACGACGCTATTGCAATTTTGGCACCCAGGGAGCATTACTTAGCGATCTTTAGTTCCAATTAACTTGGTAACATAGATTTTAGGACAAGTATTGTCATTTTTGTTTGTATAATAATGACAAGATGGAAAACAAGTCACGATCCGAGCTACTTTGACAACATTGTGGTTCATAGCGAATATTACGATGCTGTTTAGTAGGTAAGTAATTAAAAATATTGTTTTTCGTGCTCCTAGTTAGTTACTCTATTAAAAAAGAATTATAAAACGACCTGGGAACTATTATTTGAATACAATCGAATGCATATAAACACGTAATAAGTTAATTTTTAACGATTATCATAATCTCATATCTTTACCTCCAAATATCTCGGAAACGTGACACTTTAAGACACCATATTGATTAACATTTTTTGTTTGTATAAGTGTTCTCTATCCATATATACCAGTTACATCGTGCGCCGCGACATTGAAAAATAACTAAAATGGCGGCGGCTAGCTATGCCACAAAGGTTCTATCCCCTTTAGCTACTTGTTATTATTAACGTATTACAATATCTGGCAGCACTGTGGTTTTTTTTTATTTTTAATGTGAGGTATCTCTTTGTGAGTACCTACTTGCTTGATATGAAGGATGCACTAATAAAATGGACAATGCTTCATACCACTCCGTGTAACTCAACAAACCGCCAACTGCAGCTGATAATAAAAAGAACGTGCTGATTGATCATTAAATGTGCAGGCTGATAATTTATGTTAAAAGTAGAACTATAGATTTTAGTTGAAATGCATAAACTCTAAACGCCTTCATATGAACTTGATAGTCTTGCTGACCAGCGTGGCCATCGAGTTGTTTGGCTGCCACCGTATCATTGCCAATATATCGCCATAGTACTTCATCTGGTCCCAAATAAAATGTGATTATATTTACACGTAATATTTTAATCAAAACATGCCTATACAAATAAAATTGTTTTTATAGAAATACAAATTAACTATGCAAGACTTAGAAAGAGACATAAATATAGATATCATATTAGATCAAGAATTTATTATTCATGTAAGTGACGATGACGAGTCAGAAAATTCCGAATTTCCTGCTCATTAATCAAGTAATTAACAAATAAATATTATATTTTATGGGTATTGAATAAATAAATGTTTATTCATACTTTATTTTTATAATTATAATCATAAGTAAACCGGATTAACCTTACCTTGCATATTCCGATTTATTTTAACTTTACTCAAAATCGATTTACTTCTACGACATAGCAATTAGTAACTTTATTCATTATCGAATTATTTATACCACATCTCTAGAACTTTCAAATCACAAGTGTCACGGTTTTTTTTTTATTTTTTTTTATTATCTTTTCTTGTTCATGGGTTCAAAGTCCTTCAGTCGCATACATTTTAATTATAATATTCGCACATTAACTTTCACATAGTCCGCATTATCAGTCACCATCCAGTCATGTTTTAGTAAAATGGTGGTCATTGTACTAAAACTTTTCACGGAATTTATGAGACAACTTGTAAAGTCACGATACTCATAATTCATTTCATTTCACTTGCATTGATTACATGGATTGCTCTTTACTGTATAAAATACCGCCGATAATATGCAATAAAACTCAAAATACACGAATTTATGAAAATAAAAATGAAAATGCAACGACACTCTGCAAGTTCCCGCCAAAAAGTCCTCACGAACTCATCTAATATTCTAATCTGAAAAACAGTATAATTTAGGATTATAGCTCTCCACATTTTCTGTAGAAAATAAAAATAAGTGTGAAAGAATTATTTTTATAAGCCAATTAGTTTCTGAGATATGGAATTTTAAAATGAGCGCGCGACGCGGGATTCCACCGGCCCGGTACTCGATGCGATGACGTCATGTTCCAACGCTCGCTCAGTCAATCGCGCTCACAGAACAAATACCTCCTGTATAGGTCTATTATTTTACTCTTTGACAAATACCCTGACGGGGTCGCGCCCTTCCATACGTTTCCCTAGAAGATTATGACTTTTTGGTTTATAAATATCCAATACAAATACTAGAAAATCATGTGTTGTGCCACAATGTAAAAATACAACCACCAGGGGGGCTAAAAAGGAAGGAAACGCCGAATCGGATTGAGTTCCCATTAGGAATTGAATTACAAATCGTAAAATGGCCACTTAGTAGGCAATTCAGGATATGATCTCAATACGATTCTAATTCTGCAATTCATTTTTTTGACAGTTTTCTATGGAGATTCGTAAAATGGCTCACTAAATAGGAATTGCTTTTGTGTCAAACAGTAGAATCATAAGAGGATATCGAGGAGCAACTTATTACAATTCAATTTAGAGATTTTGTTGAAAATCAATGAATAATGAGGGAATTTCGAGGTGTTTCTAAAACCCATAAACCATTTTATGGAATGTTAAAAGCTATTGGCTACCAATAAAGTTCTTTTACCATCAATTTTGTGATAACCTAAAATAGTACTATCGTAATTTTTACATGATTAATATTATACTATTTTTCCACCCAGAAACCCCTCTTTATCCCCATAGTTGGTTGAATTTTGAAAAGACCTTAGTAGTTGCCTATGTTATAAGGAATATGCATGCAAAAGTTGAAGTATCTCTGTACTCTGCGGTTTGAGCTGTGCGTGCATCTGTCATGCAGTCAGTTTCTTATATGAACGAAATGTTTCTTCTTGTTATTTGTCCTACACAAAAAATTTCTTCTCTGCAAATTTCACGTGATTGTTTATTGATAATAATCAACGACTTAATAGTATATATCTCAATGATAATAATCCGTTATTTAGACTAAATAATGACGGAATTTATCTTATTTAAAGTACTTTTGATAAAATTCAAAAGAAATTTGTATTAATTACTACCTATACGTAGGTAAAATATATATAACTGACTTAGTGACATTGACGGACGACTGACCATATTATTGCCAGTCGAAGATGAAAATATTTTCTTATTCATTTATAAATTCCCATTTTAGATACGTAATTGCAGTTATATAAACGTTTTATAGTTTACGGGAGTCGGGCTGCGATTATTCCATACAAATATATTCCCCTGTTTTCTTCCTGAATAATGCCTCTAGAGTCATATTTTTTTTCCTATAATCAAGTTCTGCTTTGGACACGTCCCTGCTACTTCCTTTTTTTCAGCAACTAATGATTAAAGAAATTATGGCCCTCCAAAAATTACAATAAATGCCCTATTTTTCCGCCGTAATTAAAAGGACTACCAGACAAATTCAAAAAGATTTTAACATAAAAGAAAGTAATAGGGACCTAGATAACCCCTTACTTAAAATTTTAATGTAAAAAATTATTTAATAGGCTCATCCGTTTAGGCGGAGGAGGTCACTTTCTTAACAAGTCATTTTCTGAGTACGTCATTTTCTTACTAGGTCACTTTCGGGCGATGTCATTTTCTGGGGAGGTCATGCGGCTGTACAGTTAGAATGAATTAAAAACTTTCGAGGAGGAAAATGGGTCAATTGGGTCGCCCAAAAGCTGCGAGAACGAGGTATAAGAGTAATTGTGTATCTGGACGACTACCTTCTGGTGAATCAATGTCCTCAGATACTCAGAGAGCATATGGAACAGGCCATCGACCTAATGACCAGTCTCGGATGGGTACTAAACCAGCTGGTGTATTCATATAACTGGAATGGAAAGCGCCGAGCGGGACGACCTCCCACCAAGTGGTCAGACGACCTGGTCAGAGTAGTTGGGCGCCGCTGGATGCAAGTGGCCCAGAGCCGTTCGAAGTGGAAATCAATGGGGGAGGCCTATGTTCAGCAGTGGACATCCATGGGCTGATATGATGATGATGATTCATATAACTGTTTGTCGTCGAATCTAACTCGTTGATTAATAGATTAATGTTACAGTCTCCCATTAATATGACATCAGTGTTTATAGGTAGTGTTTGTATTACTTTTGGTTTCTTGGATAAAACTACGATTGTTTTGCGGCGGTCTATGGATAACTATGTACTTAGCAAGTTGACATTATTATGTATGTTTTCCGAGGTGGCCTACCATCTACTCACATGTAGATGTATTCCGGTACTGTTATGGGCTATATCGAATGACATTTTTCACATAAATTAAAATACCTCCGCCTCGGTTATGTTCTATGTACTTATGTATACTTAATTTTATGTGATGAAAGTATTAAATAACAACAATATATTTTCATATGTATTTATTTTTTCTAGCAATAGTGCGGTAACGCGGTAACCAAATCTTTAGTTGTATCCACGAAATATATTAATTCGTACAGTATTGTAATATTATTAATAAAGCGTAATTTATCAAAACTAATTTATGCATATACATTGAGATCTTTACTGAATGAATCATCTAGTTCAGTAGATTTTCCGGATGTATCCAGTGTTCCAAATAATTCGTCTATTTGCCCGTCTGTTGTGTTTCTGTAATGAACAAAGTACACAGTTAGTTTTTGAAATCTCTAGTCGGACAACGAGGGAGAGCTGTCGTATCTAAGGAAATTATATACTACGTAACTGGAATGCATTCGTGGTACCTATTGTACTTTATACAAAACTAAACTTATTGTTGAGATCTCAAAATCGCATGCCTCCGGTGTAAGCGAGACAGGCTACTGTAATTCATCGTACTCGGCTCGGCGAGCGTACGGCTGTGACGGAACTGGTAACCCGTTGACGTCACTCGATTACGTTGCATTATAAAGGAGCGTACACACCTATAAGTAATACAAATAAGCGTTTTGCGATCACCAATTCAAACGAGTTCGCAGTCAGATCTATCCAGACTCAACACGGAGGAGGAAACGATTTCGTTACAGATCACGTTTCGTAAGAGGAAGCAACCTGAGCATGATGTGTTGTAAGTATAATAGTCTGTTGGATCTGTATACGAACTAGTCTATAGTCTGAGACGTTGCTCTATGGCGTTCTACAATCTATATGTATGTATAATTGTGTGTGCTCAAATAAAACTGGATCTAATTTATTAAAGATATTTTATTATAAACACAACATGGCACTGCTTAAATAGTATTATTAAATAATATGAGAGAAATTTCAACAAAGAGTAACACCGTAGTAGGGTTGATATCTCTTAGTGCGCAGCGTGAGGCTTTGCTGCGCACGAAGCTGCCCCTCCTTGGTAGACTCGCTTGTGAATGCATACCAAGCGGGGGCAGCGTAGGTGAGACGGCTTCTGATGTATGTCTTGAACACCCCGAGCTTCACCTTCAGAGGGATGCGCGGGGAGGTTAGGACTGGACGCAACAGTGCGATGTAGAAAATAATTATTTGTTTGGCAAGGTACACTTCCCGTTTGTCCCCATTGTCATCAGATCAGGATTTGATTACTTCTTAGTGTACTTTGAAGTCGGTTTAAGTTTTTTGTAAAACAGTTTTCAATTATTTTCTAAATAATGATACGTGTAAATCGAATACAGCATCAGTCTGATGAACTATCATAGGAATCAAGCAAAACCATCTCCATATTATCCATTTCAGAATTCAACCGTTTCGATAAAGAACGTGATGACACCGTGATGACCGAAGCTGAACTGTTCCAACAGCGTTGCCAGAGTGACTACACGATAGGATATGCAAAGCATCTAAAAATAGTAAGAAACTTAACTTTTGAGTACGCAGTGAATAAAAAAATATTAAAATAATACGCAAATTGGCGAGAACGCAACGCAAACCTGAGAACGCTACCTAACGAAATAGTACGCAATGCGTACTAGTGCGTACCCTAATGGCAACACTTCCAAAATATGGTATATCTTACAGGACTTTTTGGCGGGAACTTGCAGAGTGACGTTATGTTTTCATTTTTATTTTCATAAATTTTTGTATTTTGAGTTTTATTGCATATGATCGGTGGTATTTTATCCAATAAAGATCAATTCATGTGCACCAGTGAAGTGAAATGGAATGAATATGTGTATCGTGACTTTACAAGTTGTCTCAAAAAGTCCGTGATAAGTTTTAGTACAATGACCACCATTTACTAAAACGTGACTGGACGGTGACTGATCATGCGGACTATGTGAAAGTGAATGTGCGGACTATATTAAAGTGATATTATAAATAAAATGTATGCGACTGAAGGACTTAGTATCCATGGTCAAGAACAAATTAACAAAAAAAAAAAAATATCTTACAGTGTGAACGGCAAACGCGGGATGTAATATACAGCTCAAGATGTATATTATATTATATCCCATAGTGAAAAGCCGGCTTTATGTAGCGAACCACTACATAACGAAGCATTGTTATTATTATAACTTCAGTTATGAGCACTGCTGCCTAGAATACAGGCTGTATGTACCTATAATATGTTTGTAACTCAATATTTTAGTGCAAGTAAATTTATCTAAACTAATATTATAAAGAGGAAAGATTTGATTGTTTGTTTGTTTGTTTGCATTGAATAGGCTCCGAAGCTACCGAACCGATTTGAAAAATTCTTTCACTGTTGGCCAAGCTACATTATCCCCAGGTGACATAGGCTATATTATATTTTCAAAAAAATTAGGGATCCTTACTAAAACTCCAATAATGTAACCCAAGGTGTAAAAAAATTACCTAAAATATTCATTTCATCGCGTGCGCTGCGAAATCTAATGATGATAGAATAAAATAATGTACTACGACTTTGTAGAACACCATTATTTACAAAAAATCTCGCGACAGTATATGTCTAACTATTATAGTTATGCCAAATTAGTGTTCTTTTATTTTAAAAAATTAATTGAAATGCCGCCGCTAGAAAAAGTTCTTTATTTGTAACTTGGTATTAATCCTTATCTAAACTAATATTATAAAGAGGAAAGATTTGATTGTTTGTTTGTTTGTTTGCAATGAATAGGCTCCGAAGCTACCGAACCGATTTGAAAAATTCTTTCACTGTTGGGAAGCTACACTATCCCCAGGTGACATAGGCTATATTATATTTTCAAAAAAATTAGGGATCCTTACTAAAACTCCAATAATGTAACCCAATGTGTAAAAAAATTACCTAAAATATTCATTTCATCGCGTGCGCTGCGAAATCTAATGATGATAGAATAAAATAATGTACTACGACTTTGTAGAACACCATTATTTACAAAAAGTGTCGCGACAGTATATGTCTAACTATTATAGTTATGCCACAATAAGTGTTCTGTTATTTTAAAAAAATAATTGAAATGCCGCCGCTAGAAAAAGCTCTTTATTTGTAACTTGGTATTAATCCTTATCAAAATAAATTAATTCATATTCAAGACTGCTTCAATACCTTTGTATAACTTTTTGAATTATTCAATTCGGACATTCCATTCGAAAGATATCACGAGTTTAAAAATGTAAGTATTAGAACAGTGTTTGTAAAAAAACTCCTCCGAGACGGCTTGATCGTTTCTTATGAGATTTTGTGTGTATATTCAGTAGGTCTGAGAATAGGACGTAAACTATTTTTCATACCCGTAGGGTAGGGTAGGGTAGGGTAGGTTAGGTTAGGTTTGGGTAGCTCAGGTGGGAACGGGCGGTCTCGAAACCGGAAGATCACGGTTCGAGTCCAGATGATTATAGTTTAAGGTTTGGGTAGGGTAGGGCAGAGCAGGGCAGGGCAGGGTAGGGCAGGGCAGGGCAGGGCAGGGCAGGGCAGGGTAGGGTACGGCGCGAAAATCAATCGACACCTCATTACGACATTGCACCCGTGCGATACCGGGGCGGGTCGCTAATTATTTATATTTTTTAACACTTACGATTAGGACAAAAAGTACAAACTACAACAAACATTTACACAAAAACAATTGAATAGCATATTTATCATCGAAATAATAAAACTAAGGAAGCATAATTGTGAACAAAATCAACGCGAAATTCGGCTCCACACTTCACTACATTGACAAAATATCTCTAGTATTCGAACGAAAGAACACACATGCAAATAAGCCAATTAGCTGCGCTTGCCTAACGCGTTGTATTCCGGCAAGCGCGATGATTGGTTCTCGGCGAGACAGATAATGCTAATTGGTTCGTACGCCTGCTGCAGTGCGAGATGCGTGGACGATGTTATGCATTGATTGTAAGAGGATAAAGTATCGTATATTTGCACTATGCATATAAGTTGTATTAATTAGTTGTAATTTAACTATACCACTCTATTATATTCATTTAACAGTTTGTGATGTGCTTTTTGGATTAAAATATTTCTTTATGTGTTATAATTGTATGGATCTAAAATTAAGAAGTATTTTAATCAGTTTATGGTTTTTACATACGAATTATAGAGTGATGGGTCGCGTTAAGGTCAGAGGGCGAACCACAAGCTCTTAAAACAATATTATTATAACCCTATTTGACTTTTGTTTTTCTTTGACATCCGACGTCAAAACGGGACAAAAGTCGAATAAGGTTATTTTATTGAAAAAAAACTAAAATGGCGGCTGGCACGCTATGCCACAAAGGTTCTATCCTCTTTATAATTATAGGTACTAGTGCATCACAGTTTAAGTGAAATATCAAAACGTGTTAAATAAATACACATGTTGCGTTCATGTTGCATAACACTTTCCAGAGTCACAAGTATAGGATTTCAAAATGTTTATTTACTCACATATGAAAAGTGATTCCAGCATTCTTCATATCTGTATGGCTTCTACACCACTTAACAACACATGACGGCCAGTGGCGTGCATTCCATATAGGCAAATAAGCAATGCTTACCTTATAAGATTCAATAATATGATATATTGATTCAATTAAACTACATAATCATTTTAAATAAAAATTCTAACCTAACATTCAATACAAAATTTCAAACTTTGCCGCGCAGGCACCCGCGAACTCGTGTAACAAATTCACGCACACTAAAACGATTTCGGCATATGCATACACGCACACACACTTCTTTAGGATAATACGACGAAAGCGTAAATCACGTTTTTACTATGCGTAGCACACTGACATTTGACATTCGCGATTTATGGACCAAAAGTAACCATACCTACTCTGTTGTGACACTAGTAACCCAGCCAAATTAAAAAAACTACAGTTTACCAACGTTAGAGCAACTCAAATATAACTTCACAATTTATTTGTATTGTTTTGTTTATGGTTTGGCTGGCATTGCATAGGGTTACCGTACTTTGACAAAATTTATTATCGATAGATTCAAATCGAAGTGACAGATATCGATTAAAAAAAATATATACAAGGTCGATCCTTAGAAAATCAATATTTATAATGTATATTATATTATGATATAAAATATATTTCTTAGTTAATTAGTAGCAAACAATATTTTTTTTAAAATGCACTGTTTATTAGGTCACTAATAATAATTAAACGAATAACGTTATTCGATTAAACTTACACTGTCGAGATTTTTAGAAAAACAACGAATTAGACGGCCTCCCATCGATTTTGGCATTGATGAGAGACTTGTGCTAATTTATTCAAAAAAACTTTAATATTTAACATAATACTGCAAAAAATAATCGATTCGAAAATTCGAAATGGAATATTATGGTCTCGTTAAAATCGATTTCCGATCTTTTAATTTCGTGGCGATCTTAAGATCGATCCGTATCTCCAAAGACGATTTAAAAGATAGAATATTGATTAAAAATCGATCGATTCAACCGAGGCTGGAAACCCTAGTTTGGCTTTTTTTAAAATATTTGTTCATGACCATGGACACAAAGTCCTTCAGTCGCATACATTTTATTTATAATATCACTTTCATATACCTAGTCCGCACATTAACTTTTACATAGTCCGCATTATCAAATTATCAGTCACCGTTCAGTCGTATTTTAGTAAAATGGTGGTCACTGTACTAAAATTTTTCACGAACTTTTTGAGACAATTTGTAAAATCACGATACACATAATTCATTTCATTTCACTAGTGCACGTGGATTGATCTTTATTGGATAAAATACCACCGATAATATACAATAAAACTCTCCTAGTACTTGATTGCCTACCTCCTCCGAAAACCAATGCACGCCACTGATGACGGCATATTTGCACAATGTAAACAACGCAAAACACAATAATAATCACAGTTCTAAGTCCCTCGCGACACGAACGCTTCGACTTAATGATACCGGCGAACTGTCAGCGCGGTGCGTCTCTCTTTTTTGGCAACGCCAAACAACCACCGCGGTTCAGTTTGCGTGGAATGATTTTTGAGCTCGAGTTACATTTCTTTAGTTTTATTATTTCGATGATATTTATGCAAACAAAGACAACAAACAATTCTTGATGCTTATAATAATGCATAATATGTCTAAATAAAAATAATTTTGCTGTCGCCCTACAAAGAACAGACTTCTCCCGCGTCGCTATCTCACTCGTTTTAATCGGAAGTGCACATTCCAGTTACGTTAGTACCTATATAATTTCCTTGGTCGTATCTAACTAGGGTTTCGTTCCCGGTTCCCGGGAATCGGGAATTCCCGGGAAATACGTCGTTCCCGAAGTCGGGTTTTTTTTTGCAATTTCCCGGGAATTCCCGGGAATTTCTTTATGAGATTGAATGCTCTAAAACACCTGCAAATATTGGTCAAAATTAACGAAAAACCTTTGAACACGAAGATGTTGCATAAATTCTTAATACAAGTGTCTACATCCACCGAAATCGAATGAACTGAACTACAAGCTAAAGTAAATCGCTGAAAGGAACTGTAGGAAGTGTGTATTTACAGAGATAACGTTGTTTTCATTGAAAAAATTCAAGTTCTCCGAAAATACACATAAAAAATTTTGTTTGTTACCTATCAAAAGTCAAACGTAATTTAATTTAATTACCTATTTTTGTCTCA
The DNA here is from genome assembly GCA_951394255.1 of Polyploca ridens. NCBI lineage: Eukaryota > Metazoa > Arthropoda > Insecta > Lepidoptera > Drepanidae > Polyploca > Polyploca ridens. Next base: position 8,338,315 of record OX596246.1, on the reverse strand, counting down.
CAAACACAAGTACAAAATTAAAAATTATCACATCAATCTACAGGTGATAGTTACTATGGGTTGTTTCCAAAATGCCGATCTTAGAGAAACATTTTGAATGAGCTTAATTTTGAAGAAAATTAACGTTGCATTAATATTTTTTTAAATGTGTATTTTTGGAGATAAAGCTTATCAGCGTTTTTGTATTGGAAAATTTTAATATTGCCGAATATGCATTTTTTAAATAATTAGTTTTCTTATTTTTACCGATTAAAAGTAAAGTAATACACATCATCATCATCATATCAGCCTAAGGATGTCCACTGCTGAACAAAGGCCTCCCCCATTAACTTCCACTTCGAACGATTTTGGGCCGCATCCAGCGATGCCCAGCGACTCTGAATAGGTCATCGATCCACCTGGTGGGAGTCGTTCCGCACGGCGCTTTCCTATACGTGGTCGCCACTCGCATCGTCTTCGAGCAATGTGGCCTGCCCATTGCCACTTCAGCTTACTATCTCTACGAGCTATATCGGTAATTTTTGTTCTCCTACGAATGTCGTCGTTTCCCTGCCTCGTAGAGAAATTCCGAGCATAGCTTGTTTCTTGTAATTTTATTTTTCACGTAAAGTGACATTTATTGCACCGTTTTCAGTATCATAATGTAGCTTATTACGATCTAGTGCTTTATACTTTACATTACCGCACAGTTTTATGATAGGTATAATCCCGATTACGCTAAGTTAGTAACTTAATGCAATTGATATGTGCGTAGGCGAAGCATTCTTAATTTAAAAGGATAAAAAGATTCGTTGTCAAAAAAAAAACTAGCGCGCCATATTTGTTGACGTTCTCATTGACATTGATCAAAAAATCTACTTAAAAAAATACAAGTTTGTTTTTTCCTCACAAGTGTGTTGAAAAACGTCGTGTTACATGCGTGTGCATTGATCATTACACTCTCGGCTTAATAGGTACCGCCTTGTGTGTGATTACCAACTTTGCACACATGTCTCATAATGTACTATTTATTATCTACTTCTGAGACAAATAAATTGCAAATTTAAGTAAATTACGTGTTTTACTTGACTTTTGATACGTTAAAATAACAAAACTAAAAACTTTCCCGGGAATCGGGAATTCCCGGGAAATCATTTTTTTCATTCCCGGGTCCCGGGAATGGAAAAAGGCCGGGAAAAACGAAACCCTATATCTAACTAAAGTCTGGTTTTTTACTAAATGACATATAGGGGGCTGCCACCTTATCGTAAAGTAAAACTAGTGTTGTATCTAGAGTGAGCCCTAAATAACTATAATTAATATTACGTATTATGTTTATTAATATTGTAATATTTCATGTATTACGGTTATGTTGATTAAACATTTACACAAATGAGTAAAATTAAATTGAGGAGTCATGTCACAACGGCTCGATGAGCCGTACACAACGCTTGCAACATAAAGAAAGGTCGAAAGCTTCTGTCGTTTTAGTCCACGAAATAAAAAATCTGACTATACAGTGTGTAACGGAAAGGTCATATACATATAAAGTGCACGACTTCTTTGGATGATAATAAACCATACTATAATTTTTTTTAAATCCTATGTCTAACTGTTAGGAAGATGAGAAATTCCAATCCAATGATACCAAGAAACCAAAAATTTCAAATTGAAATTAAACACATCACTAGCACAAATCAGCTGGTCGGTGTTATTGACCTATTCAAACGTGAAAACAAACTTCTTACTCCTGGTATTTATGGATATTTTTTTAATGGGTTCCGGATTTTTATTTTATTTTTAATAAGTTCTTACTTTCTCTTACAAAAGCGACCATTATGTTTGTGAACAAGTTAAAATACAAATATTGTAGCGAATTAGTAGGGACTACAGAATAAAAGGTACCTCCTTAGATAAAACACCTAACACGTTAACGTACCTACGTAAAATAATAAACATAACGTAGTATGTAATGTAAATGAGTAAACGCACTATTATCCACAGTAATCTTCTACCACACAATTTCTCAAATAAGTATCTAATATTTTATTGGTTACCATTGGCAATACATAATGTACCAGAAATTAATTGCTTAGATAACTAGGTAAATAGGTAGGTACTGCGAAAGTAAATTATGGAACTTAGAACAGAAAAAGGATTTTGTATCACAAATTTATGTTCAAATGAACCCTGAATATCTTTCCTACGCAACTTATGTGTGTCCTGGTACAAAAATAATGCTAAAGGGTTCCGTTTTTAGTTTAAATTTGATTTAAGAAAGCTAGGATTGTTCAACATAACGGAGTACTTAGCTCACGACTACGCGACTTTCGATGAACGTGTAAATGTAGGTGCCTATTAATTGTGTACATACTACCCGTGCGCGATACGTTGTGATCTGAGGGGGGGTGAGACGTCACAGTCGTGTTGTAGTACAAAACGGGCGCCATCGGGGAAGTACATAGTACAAAGTAATTTTATTTTTTTATTTTAATTTTCTTTCCTTCTGAATCTTGAATTTTTGATACCCATAGTATCAGAATTTAATTGTTTTGGTAAAGATTGGAATTAGAAATTATTTAATACACAAAAAAGACGTTTTGTAGGTAAGTTTTGCGAAAGTTGTACCGTATGTATGGAACAGAACCGAAAAAGGATTTTATAACATAAATTTATATCAAAATGAACCCTGAATGACTTTCCTATGCAACTTATGTATCTCCTGGTAACAATAATTTCAGTGGGTTCCGCTTTTAATTTAAATATGATATCACATGATATGTTGATATGGTATGTTGTATTATGAATATGTTGGTACTAGTTGGTAGCTTTTGCCATGTATTTTTTATAAGTTGGTAGGTAGTAGCTTTTTAACTACAGGGGTATCACTCGCGCGTTGCCGACCCTGCAAAAATCTCTTTACAGCCTTTTTGAAGAACCCCATGCTGTACTCACTTGGGAAAACTACGGGCGGGGAATGCACACTAGCCTGAGCGTGCGTCCGTGGTAGGAAGCTCCGTTGAAACCGCACAGTACCAACAGCAATGATATTAATTATAATATCATTGACCAACAGTACGAAACCATTTCGGTTCCAATGTATGAGCACTTACTTGTACTATTATTTATTATTTGGTATGAAGGAGAATGGACGTCGCGTCGCTGCCGGCGCCGGCGCCGTGTCGATGGCGAGAGTTGCGGTGGTATAAGGCTTTTATAAGGTACCTATGTAGCTGTGGGCATCAGGTCAAACAATTCTTCCGAACACTGTCCTGTTCGTTGTAAAAGGTGGTATAAGAAGACACATTAAGTAGGCAAAAGTCTCTCCTTAATATTCCGCTAATCAAATTATAATAATAATAATAATAATAAATAATAATAAAGTTTATTAATTTTAATTAAGGAAATAATTATTAAAAGTACTAGGACCTCATGAGCAACGAGAGTTTTACGAATAGAGTTTGCGCACAATAATAACAAAATTACTGAATGAACCCTAATTTCGATGATGCATACATACAATACAACGATAGGGTAAATAGGCCAGTTGCAGTTACGAAGGTGGAGATAACTTACTCCTGGTACAACTTTTGATTTTGATCAATAAATAAATCCTACCAAAAACATTTTCACGTAAAATGTTTCCAAGACGAGACCATATCAGTGAGTCAGTGACGAAATCGGGTTTTTTTAGATAACAATAAAACTATGCAATTGAAACTTTATCCCCCTTACAAAACATGGTTTAAAGCAAAACCAAGCAAAATGGCTCGTCTTAGCGTGGGGCGGGGGCACTTAACCGTGACCCCGATTGAATCGAACCTCAACTTATGTGATTATTCCGTACTTACAAATTAATACAACGACGGACGGAAGGACTTATGTAGGTACCCCCAGCACAGTCAACAACAAGTGATCTAATCGGCATCGTTTGTCAACTCATCTGATCAGCTCATGGGTTTTACTTAACTAGTATTCTGACGTAGCTCTTCTTCAATCTGCGCCCTAGTGTGCGTCGATGTACCTATTAAATTCAGAGTTTTCATTAAATTATTATTATTAGGTAGTACCTACTCAGCCACGACTTGAAGAAGGTAGCTGGGTTGACTAGATGTGGTAAGTATCGAGTGATGTCCATCCAGCAGTGGCCGAGTTAGTTGATTAGAAAAATGATTGAATAATACGAAATTGGCCTAGCTACCCTAGTACCAGGAGGGAAGAAATTTTTAGGGTCATTTTTGAATATTTTTGATTCACAGAAGTCGTCAGTCGTACGTAGGCTATCCTCGAGTTTGTTGTGCTTTGTGTCGCTCTCTCCATCCGCTTTGATTTCGTTACGTAAAATGTCGTTCAGTAATAGCGAATATTAGGAAATGATGTTGTGTGTCGGGGCCGAGGATGGCAATGTGCGCGCTGCCCGAGAGTTGTGTCACAGAGGATTGTATTATAAATCTGTGGTTGTGTTGTGTTACAAATAAAGTATTTTGATTTGATTTGGTTGTATCGTCAAAGATTTATCGAAGGCAGACCAGATGCTGATCGCTGCTGATCGGCAGCTGCCTTCGGTTGCCAGTTTCCATCGGATGATACATCGTCTGCACCAAACCGGTTCCTTCCACGCACCTACTTCTACTACACCTACTTCTCAATGGATCGGGCGCGGTAGTAGGAACGTGGCTTGGCCTCCGCGATCCCCAGACCTAACTCCTTTAGACTTTTTTTTATGGGGTTACATTAAAAATGTGGTGTACGCAGTGCAGTGCGATACAGTGCATGAAATGAGAGTCCGGATCGAAGCCGCCTTTAGGACAATTACCCCAGAAATGCTGCGGAATGTTCAGATGTCCATGAACAAGCGAGTGGCCTTGTGCATACAATACCAAGGCCACCACATCGAACCCTATCTTTAAAAATGTAAGTTAATTTGCAAGATTAAGCATGGCTTTAGATTTTACAGTTTACTAGGTAGGATTAAGGAATAAAATAAAAATAGCTAAGTAGCTAGGGTACCTATCTAAACCGATTTTTTACATAATTTTACTAAACTACTCAATACTACCTAAAGTAATGGTTAACAATTATTTGGCAAAAGCATGGGGCTAAAGTATGTTAAGATGACACGTGCTCGTCATGTCGGTGCTAACTACCGCTTATCGGCTCGTTTGATCCCTGTTAGTTCGCGCCGTCAAAGAGAAGCCGCGGCGGCACGAGGCGGCGACGGCACATCTTGTACTAGGCGCACAGATCACGAAAGAGATTTTAATAACATTATTTGCAAGGATAATAACCCTCGTAGTGCAGTGACACTTTGGTATGATTTGAATTCAATAAACTTATGGAACCAAAATTTTGGTATGAATTCTTTGAGTAATTTATTTTGCTCTGCTGAAAGCTGAAACTTTTTATAGAGACTCTATATCTGATGTAGTTTTCACCCCTTTCGGATGTATATGACCTTTCCGTTACACCCTGTATATAGTAATTTAAATTTTAGCCTTACCCGCTAATGCGATTGATATCAAGTTCTCCAGAGAAGCTATCCGAATCGTCGTTTAGTGATGTTTGTGAATCTGTAAACAGTAATTAATAATATTCTCAGTAAAATACATATATGCAGTCAAGCGTATAGTAGTATTCTTTAAATGACCCATTGGTTCTCGCGAGGGCCGCGCGTCCTATTATAACAATTGATGTCACTGTTATATTTTTAACCGCGACTACTTAATATTAAATGAAACTTAGAGATGAATTAAAAAGGATTTGTGGGGTATAGTGTGAGTGTTATGTTTATGGTATGGTTTGGTATGTATGTGGTTTAGTTTACCAGAGGCGGTGAGGCGGTGTGTGGTGAGATACTCTGCGGAGAGGTAGGGCGGCAGGTCGTCAGCGCAGGCCGCGTCGCCGCCGCCCAAGCCGCCGCCCTCGCCGCCGCCCAGCGTCTCCACCACCGACAACCACTGCCCGTTGTGGCAACGGAATCTCTCCACCTAAACATAACATTATATTAAGAGAGGTTACCGACTTCGTATTATAAAAAACCACTTATTTTCAATAAGCCTGCTAATATTAGGTTCTTACATATGAAATTCGCGTTTTGTACGGGTGGAATATAGTCATTTTTTTTTGTAAAATATTAGTATATTACGATACGTGTGCCTTAAGTCGTGTGACATAAACCCGCCATAGTTTTAATTTATTGAAAATATTTAAAAACGCCATGAAAACCTGGTGTAATAGAGTATAATATATAATAAATGCAATAAAGTACCTACATACATTTTTTTATACACTTTCACTAGTTTATTAAGCGATGTACATACAGATTAAATTATAGAATTATAAATTCAAACGATAGATACCAAACAATAGAACTTCTAAATATTGTCTTTTCAAAAAAACTTGAGACTTCTTTGGTCGATACACAATTATTTTTAATCGACTTCAAAAAAGAGGATATTATCAATTCGACACGTATGTATGTAATATTATTGGAACTGCAATAGATTCACATATGATCTATTAGGGTTCCAAACAAATATACAAAATTTCATAGGTGTATGTATGTATATATATTTGTCCACGCATATCTCCGAAGATATTGATCGGATTGTAACCATTCTTTTTTATTGGTTTACATTTACTTCATCTTAGGGAACAGTGCAAGTTTCATCGAAATCGGTTCAGTAGTTTTCAAGATATGGACAAATATGTGTGACGGCCTGGCTTATTGATACGAGCTACGGGTGTGGTGTCAAAGGAAAAACATCTCAAAACCTTGGTCAAACACTAGTGCATTTAAGAAAAACTGAAAATTATGAAATAAAAAGTAATTTAAAAAAATTAAATCGACTTCCAAATACACTAAAAGGTATGAAATAACTCTAACCCATGGAGGAAAGAAAGAAGCGGAGATGCCGCAAGGCAATTAGGTCATGCGCCATCAATAAGGTCATGACGTCACAGTGGGCGGGACCACAAACCTTAGTTTCGAATGAATCGTCATCGCGTTCAGGTGCGTTGTTATATTGTTTTAATAATGAAGTGCGCTGTTGTTGGATGCAAAAATTGTTCAGGATCAAAACTCAAACATATTGATGGCATAACATTTCACGTGTAAGTCCCAAAATGTTTTATTTTCATTTTAAATCACTTTTTCTCGTTTCTTGCTAGAGACATCTGTTGTCGAATATATGCATTCTAACCATTTCTTATCAATATCGTCTTTTTATCATTATCAGTGCACATTATTGTGACCAATTTCGCTTCAAATAGCTTGCTTAAGCATATTTTGCTTGCTATAATTTATTTCATAGACAAATTACATACCTTGATACACAAAACAAGAAGAATTTATAATAATTAAAGTGCACCATCTGTTGGTTTGTTAGTCGATACTAACTGATTACATAAAAATGTGTGCACCATGCTAGCAAGACACTATCTTATCGAATTTATTATCTTCGTGTAATTTTTTTCTTAATGGTAACTTATTTTTCGTTATAATTATATTATATTTTAGATTCCCTATTAATACAGATATTAGAAATGCATGGATACGAGCAATAAAGAAACCTAACTGGACACCAACAAAGTATTCAAAAATATGTTCACTTCATTTCGATGAAAATGATTTCTATAAAACAAAAAATGGTTATAAGAAATTGCATCAAGGGGCGATACCTAAATTGTTTATACCTAATCAGGTAATTATACACAGTGATTGCATTTCACATAAAATAATATATCACGTGAGATAGATAGATATTTTCGTTAGATAGCGATCAAGCGATACAAAAAAGAGAAAATTATATTTTATATATGTTTACAGGAATCTGAAGCAAATATATTTGAAGGAACATCACATAACATGCCTAATACTATTCAAGTACAGGTAAGGATTTATGTAGCGATTTGAAACGATTTTTGGCTAAGTAGTACTTTGACGTCCAGCGATCTAGGGGTTCATATTTTTTTTACAGGAAGGTCACATTATTAGAAGTCTCTACACAAAATTTCAAGTTGCGGAAATAACTGGTTTAGGAAAAAAAAATATCCAAATCGTGAAAAGCTATGCAATATTTTGCCACTATCGACATTTTGACGCGCCAATGTCATGTCTCGTTTTATATAAGCAACCAATCAGTATCAACAAACACAAAGAAATTATACTATTTTTTTTTTATTTATTATAACTTCATTAATTACGTAAAAATATTCATACATATTTACTTAGATATTTTTCTATGGTATTGTATAGTAAAGGTAAAGAGAAATACAAGAATAGTAGGTAAAGTATAAAATGACGGGCAAATAAACCAGATTGGTTAGGTTAGGTTTGAACTTTGATATCACCCTAAATACAAATTTATGCACTATAAAAACTTCTCCCACCCCCATCGACAAAATAAAAAAAAAATATCAAAAAAGGGGCGGGGGGGGGGGGGGGGGGCGCGAAACATTTCCTTCACAGTAGGGTTCTACACCTCCCCCCTCCCGCCCCTTAAATCGATGGACGTCAAAGTATATTCCTACCCGTTTTTTTTCGTTATTATCTATTATGTTTTATATTGTAAATTATTTGGAAAAAAGACAAACATAGTCAGATTGTCCAAAAAATTTAAAAAAATTGTAAAACAGTTGAAGGCTCAGTTCCGAACCGGTAGTAACTTCAGTAAATGTGACCTTCATAAGTGCCCTTCTAGGGCCCAAATTAAATAAATGGCTTTGACTTTGATATTAAAAAAGAGAAAGTTATATTTTATTTATGTTTACAGGAATCTGAAGCAAATTTATTTGAAGGAACATCACATACCATGCCAAATACTAGTCAAGTACAGGTAAGGATTTATGTAGCGATTAAAGTTTTTTTTTTTATACCACTAAGGTGGCAAACAAGCATACGGCCCGCCTGATGATAAGCGGTTACCGTAGCCTATGGACGCTTGCAATACCAGGGGTCGCTTGCAATATCAGTATCACTCGCGCATTGCCGACCTTGAAGAAACCTCTTCACACCCTTCTTGAAGAACTCCATGCTTTACTCCATTGGGAAAACCACGGCGGGGAGCTCATTCCACAGTCTGAGCGTCCGCGGAAGAAAACTACTTTGAGCCCGCACAGTTCGAAACAATTCTGGTTTCAATGTGTGAGGATGGACTCCCCGTCGATGGCGAGAGTTACGATGGTGGAAGGTAGCCGTGGGCATTAAGTCGAATAATTCCTTGGAACACTCCCCGTTGTACAAGCGGTAGAACACACATAAGGAGGCAAAGTCTCTCCTCAGACTGAGGGGCTCTAAACCGTTTGTGAGCTCGTGATCGTCGACAATTCTAGCGGCACGTCGCTGAACCGAGTCTAAAGGCCCAAGCTGGTAACTTCGGAACAAAACGTCGCTAGAAATGTCGACGCCAAGGATCCCGATGCTTTGGCTGATGTTCAAGGAAGTGTTTTGGAATTGTGGAGCCACAGACCATGGGGTTTTCTTAGCGGTGAACGCGCAGGCTTGAGCCTTTGTGGGGTTGAAAGTAACGATCAAGCGATATAAAAAAAAGATAGTTATGGGCACTAGTAACACTCGCGTGTTGCCGACCCTGCAAGATACATTAATATTACATACTAATATTGCAAAGCAGTAATCAAATTAAATGATTTAACTTACTTAAATACCTTTACAGGAATCTGAAGCACATAATTTACTTAACTTTTTTACTTAAGTTTCCTCTACAGAATCCTGTTCCGAATATAGAAAAAGACTTGGAACCGTTTTTAAAATTCAACGATTCACCAAGGAGAAAAACATTGAAACGAGAAATGAATAGGCTAAACATTGAAAACATCAGAAAAAATAAGAAAATTAAGCAGCTGCAAGCAAAAAATAGACGATTAAAAAAAAAAGGTTTAAATTTTTTATTCTTATCAATTTTGTCATATAGCGTAGACTTCAAATACTGTATTATTTTTAATCGACTTAAAAAAAAAGGATTATCAATTCGACACGTATGTATGTAATATTATTGGAACTGCAATATATTCACATATGGTAATCTATTAGGGCTTCCAAACAAATATACAAAATTTCATAGGTGTTTGTATGTATGTATGTTTGTCCACGCATATCGCCGAAGATATTAATCGGATTGTAACCATTATTTTTTATTGGTTTACATTTACTTCAACTTAGGGAACAGTGCAAGTTTCATCGAAATCGGTTCAGTAGTTTTTAAGATATTGACAAATATGTGTGACGGCCTGGCTTATTGATACGAGTTACTGGTGTGGTGTCAAAGGAAAAACATCTCAAAACCTTGGTCAAATTATAGTGCATTTAAGAAAAACTAAAAATGGTTCAGTCGTTTTCAAGATATGGACAAATAAGTGTGACGGCATGGCTTATTGATACGAGCTACGCGTGTGGTGTCAAAGAAAAAACATCTCAAAATCTTGGTCAAATTCTAGTGCATTTAAGAAAAACTAAAAATTACTTTTTTTTACAATCTGCATTTTCTTGTTTGGATTATAAGTATACAGTAATTATAAACTTATGTATTATAGAGCCAAAGCCTGATTTTTCAATGGAAATCTTACTATTAATTTGGAACTTATCAGAGACATAATCAACCCTCTAAATAAATTATTTTGTTGGTATATTTTTTTTGTAAATATTTATGTCTTTTTCAGATAGCATCCGTCCAAAGCCTTTTAAGTGATCTCCAGAAAAAAAATCTGATATTGTCCTCTGATGCAGATCTTCTCAAAAGTATTAACATCAAAGCAAGAGAGCTTGTGCAAAGACAATCACATAAAAATACAGTTGGAAAGAAAGTAAAGAAAAAATACTCAGTAAATTTGCGCACTTTCGCATTAACACTAAATTTCTATTCACCCAAGGCGTATGATTACGTGAGACGTACATACGTTTGATTCTTGTTTAACACACCAGCGAACCATAGCAAAATGGTATCAAACGGTGAATGGTAAACCAGGATTCACAGAGGAGTCGTTCAAAGTGTTAAAGCAAAAAACAAACCAATTGGACCATCCCCTCATTTAGAATTTAGTGTTGGATGAAATGGCAATTAAAAGACACGTAGATTGGGATGGATCTAAATACTATGGTTATGTTGAAACTGGCACTTCTTTAGATATGGACACTCTAAATAAAGCCACTCAAGCCCTAGTTTTAATGCTGGTTGGTGTTAACAGTTCATGGAAATTACCCGTAGGATTCTTTTTAATTGATAGTGTTACAGGTATTTCTTTCGAACTTGATATGTCTGTGAAGCAGACATCACAGAAGAAGAAATTTAAATAATAGCTTTAATGTTTCAGGTGAACAACGTGCGTCTTTAGTCCAACAATGCTTAATTAACGCTCATGATACTGGAATAAAAGTAGTAGGACTAACAATGGATGGATGTCCATCAAATATAAGCATGGCAAAAATTCTTGGCTGTTCTTTTGACATTGGGCATATTAAAACGTCTTTTATGCCCGGTTTCAATAAACAAAAACGAATCGTTTTGCTTACCAATGGTAGGTTTTTTTATTGCCAAACTGGGCATATAGATCATTTCGTAAGCTAATTTAACCTGTGATAGCTACTTCCATATGGGAGAGTCTGCTATGCAAAGCTTTGAGGTATTTGCTTCATTATTAGTAAAGATATAAGAGTCTTAATTTTAATAAATCTTAACCGATACCGGTCCGTAAATTATTGAAACCGGGCCTTAATCATCCATGTTCGGACGAATCGGTTTATATTTTTTTAGATGCCTGTCACATGGTAAAATTGATAAGGAATGCTTTTGAGTTTAATAAAACATTATATGATTATCAAGGCAATGCGATAGAATGGCGATATTTAGTGGAATTAAATAAATTACAGAAAAAGGAAACTCTAAATTTGGGAAACAAACTAACGGATAGACATATCAACTTTCACCGAGAAAAGATGAAAGTTAAATTGGCAAGTCAACTCTTTAGCACGAGTGTTGCCAAAGCCTTAGAATCTTGCCAAGAAAGGCATAATTATTTCAAAGATGCTTTTGGAACAATTTTATTTTTAAAACTAATCAACGACTTATTTGATATATTAAATTCGAAAAATTTAAAACAGTACGGTACCAAAAAGGCACTATTCGAAGGCAATATTTCCAAAACTTTATCTTTTTTAATATTTTCGAAAAATTACATCTTGCATTTAGCAACATGTTCCCAAAAAATTGTTCAGTCAAGAAGATAAACTGGTTTCATTGGCATCATTGTTTGCATAGACAGCGCAATAGGTTTGTACAAAAGTTTAGTACAAGAAAAAAAGGAACTTATTTATTTGCCTTTGTACAAGTTTAGCCAAGATCACCTTGAATTATTCTTTGGCAATATTAGAGCACATGGAAGGACAAATAATAACCCTACGGCGCGACAGTTCCAGGCGGCGTACAAAAAAACTCTTATTAACACGGAGTTAAAGTATTCCTTTAGAGGAAATTGCATTCCCCTTGAGCACATTGGAATCCTGTCTTGTTCTTCGCGTCTAGGAGCTGTTGACTTAATTAATAGTACAAGTGACAGGTACAGAATATCAGAAGAGAGTCCAGAAACTGATGATGACAATTTTCTACATGACGCGTTGGTCGAAAGCAATAGGATTTTGGAGAGTGAATACTCTGACACTCATCAAATTGTCACATATATAGCGGGATACATAATACGAGCGTTGCAGAAAAAAATTAAATGCGAAGAATGTGTTCTCGCCCTTCACTCTCGTCAAATAAATACAGGACATAGATTAATTTCACTGAAAAGCCGTGGGCGACTTATTTTTCCATCTGATGATGTTATCAAAATCTGCTTACGCACAGAATTAATCATAAGAAGAATGAAAAAAGAGAGTTTAAATGTTCATCATTTTAAACCTTGTAATATTATTCATGCTACACTCAAAAGTTTAATAGGAGAAAATTACTTCATATCATTAGACTAGCTTTATAGCCCGCGACTTCGTCCGCGTAGATTATTTCTTTTTTCAAGATATGAATCATTGTAACAATATAGAGCTTTGTTCATGGCTATTGTCCGCCACTACGTGTGATATTGATAAAAGTTCAGCTAGATTGAGAACTCACATGCGAGGATGCCACATAAAACTGAACCAGTCCTGCCGCAAATCAACTCTAGTAAATTTCAGAGTTTTTCCCTGTTATTTATTAATAGCCATCGCGAAACAAACCATAATTAGGAACTGTTATCTTTTAAATTCAAACGGAAGGTGATTTGGGATCAATGGTATACGCGGCAAGAATACTGTTTCTCGTCTGACAGAACCAGTAAATATTTTGGCCTCAATAACATTGCGGCGGAGAGCTGTTACTTGTAGTCTAGTTCCACAGCACAATTTTGGAGGCCTTATCTCTCTTTCTCTCTATAGTCTTTCCCTCATGTCTGAGGATCGTGGTCAGCATCGGGTTTGCTTCTAGAGCGGATGATCTGCCTCCACCGGTTTCTGTCCAACCCGTCCCTTACGACGGTGTAAAACTTGGAGGACGATGAGTCTTTTACTTGATCGGACCATCTAGTTGGTGAACGACCACGTAGTCGTTTTCCTTCCGTGTTCCCAACTATGATCAGTTTTTCCAAACTTTCATCGCCTTTGCGCACCATGTGGCCGAAATACGAAAGAATACGTTGGTGACATATGGTGGACAATCGAGTTTTAATTTACAGTTGTGATAGGATTGATGCATTGTTGCGTTTAGCGGTCCAAGGTATTTCCAACATCCGTCTCCAGCACCACATCTCGGATGCATCAATCCTTTTTCTTTCTCCAGTACCTATAGTCCACGCTTCCACTCCATACATGAAAATGAGGAATACCAATGCTCGTATTAATCGGATCTTTGTTTTAATACCAATTCCTCTCTTTTTCCTGATGTTGTTTACGTGAGTCATTGCATCCTATGCTATTTCAATACGCCAATACCATAAGCCAAAATAATAAAATTTGTAATTTTCACTCAAAAAATAAAGAACTTCATATACTAAATTTACTCCCCCTTTTCACTCCTTAAGGGTTCAAATTCCAACACACCGATATTCGTTGCGTTAGTTTATAACCATAAGCTTAAATAATAAATTGAGTGTATTTCCATACACAAATTCATCCCCCTTTTTACCCTTTCGGCATCGGAATTATCAAAAACGTTGAAGCACATATAAATTAAATTTCAATCATCAGCCTAAACAAAAATTTGAAGGTCCTAACTTCGAAACTGATGGACTTTCATATAAACTTGCATCCCCTATTTTACCCCATTAAGGATGGAATATCCAAAAATCCTTAGTGGTTGCCTACACTGTGTAATAATATATTAAGTGACGTTTACTTTGAAACTGAATGACTTACATACATCCCATACCTTTTCACCCTGTCGGGGGTGGAATGGTCAAATAAGCTGAAACATGTATAAATTTATTTTCAATCGTCAGCCTAAATACAAAATTTGAAGATCCTAACTTCAAAACCGACGGACTTTCATACAAACTTTCATCCCTTATTTTACCCCCTTAGGGGTGGAATTTCCAAAAATCCTTCCTTAGTGGATGCCTACACCGTATAATAATACATTTAGTGAAGTTTACTTTGAAATTGAAGGACTTGCATACCCAACTTCATCCCCCTTTTCCTCCCTTCGGTGGTGGAATTATCACAAACGCTGAGATAACTACACATTAATTTTCAATCGTCAGCCTAAACACGAAATTTGAAGATCCTAACTTCAAAACTGACGGACTTGCATACAAACTGTCATCCCCTATTTTACCCTCTTAGGGGTGGAATTTCCAAAAATCCTTCCTTAGTGGATGCCTACACCGTATAATAATACATTTACTGAAGTTTACTTTGAAATTGAAGGACTTGCATACCCAACTTCATCCCCCTTTTCCTCCCTTCGGTGGTGGAATTATCACAAACGCTGAGATAACTACACATTAATTTTCAATCGTCAGCCTAAACACGAAATTTGAAGATCCTAACTTCAAAACTGACGGACTTGCATACAAACTGTCATCCCCTATTTTACCCTCTTAGGGGTGGAATTTCCAAAAATCCTTCCTTAGTGGATGCCTCCACTATATAAGGTATCTTTGTGCAAAATTTCAAATCTCTAGGTCCAGCGGTTTGGGCTGTGGGCTGATATATCAACAATCAGTTTATCATTTTATATATTAAGATACACATGCGCATGATCAAGATCCAATTTTCAACCACGCCACGTTATTAACCAAAGCTATAAGCCAAACCTATTGTAATACCAGATTTAATTATTACAGTAAGCTCGAAAACATGGTTATGTCTAAAAGACAGCATTTAAATAAAACTGTGTTGTTCAGTGGCCAATAAGAAGCATGGTCCAATAAAGATTAATGATATTAAATTATTATTATTATTTATTATAAGTGCCTTACCAAGGCCTAAACTGAATAAATGACTTTTTGATTTAACATCTTTTTGATTTACTGTCTACCTACCTAATTACCCTACCTACCCTATATACCACATACAAGGACCACATTACCCAACATTTAGCTTTCGCCCGCAGTTGAAATAAATAATGTGGTCCCGCCATACTAACGCACATAGAATATTCTGGAACAAATCATGCTATGTTACGCCATAGTGGCGGGTAGACGAACTAACATGACAAATAGCTAGTTCAGTTACACTGTAATAATTCCATTAACCGTTAGATGGATTTACAAATAATGGGCGGGTTTTCCATCATGAGGGGTCATGCGTATTGATTTTTCAACATTGCATGTCGCCCATAAACTTTATGGTACGTAGGTACTGTTTTGAAAGTTTACCAAAGCACTCCAGTAACACATTTTCACAAAAAATATATACCTACAATATTTTAGATTTATTAGGCAACACATTCAGTGTTAAATTTTTGGATGTCTCTAATAATAATTGCTTCTGGGATCATGTCACCACTTTCTGAGTAGTTCATAAAAAAATATGTGGACCCCCTCAGTCTGAGGAGAGACTTTGCCTCCTTATGTGTATTCTACCGCTTGTACAACGGACAGTGTTCTGAAGAATTGTTTAAGATGATGCCCACGGCCACCTTCTACCATCGCAACTCTCGCCATCGACAGGGAGTCCATCCTCACATATTGAAACCAGAATTGTTTCGAACTGTGCGGTCTCAAAGGAGCTTCCTTCCGCGGACGCTCAGATTGTGGAATGAGCTCCCTGCCGTGGTTTTCCCAATGGAGTACAGCATGGGGTTCTTCAAAAAGGGTCTGAAGAGATTTCTGCAGGGTCGGCAACGCGTGAGTGACACCCCTGGTGTTGCAAGCGTCCATAGGCTGCGGTAGCCGCTTACCATCAGGCGGGCCGTATGCTTGTTTGCTACCTAAGTGGTATAAAAAAAAAAAAAAAAAAAAAACAATAAGCACAACAAACTTGCTTAGAAAATATTACAAACTGAAAACAATTCTAGGAAAGGTTTGTGTTTCGTCTAAAATTGCGTGACAAGAGTCACTTTTTCTACAGTATCTTTACTTTCCGTTGATATTTGTAGGCTATCACACAGATTACAGAATAAGGCAGATGGAGCGCGCGGAACACGGGAGTGAGGGCAAAAAAGCTAATTTTGTAATTTTTGCTGTGCTCGACAGGGTCCACGATGTTATTTTGACATAATTTACCACCTAAGGTATATTTATATTGTGGAATGCAAATAAAGAATATGAATATGAACTCTATTTAACACTTTCTTTTTAATAAACTTTGTTTTAATCAAATAAAATACAAATTAAAAAGGCCAATACTAGGTATGTGTTTTACAATTTGTATTTGCTTTTTGGCCTCTCTCCCGTGTTCCGCGCGCTCTATCTGCCCCTTTGTTATATAATCTGAGGCTGTCAATTTCTAATTGTCAAAGAATATTTCGAAGTACTTTCTTTCAGATTTATTTTCGCACTGTGTAAAAAAGTAAGTACTGAGATTCATTTTTGCACGTGTAAAAATGTACTACTTAAGGCACGGAAAAGCGTGTAATAATTGCAGGTTTAGTTCACACAGTGCTATAAATTTAATTAATCAAAGTATGCGCCGTTGTTATCTATGCACTTTTGCCATCTCATTGGTAGTTCATTGATCCCTTTACTAAAAAAACCATGGGGGCGAGAATCAATAAACTCTTTGAAGGCGGTTTGGACTGCCCAATCGGAGTTGAATTTTTTTTCCTTGTATAAAAGTTGTCCAAATTCCGGAAAAAATGGTAATCTGTTGGAGCAAGGTCCGTGGAGTACGGTGGATGTCGCAGACATTCCAATTGTAGCTCATCTAACTTAGTGGTTGTTTGTTGTGCAGTGTGTGGTCTTGGGTTGTCGTGAAGCAGCAGTGGCCTAGAGCGATTGACCAATCTCGGTTGTTTAGCAGGTAGTTCTTCCTTCATGGTTCGCAGTTGCTGATAAAAGATATCTGCCGTAATCGTTTGGCCAGATTTTAGAAAGCTGTAGTGAACGACACCGGCCCTAGTCCACCAAACACTCACAAGTAACTTTTTCTGAGTCAATTTTCGTTTAGGGCAGAGTTGGCTGGGTCTCCAGGGTTCAGCCTTTGCGACAAAACGCTAATTTCATATGTAAGGACCTATTATAAATGCAAAAAAAAAAAAACAAAAATCACTGCTACATAGTACGAACTTCAACAGAAATGGGCGCTATAGCGCCTAAATCGAAATCTACGAGACCTCATAAAATTCTAAATTCTTTATTTATCCAAAGATTACGAATAGTTTACTCTGACACTGGTTCGGAAGGTTGTATTTGCAGAGAAGAGCCGGCTTTAAACTCAGTAATACTCACTGAGAACAATTATTAACTGACAACAATTAAATACTAAGGACTAAAAATACCCCCCTGAAGATAGTACAGGGGGTGCTCATTACACAGGCCGTGCAAATATCCGTTCTATAATAAGCCGAAACCACAGAACGAGGTGGAGGAAAGCCGCGAACTGCTTGTCTGAAATCGAGAATACATTAACTAGTGGTTCCGATTGGGGTCGACTAAACCTTGTCCATTTCAACGCCACAAAGTCTCAAGCCTACGCGTTCACTGCTAAGAAAACCCCATTTGGTGTGGCTTCACAATTCCAGAACACTTCCCTGAACATTAAAAGCATCGGGATCCATGGCATCTAGTGTTTCTAGTGTCGTTCTGAGATCTTTCTTTCCGAGGGCACTCGGAAGAAAAGGTTAAGTTGGCATCCAAAAAGCTCGGAGTGCTCAACAGAGCGAGGCAGTGCTTCACATCGGGGCAAAGGCTGCAATGGCTGCAACTTTATAAGTCGCAAGTCCGGCCTCATATGGATTACCGCTGTCATCTATGGGTAATTTCATTTCTATTTCTGTGACGAAGTATAAGATAATATTTTAAAGATTTGTGACTTTATTACTGGGTGCTAGGTCTTGATTAGGTTGAACTTAAAAATATTTTAAAACGTTTGTCTCAGTTCGTTATTAAACAAATGCAGTATTTAGCTTTGATTTTGTATATGACCCGTCATCTAGTCATTGTTTATCGGAGATTAAATAAGTCGCTTTGCACTCTCAAGTACTTACTTACATTAAACATAAAGCTAAAAAACTTTACCTTTATTCGCATAGCCCATTCATTTTGCATTTGGGATATGATATCGAGGCAACTGTCGCACATTTTTCTTATTTCAATATTCTTGTCTTGCATTAGATCAATGAGGTAGGCCGGAGCTTCTGCAATCAGAAGAACAAAACACATTTAGGCCAACAGCTAAACATAAGCTGCACAGTGAATTTTTTTCAGTTATGTTTTGACAACGTATGTCCTGCTATATTGAAAACAAACATTTTATTCAAATCAATATTAACTCAGTAATTTTCTAACGGAGGATTATACCAAAACTAGACTGTTACTAACGTAATTAGTAACAGTCTAGTTTTGGTATAGTTGACAAAGTATTACACATGCGGCATGCCGCATGCCGTATTAGTTCTTTTATTTCCGACGGATAGAGTTAGCCGTATAATGGTGCCGATTCTGTTGTAAATGCACTAATTTTAGTCACATCATATTTCTTTCTTGCGAACATTATTGAAAAAGGATAGAACATATTTAAAGCTGTCAAATTAGTCTTTGTCGTCTTCATTTGCGGGTATTTAGACGTAACCGCGATAGATGGCGACTAAATTTATATTGAAAACAAGCATTGGACTAAACGCAACGCGCGAGTGATACCCCTGGTGTTGCAAGCGTCCATAGGCTACGATAACTGCTTACCATCAGGCGGGTCGTAAGCTTGTTTGCCACCTAAGTGGTATAAAAAAAAGAAAACAGTTTTTGATTACCTATCAGTCAGTCAGTCAGTGCAAAAATTCGCTTTTTTCTGAAGCGCGTATTTCGGGTGCTATTAAGAGCCTAGTCCTCGAGCGTGGTAATTTCTCATAGAGCTCACACATCGACACATTCTGCCTACACAGATGCGTCTCACAGTTATATTACACATTGCTTTGAGACAGACAACTATGATTTACGGCGCAATGGAATAATTATTTATACAGTGCGAGTTCACGCCTGTAAGATTAGTAAGCATGTTACAGAAACAGCGCAATGTATTAGCTATTCACTCGCCGCCCCGCAGTTTGCGAGTAGCCGTGGTAAAAGAGATGGCAATATTGGCAATAGAAAAGGTTAGAGCCACAGTGTTCGCGTGATTCGTGCTAATTAGGTAAGCAGTACCGGATCATTCTTGATATTTTTCTTTATTGAGAATATTGATTAACTTTGTTATTTTTATATCAATCTTAACAACTACTTTACCTTTACTTACTTAAATCCATATAGGTATATACAAAGAGAAAATGGCGTAATGACTGATCCACACACAGCTAGATCGTAAGGTCCAGAATCTTGAAATTTTTGCCACAGATTATTATTATAACTTACTAGCGACCCGTCTCGGCTTCACACGCGTACAATGTAGGTAACTAGGTACTATGCTGTGTGGTGACATGGCACGCGCGCCGCCCCGCCCGCGGCACGAGCACGGTATGGCGAATATTTTTGGTACCTAATTAAAGAGCAAACTTTATCAACATTAAATGCCCAACGTAACCAACTTATGTTATTAAATAAGGATTAATCAAATATTTTCATAGGACATCGTGCCTCTTACCCAGATGGATAGTCGAGTTTACCAAAGCATCAAATTTATATCACTCCGCTTTGGGGGCTTCTGAGCAAACTGCTCTCAGTTCGTATTGCACACTCCGCTGTAATTTTGCTGCCGCGGTTTTTATTAAAAATTACGTTTTATGTAAATAAATCGTGTAAAAAAATCTTAAAAAGAAAAAAGTATTAACACCACATTGCATCGGCAAGTGTTGCGATTACTAATTTAATAATCACCTAATCACATTGAAATATAAAACTAAAGAAATGTAACTCGAGCTCAAAAATCATTCCACGCAAACCGAACCGCGGTGGGCGTTGCCAAAAAAGAGAGACTCATCGCGCTGACAGTTCGCCGGTATCATTGAGTCGATGCTTTCGTGTCGCGAGGGACTTAGAACTGTGATTATTATTGTGTTTTGCGTTGTTTACATTGTGCAAATATGCCGTCATGTGTTGTTAAGTGGTGTAGAAGCCATACAGATATGAAGAATGCTGGAATCACTTTTCATATGTGAGTAAATAAACATTTTGAAATCCTATACTTGTGACTCTGGAAAGTGTTATGCAACATGAACGCAACATGCGTATTTATTTAACACGTTTTGATATTTCACTTAAACTGTTATGCACTAGTACCTATAATTATAAAGAGGATAGAACCTTTGTGGCATAGCGTGCCAGCCGCCATTTTAGTTTTTTTTTCAATGTTGCGGCGCACGGTGTTACTTATGTATATGGGTAGAGGACACTTATACAAACAAAAAATGTTAACCAATATGGTGGCCTAAAGTGTCACGTTTCCGAGATATTTGGAGGTAATATCCAAATAAATAGTTAAATCGGTAAAACTTTCCAAGACGGGACGTGGGGTAGGGGGGAGGGGGGTATGCGAGGGGGTACGGGGAGGGATGCTTGCTGGTCGCCTATGCCTGCTCTCCCTCCGCGCCGCCGGCTTTTTATATACACTCTAGGGGTAGTGACCACAAGACTACAAAGAGTGGGGGTGCGCTGAGTTGGTTTTTGAACCGTTTGAACCTACGATTTTTCTTGTAAAATGTATAATTGCAGTTTTTTATACATATAAAATAAGTTTGGATAAAAAAAAACCTATCAAAGTTGAATTTCAATATAAATACATTTAAAACTCATCTCATTTGGCTGTATGGACTACACTTTTTCCTAAAGAAACGCAACTGTCATGTCAAAAGTCGCAAAATTGTGATTGTATTAACAAATTTCAATACAAACTATGAGGTTGCTTCAAGAAATGACTTTGCAGAAAGACTTCTTAGATAATTTACTATCTGTTAAAAAAAATTGAATGCCCAGACCAGCGTCACGTCTCAACGTTTATCCGTTAAATCAACCTGGGTACTATTATTTAAATACAATTCAATGCATATAAACACGTAATAAGTTCATTTTTAATGATTGTCGTTATTCTTATATGGCGATCTTTACCTCCAAATATCTCGGAAACGTGACACTTTAGGCGCCGATTCCACTGAAAAGAGTTCTAGAGTTCCGAGTTCTGCATTCCGTGTTGACTATTGTGCACACAGCAAGCAGTCTAGAGTTCTAGAGTTCTGCAATATTCGCTACTGATCACACATCATACACTTTTTTTACTTTCAAAGGTGCCACATAGCTTACAAAAAATAAAAAGTAAACACATGAACAAGCTTACTTATTTTTCATAACACCATTCACGTATCTCCTGGAGGCCTACCACAAGCTCTTAAAACAAGGTTAAAATAACCTTATTCGTCTTTTGTCCCGTTTTGACGTCGGATGTCAAAGAAAAACAAAAGTCAAATAAGGTTATAATAATATTGTTTTAAGAGCTTGTGGTTCGCCCTCTGATATGACCTTAACGCGACCCATCACTCTATAATTCGTATGTAAAAACCATAAACTGATTAAAATACTTCTTA